>OZ005652.1:293905827-294410827 GCA_963930645.1 Salticus scenicus
TCCAAGAATCTGTTTTTAGTCATTTTGGGGCCCCTTCTTAAATTTTAGAGGGGAAGCTTGTGCTTCCTGAGCCTTTTGGGTAATCAGGCCCTGATTGTATGTACTTTTTCACAATAAGTCAAGACGTTTCTAAGAGGTAATTTATTGCATTAAATGGCTTTAAAAAATGTAATGATTTATACTGATTTAAGTTAAGTATAATAAAAAAACTCAATAAGAGTTTTTTTTTTCTCTTTTTTTTTTTTTTTTTTTTTTTTTTTTTAAAGATTCTTAAAGAATTGTATGTATTAAATAAATTTATATGTGATGTAATGTAAAAATGACTATAAAGTGTTTTAGAAAATATTAAACGTTAGCAATTCTGTTCCTTTTAGCGGTGATAGTTTTGATGATAAATTGTTTTGTATAATAAAATGCCCTAGTGATTTAAATTTATAACGTATGATTGTGAGACAAATTATACAATTGCCCCGCCCCCTCCCCCAATTGCATATTTTCTGTGACGACCAAAATATGGACAATAACAGAAATCTAAAAAATTGGTTTAGAGGTCACCAAATTAAAATTTTGCAACTGTTTTTAACTAATCTGTCTGCGCCCGCCTAGCGCTCGATTTTTTCACGTGCACTTCAAAATTAATTTTTCCTTGCCTGTTCAAATTACTAAACGTCCGTTTACATGATATTTAATACAAATGGCTTCATCTTTTGTATAATGATATTTATATGTTTTAAATTCCAAACGTCTTCAAGAAATTAAAAATTACTTTGTAATCGTTTAACTCAAATATTATAACCGCACATGTCTATTTATTTATTTATAATTACTAATTTCTCGTAACATAGTTGTATTCTTCATATATAATTTCTTCTTCTTATTATTTTTCCCTGTCGTATTAAAATTTCGCTTAGCAACGAAATTATTTGATTATTAGTTTATTTATTATTAGTTTAGAATAAAAATTTTTTTGTTTTATTTATTAAGAATCAATGAAAGAACCTTCCAAAGCCATGCAAACCAGATATGAAATTTTAATTTCTCTTTCCCAATACATTGTTGCGATTGTGATGTAAGTTTTTGCATTAAATTATCCTTTTTCATTATTTTATTCAGTTGAAATGCATGCATGTAAAACATAGATAAAATTTTACTTTCTCTATTCCAATACATCGTTTTCGCTTTTACATTTTTTTCGGCGTTATTTTTCAGGAAACTGGGGCTTTTATTATTAAAAATACAAAGCCCAGTTATTATTGCCATTCACCTTTTGCAATTTTTATTAACACGGCATTATCTACAAAAATACATTTATTTTTATTACATTTCATGTTTTAACTTTTCATGCTTTAATGCAATACATACCACAAACTTATCTAAAATTTATTTTTAAAGTAAATAGTTATAAATAGCTATAACAATCTTTTTGTTTAAAGAAATATAAAAAACATTCATTAGAAGTAAATAAACAAAAATAAAATTTGTGATCGCTTTAATTTTCTTATGAATTTGAAATGAATAAATTTTACTCAAAATACTCAACGCTATTCCTTAGAGAGAAATTTTCGAATTGCAAATTAATAAAATATATTTAAGTTTCATTACTTAAGAAGAATTGATTCATATTTATTTTATTTTTGGTATTTTGTCTGCAAACTACATTTCATTAAGTTACTACTAAATTTTGTGACTCAGTTACAAAATAGCTTTTCATAAAATACTATATATATATACATATTAAATTTAAAGAACTTATGCATATTTAACAAAAACAATTTACAAAAATATGTCTTATGAGTTTATTGTTTATCTTTTTTCTCTTATTTCAATTAAGTATGTTTTTATAATACTAATGGTAAGATTTATAACTGTATATATTTTTATTTGGATATATTTTGTTATTGATGTCTATAGTAAATTTTTTGTTAAATTATTATCTATCAATAGTCCTTGGCTTTGCAGCCAACATAGAATTTCGACTAAATCAATTTATGCATTTCGAATTAGGGTTGATTAAATTTAGTATCTCGGATTAAGGATTGCTAACTCATTTATTTAAAAATTCAAATTTTTCAACTCTTACTTAAAGACAAATCAGCATATAATTAAATGAGAATAAGTTTAAATCTACTTACCCCTCTGCCAGCAGTCCGGGATTAGTAAAACTAGAACTGCCAATACATAGACTCTGAAACCTACGATATCCTTGAAACTACACTTTATTTGATACATGACTGATTTAATATTGATTATTAATATTTAAGAATGATGAATGGAAATATTATGAATACGATTATAAGATTTTTAATAGTTCAGATTCTATTGTTCCGAGATACCTTGTACCTCGTCCGGATTCGAAAAACGACTGAAACAAAACTGCTCAGCGCCGTTCTAAATCAGTTCCTATGTGCGCACCTTCTCCTTCTCCTCCTCCCCGACATCCTCCGGGGGGGGGGCTGAGCATGGCAGACTGGCGACTCTATTCACCGGTCGTTTGATGACTCCAGATGGTGTCTTCAGACTCACAACTCGAATGATGCCATCCTCACCAGGATGGACTTCCAGAATTCGGGCAAGGGTCCAGTGTGCTGGCTGAATTGAGGGTTCTAAGACCAGGACTAGCTGACCAGGTTGCAGATGTGTATTGCCGCTCGTCCACTTTTGTCTTGATTGGAGTGACGTCAAATAAGCCTTGGCCCATGTACTCCAAAATTGCTTCTTGATCTGCTGGACGAGTTTCCACCTGGAAGAAAAACTGGTACACAATGGATTAGTTTGGTTAAAAGAGTGTTCAGGAAGCTGGAGAAGCGGAGCCCCAATTAAGAAATGTCCTGGTGTAAGCACTAAGAAATTATGGGGCTCGGTGGAAAGTGGGACTAAGGGTCGTGAATTTAAGCAGGCTTCAATGTTAGTTAGAATAGTGTCACTCTCCTCAAAGGTCAGGCAATTGCCTTTACACGCTTTGAGTAAATGGCGTTTGGCCAATTTAACCGAAGATTCCCATAGGCCGCCAAAGTTAGGCCCGTAAGGTGGCATAAAATGCCAATGAATTTGTCTAGTTGTGGCAAAATCTTGGATAGTATTGGTTTTTGAAAGCTTTACTAGCCCTTTTAAATGGGCATTGGCACCCACAAAATTGCGTCCGTTGTCAGAATAAATGTCAGTAGGATAGCCTCGACGTGCTATGAATCTTTGTAGGGCATATAAAAAATGTTCAGTTGATAAGTTTGTGACTAATTCGAGATGAATTGCCTTGGTGCTCATGCAGATGAATAGACAAATATAGGACTTAAATTTTGTCTTTGTTCGTTTATGTTCACACTTTGTTTGAATAGGGCCGGCATAATCAAGGCCAACATGTTGAAATGGTCTACAAGGGTTGACTCTTGCACTGGGAAGGTCACCCATCATTTGTTGAATTGGGGTCGGTTGGACTTTGGCACATGTGACACATTTACGAAGCTCTTTTTTCACAGTGGATCTACCATCAGGAATCCAGTAAGACTGGCGAATGAGATTTAATACTAGGTCGACACCTCCATGGAGACTATACGTGTGAAAATGTCTTATTAATGTCGATGTAAAAGGGTGATTCTTAGGTATGAGTATTGGATGTTTAGTGTCATAGGGCAGAGTGATGTTTCTATCAATTCTACCTCCCACTCTCAATAGATTTTCTGAATCAAGAAATACATTGAGATTTTTTAGTTTACTGCTGTTTGCCACGGGATGGCCGCGCTGCAAAAGGGCGATTTCTGAAGCAAAGGACCTTTGTTGGACGAATTTAATAACAATTTTTCTAGCTTCTGAAATTTCTTGTACTGAGACTGGTCCTTTCAATTTTGTAGCATTTCTAATATTATTTATAAATCGCTTCATAAATGCAATTACACGAAAAAGTTTATTACTTGATGAAAATTTTGAAACCAAATCCTCTATAACGGATTCTTGCTTTGGAATTGACTCTATTAGTCCAGGAATTCCCACAATTGTACATGGGACTGAGGTAGCAATCTTGGACTCATGATCTGAGACCGGAATCTTTGACCAATCAGGTCCAGACCACCACAAGTTAAAGTGGTGTAATTTGTCGGGTAACAGCCCACGGGTTGCACAGTCTGCTGGGTTAAGTTTGCTTGGTAAGTGATGCCATGATGTGGGGCCTGTGAGAGCCCTAATTTTGGTTACTCGGTGTAGGACATATGTGTTGCCCTTTAAGGGTGGATTTAAGATCCAACTACGGGCGATTGTTGAGTCTGTCCATAGGAAAATGTCCTCAACCTGATAATCCAGCGAGCTCTGGACGACTGCCAAAAGTTCTGAGAGTAATACAGCCGCGCATAGCTCCAACCTAGGCAAGGTAATGGGTTTTAAAGGAGCTACACGGGTTTTAGCTGCAATCAATTTTAAAGATGAGTTCTGACTTGGGCGTATATAAATTACGGCAGCATATGCCTTTGTTGACGCATCACAAAATCCCAGAATCTGGAAAATAGGTTCGGACTTCAGGTCTAAAAATCTGGGTACTGACATGGCCTTAAAGGAAGCAATTTTTCCATAAAATTCGTTCCACCTGTTTTGAATGTCTGGTGGTAAAGGATCATCCCAACCAAGTTTTAGCTTCCAAACATCTTGGAGAAGCAATTTTAAAAGAATAGTGGCAGGGGATAACAGACCCAAAGGGTCGAAGATGCGTGCAATTACGGACAATAATTGCCGTTTAGTTTTAACGTTTTCTTCTGTGTTGACGCCAACCTGCAGTGTATCCGATGTTAAATTCCAGTTTAGTCCTAAAATACGTTGGGATTGATCGGGGTTTAAGGATAATTCCTGATTTGTTGATTTTAAAGGTTCTGGGACCTGAACTAGAGCTTCCACATAATTTGAAGCCCATTTTCGCAGCTTGAAGCCCCCAGCATTAAATAATGCCTGAAGGTCTGTGACCAATGATTGAGCGGCTTCGATTGTTTCAGCACCTCCAAGGAAATCGTCCATATACAGGTTGTTGCGGGCAGCCTGCACAGCTACGGGAAAATTGGGTTCTTCATCGTTTAATAGCTGTAATATGGTACGCAGGGCTAAAAATGGAGCACAGGCTGTGCCATAAGTAACAGTGTTCAATTTATACACTCTGAGTGGATCTGAAACATTGGCCCTCCAAAATATTCTTTGAAAGTCTGTATCAGGCTCTGCGACTAGAACTTGCCTAAACATTTTCTCGATATCACTCGAGAGGGCGACCTTATTTAAACGAAATCTAATTAGATTGCTAAAAATACTGGATTGGAGTTTTGGCCCTTTGTACAAATTGGAGTTCAGGGATTTGCCATTTGTAGTTAAGGCCGACGCATTGAACACTACCCGTAGTTTTGTAGTGCTACTATTTTCATTTATAACTCCATGATGGGGCATATAATAATTGGGTTGGCGATTAAGCTCTTCAGCCCTTAGTAAAGTCATATGACCTAGATCGGAGTACTCACACATAAACTGAGCATACTCCTTTTTTAGGTTGGGATTCTGCGCAAATCGATTTTCCAGTTTCTTAAACATTTTTAGTGCACAGTTGGCACTTTCCCCCAAATCTATCTCATCATGGAGGGGTAATTTTACAACATAGCGACCTTCGGGGTTGCGCTTGGTGGAAGATTTATATAGTTCCTCTGCCGGATCGGCTTCGGTGTCACTCTTAGAAGATATTATGGGCTGATTGTCAAAAAAATCGTTCAAGTTAAGGCAGTGTAACGATGAGCTATATGTTGATTCTGGTTCCATTCCATCCCTTGAGAGGGGGCCACTGAGTAAATACCCAAGTGAACTGGGAATGGCAGATGGTTCTCCTGGCCTTCCCGATATCGGTGTGCCACAAATTAGTGACGCAAAAATATCTGCACCTAATAAAACTTCGATGGGTTGTTGCTTGAAGAAATTCATATCAGCTAATTGAAGATTGTTTGTATGTGGCCAAGACGTCGTTTGCACCCGGAAATTCGGCAGAGGGGCAGTAACCCTATTTACTACTAGCGCTTTCAGGTTCCTATACTCGTTAGCGAAATATGGCGAGAATGAGAATTCCGTAAAATTCAAAACAGTTTCTGCGGAAAGACCGTTTATGCCTATAAGTCGATGAGAAGTGCCAAACAAAGGCAAATTTAGCTTCTCAACGCACTCCTTTGTTATAAGACTATTTTGTGAAGCCCTATCAACTAACGCCCGACATTGAATAATTTTACCGTTAGGTGACCTAACTTTTATAAGGGCAGTAGCCAATAATACCTTTTGGTTACTAAAATTTGCATTAGATTGTGAACTATTGGCCACCGACGTAGTAACAAGGCCGCCTCCCTGATCTGCAGAATTCTGTGTATAAATGTGCAGAAGAGTGTGATGTGAACCTGCACATACTTTACATTTAATATTAATTCTACATTGACGCACTTGATGATTAGTTCGCAAACAATTTTCACACAGTGATTTTGATTTAACTAAGTCCCATCGCTCTTGAACACTAATTCGATTGAATTTGGGACATTTAAACAATTGATGTACTTGAGAACAGGCGACGCATTTATTTTCTTTGACTAGTATTGAATTATTGACACAAGATTTTTTTACACTACTACCTTCTACTGGCTTCTTAAACATTCCTGGTTTATTTTCAAGCTTTGTTTGACTCGAAGCTTCCCTCTCAATGAATGTACGAAACGAATTTAAATCGGGAATAGTTTGCGTATTCTCTAGACTGAGCTCCCACCTATGCCTAACGGATGAGTCCAATTTTGAAATCATGAAATTTATAAGAATAAGATCGCTAAGAGGATTAGATTCCAATCCGAGGGTCGATAAATTTCGCACCGCTTCGTTACAAGTATCTATTAAATTGAAAAACGATTTAGGATCATCCGCTTTGTTTACTTTTACTGAAAAGATTTTATTTATTTGAGTTATAGCTAATTGACGTTTATTTTCGTAGCGCTGAGTAAGAATTTCCCAACAGTGTTTAAGATTTTCCGATTGTAACGAAAATCCACGAATAAGTTTTGATGCACTACCTCTTACACACGATTGGAGGTATTGTAGCTTTTCAACCTCACTAAGGCTGTCATTATCCAGAATAGATGATTTAAATAAATTTTTAAATGACAACCAAGATTCATTATCCCCGTAAAAATAAGGAATTTCAAGTTTGGGAAGACTAATATGCGAATTAACAGAAGTCCCGGGTTTGGTACATGCATCATTATTTACATTTGGAGTATTTGATTGCGATTTACCCTCTAATACAACGGATAATTCTAACAGAGTGTCCCTATTCTTTAACACCACTTCAGAGTTTTCATCGTTTTCCTCTTCGGAAAATTTTGTAACTATTTCCTCGAATTTAACCTCCAGTGCATTTACCTTATCTTTTAAGATTTTTAATCTGGCTTGATCGCCTTTATCACAATCATTGACTTTCGATTTTATAAATTCTATTTCTTTACTTACATTTTCAAATTTTATCACTTCATTAGATTTTGGGAACAACGCACTCTGTTCGGTGTCATTCGCCCTTGTTTTTCCCTTTCTACCCATCTTATGAGTAAACTAATTACAAACAATTAAATTTAAATATGAATTAATCGATTGAATTAAATTATTATTCTGCAGATCAGGAAGTAAAACAAAACAAAAAATATAGGAACAAATGAAAAGAAACACACATAATAGAATAGTTCTTTTTTTTTTTTTTTTTAATTTAACGAATTAAGATTAATTATCTAATTAATATGTAATTAAACCTCCGTGAATCGACGGACCACTATGGCTTTGCAGCCAACATAGAATTTCGACTAAATCAATTTATGCATTTCGAATTAGGGTTGATTAAATTTAGTATCTCGGATTAAGGATTGCTAACTCATTTATTTAAAAATTCAAATTTTTCAACTCTTACTTAAAGACAAATCAGCATATAATTAAATGAGAATAAGTTTAAATCTACTTACCCCTCTGCCAGCAGTCCGGGATTAGTAAAACTAGAACTGCCAATACATAGACTCTGAAACCTACGATATCCTTGAAACTACACTTTATTTGATACATGACTGATTTAATATTGATTATTAATATTTAAGAATGATGAATGGAAATATTATGAATACGATTATAAGATTTTTAATAGTTCAGATTCTATTGTTCCGAGATACCTTGTACCTCGTCCGGATTCGAAAAACGACTGAAACAAAACTGCTCAGCGCCGTTCTAAATCAGTTCCTATGTGCGCACCTTCTCCTTCTCCTCCTCCCCGACATCCTCCGGGGGGGGGCTGAGCATGGCAGACTGGCGACTCTATTCACCGGTCGTTTGATGACTCCAGATGGTGTCTTCAGACTCACAACTCGAATGATGCCATCCTCACCAGGATGGACTTCCAGAATTCGGGCAAGGGTCCAGTGTGCTGGCTGAATTGAGGGTTCTAAGACCAGGACTAGCTGACCAGGTTGCAGATGTGTATTGCCGCTCGTCCACTTTTGTCTTGATTGGAGTGACGTCAAATAAGCCTTGGCCCATGTACTCCAAAATTGCTTCTTGATCTGCTGGACGAGTTTCCACCTGGAAGAAAAACTGGTACACAATGGATTAGTTTGGTTAAAAGAGTGTTCAGGAAGCTGGAGAAGCGGAGCCCCAATTAAGAAATGTCCTGGTGTAAGCACTAAGAAATTATGGGGCTCGGTGGAAAGTGGGACTAAGGGTCGTGAATTTAAGCAGGCTTCAATGTTAGTTAGAATAGTGTCACTCTCCTCAAAGGTCAGGCAATTGCCTTTACACGCTTTGAGTAAATGGCGTTTGGCCAATTTAACCGAAGATTCCCATAGGCCGCCAAAGTTAGGCCCGTAAGGTGGCATAAAATGCCAATGAATTTGTCTAGTTGTGGCAAAATCTTGGATAGTATTGGTTTTTGAAAGCTTTACTAGCCCTTTTAAATGGGCATTGGCACCCACAAAATTGCGTCCGTTGTCAGAATAAATGTCAGTAGGATAGCCTCGACGTGCTATGAATCTTTGTAGGGCATATAAAAAATGTTCAGTTGATAAGTTTGTGACTAATTCGAGATGAATTGCCTTGGTGCTCATGCAGATGAATAGACAAATATAGGACTTAAATTTTGTCTTTGTTCGTTTATGTTCACACTTTGTTTGAATAGGGCCGGCATAATCAAGGCCAACATGTTGAAATGGTCTACAAGGGTTGACTCTTGCACTGGGAAGGTCACCCATCATTTGTTGAATTGGGGTCGGTTGGACTTTGGCACATGTGACACATTTACGAAGCTCTTTTTTCACAGTGGATCTACCATCAGGAATCCAGTAAGACTGGCGAATGAGATTTAATACTAGGTCGACACCTCCATGAAGACTATACGTGTGAAAATGTCTTATTAATGTCGATGTAAAAGGGTGATTCTTAGGTATGAGTATTGGATGTTTAGTGTCATAGGGCAGAGTGATGTTTCTATCAATTCTACCTCCCACTCTCAATAGATTTTCTGAATCAAGAAATACATTGAGATTTTTTAGTTTACTGCTGTTTGCCACGGGTTGGCCGCGCTGCAAAAGGGCGATTTCTGAAGCAAAGGACCTTTGTTGGACGAATTTAATAACAATTTTTCTAGCTTCTGAAATTTCTTGTACTGAGACTGGTCCTTTCAATTTTGTAGCATTTCTAATATTATTTATAAATCGCTTCATAAATGCAATTACACGAAAAAGTTTATTACTTGATGAAAATTTTGAAACCAAATCCTCTATAACGGATTCTTGCTTTGGAATTGACTCTATTAGTCCAGGAATTCCCACAATTGTACATGGGACTGAGGTAGCAATCTTGGACTCATGATCTGAGACCGGAATCTTTGACCAATCAGGTCCAGACCACCACAAGTTAAAGTGGTGTAATTTGTCGGGTAACAGCCCACGGGTTGCACAGTCTGCTGGGTTAAGTTTGCTTGGTAAGTGATGCCATGATGTGGGGCCTGTGAGAGCCCTAATTTTGGTTACTCGGTGTAGGACATATGTGTTGCCCTTTAAGGGTGGATTTAAGATCCAACTACGGGCGATTGTTGAGTCTGTCCATAGGAAAATGTCCTCAACCTGATAATCCAGCGAGCTCTGGACGACTGCCAAAAGTTCTGAGAGTAATACAGCCGCGCATAGCTCCAACCTAGGCAAGGTAATGGGTTTTAAAGGAGCTACACGGGTTTTAGCTGCAATCAATTTTAAAGATGAGTTCTGACTTGGGCGTATATAAATTACGGCAGCATATGCCTTTGTTGACGCATCACAAAATCCCAGAATCTGGAAAATAGGTTCGGACTTCAGGTCTAAAAATCTGGGTACTGACATGGCCTTAAAGGAAGCAATTTTTCCATAAAATTCGTTCCACCTGTTTTGAATGTCTGGTGGTAAAGGATCATCCCAACCAAGTTTTAGCTTCCAAACATCTTGGAGAAGCAATTTTAAAAGAATAGTGGCAGGGGATAACAGACCCAAAGGGTCGAAGATGCGTGCAATTACGGACAATAATTGCCGTTTAGTTTTAACGTTTTCTTCTGTGTTGACGCCAACCTGCAGTGTATCCGATGTTAAATTCCAGTTTAGTCCTAAAATACGTTGGGATTGATCGGGGTTTAAGGATAATTCCTGATTTGTTGATTTTAAAGGTTCTGGGACCTGAACTAGAGCTTCCACATAATTTGAAGCCCATTTTCGCAGCTTGAAGCCCCCAGCATTAAATAATGCCTGAAGGTCTGTGACCAATGATTGAGCGGCTTCGATTGTTTCAGCACCTCCAAGGAAATCGTCCATATACAGGTTGTTGCGGGCAGCCTGCACAGCTACGGGAAAATTGGGTTCTTCATCGTTTAATAGCTGTAATATGGTACGCAGGGCTAAAAATGGAGCACAGGCTGTGCCATAAGTAACAGTGTTCAATTTATACACTCTGAGTGGATCTGAAACATTGGCCCTCCAAAATATTCTTTGAAAGTCTGTATCAGGCTCTGCGACTAGAACTTGCCTAAACATTTTCTCGATATCACTCGAGAGGGCGACCTTATTTAAACGAAATCTAATTAGATTGCTAAAAATACTGGATTGGAGTTTTGGCCCTTTGTACAAATTGGAGTTCAGGGATTTGCCATTTGTAGTTAAGGCCGACGCATTGAACACTACCCGTAGTTTTGTAGTGCTACTATTTTCATTTATAACTCCATGATGGGGCATATAATAATTGGGTTGGCGATTAAGCTCTTCAGCCCTTAGTAAAGTCATATGACCTAGATCGGAGTACTCACACATAAACTGAGCATACTCCTTTTTTAGGTTGGGATTCTGCGCAAATCGATTTTCCAGTTTCTTAAACATTTTTAGTGCACAGTTGGCACTTTCCCCCAAATCTATCTCATCATGGAGGGGTAATTTTACAACATAGCGACCTTCGGGGTTGCGCTTGGTGGAAGATTTATATAGTTCCTCTGCCGGATCGGCTTCGGTGTCACTCTTAGAAGATATTATGGGCTGATTGTCAAAAAAATCGTTCAAGTTAAGGCAGTGTAACGATGAGCTATATGTTGATTCTGGTTCCATTCCATCCCTTGAGAGGGGGCCACTGAGTAAATACCCAAGTGAACTGGGAATGGCAGATGGTTCTCCTGGCCTTCCCGATATCGGTGTGCCACAAATTAGTGACGCAAAAATATCTGCACCTAATAAAACTTCGATGGGTTGTTGCTTGAAGAAATTCATATCAGCTAATTGAAGATTGTTTGTATGTGGCCAAGACGTCGTTTGCACCCGGAAATTCGGCAGAGGGGCAGTAACCCTATTTACTACTAGCGCTTTCAGGTTCCTATACTCGTTAGCGAAATATGGCGAGAATGAGAATTCCGTAAAATTCAAAACAGTTTCTGCGGAAAGACCGTTTATGCCTATAAGTCGATGAGAAGTGCCAAACAAAGGCAAATTTAGCTTCTCAACGCACTCCTTTGTTATGAGACTATTTTGTGAAGCACTATCAACTAACGCCCGACATTGAATAATTTTACCGTTAGGTGACCTAACTTTTATAAGGGCAGTAGCCAATAATACCTTTTGGTTACTAAAATTTGCATTAGATTGTGAACTATTGGCCACCGACGTAGTAACAAGGCCGCCTCCCTGATCTGCAGAATTCTGTGTATAAATGTGCAGAAGAGTGTGATGTGAACCTGCACATACTTTACATTTAATATTAATTCTACATTGACGCACTTGATGATTAGTTCGCAAACAATTTTCACACAGTGATTTTGATTTAACTAAGTCCCATCGCTCTTGAACACTAATTCGATTGAATTTGGGACATTTAAACAATTGATGTACTTGAGAACAGGCGACGCATTTATTTTCTTTGACTAGTATTGAATTATTGACACAAGATTTTTTTACACTACTACCTTCTACTGGCTTCTTAAACATTCCTGGTTTATTTTCAAGCTTTGTTTGACTCGAAGCTTCCCTCTCAATGAATGTACGAAACGAATTTAAATCGGGAATAGTTTGCGTATTCTCTAGACTGAGCTCCCACCTATGCCTAACGGATGAGTCCAATTTTGAAATCATGAAATTTATAAGAATAAGATCGCTAAGAGGATTAGATTCCAATCCGAGGGTCGATAAATTTCGCACCGCTTCGTTACAAGTATCTATTAAATTGAAAAACGATTTAGGATCATCCGCTTTGTTTACTTTTACTGAAAAGATTTTATTTATTTGAGTTATAGCTAATTGACGTTTATTTTCGTAGCGCTGAGTAAGAATTTCCCAACAGTGTTTAAGATTTTCCGATTGTAACGAAAATCCACGAATAAGTTTTGATGCACTACCTCTTACACACGATTGGAGGTATTGTAGCTTTTCAACCTCACTAAGGCTGTCATTATCCAGAATAGATGATTTAAATAAATTTTTAAATGACAACCAAGATTCATTATCCCCGTAAAAATAAGGAATTTCAAGTTTGGGAAGACTAATATGCGAATTAACAGAAGTCCCGGGTTTGGTACATGCATCATTATTTACATTTGGAGTATTTGATTGCGATTTACCCTCTAATACAACGGATAATTCTAACAGAGTGTCCCTATTCTTTAACACCACTTCAGAGTTTTCATCGTTTTCCTCTTCGGAAAATTTTGTAACTATTTCCTCGAATTTAACCTCCAGTGCATTTACCTTATCTTTTAAGATTTTTAATCTGGCTTGATCGCCTTTATCACAATCATTGACTTTCGATTTTATAAATTCTATTTCTTTAATTACATTTTCAAATTTTATCACTTCATTAGATTTTGGGAACAACGCACTCTGTTCGGTGTCATTCGCCCTTGTTTTTCCCTTTCTACCCATCTTATGAGTAAACTAATTACAAACAATTAAATTTAAATATGAATTAATCGATTGAATTAAATTATTATTCTGCAGATCAGGAAGTAAAACAAAACAAAAAATATAGGAACAAATGAAAAGAAACACACATAATAGAATAGTTCTTTTTTTTTTTTTTTTTAATTTAACGAATTAAGATTAATTATCTAATTAATATGTAATTAAACCTCCGTGAATCGACGGACCACTATGGCTTTGCAGCCAACATAGAATTTCGACTAAATCAATTTATGCATTTCGAATTAGGGTTGATTAAATTTAGTATCTCGGATTAAGGATTGCTAACTCATTTATTTAAAAATTCAAATTTTTCAACTCTTACTTAAAGACAAATCAGCATATAATTAAATGAGAATAAGTTTAAATCTACTTACCCCTCTGCCAGCAGTCCGGGATTAGTAAAACTAGAACTGCCAATACATAGACTCTGAAACCTACGATATCCTTGAAACTACACTTTATTTGATACATGACTGATTTAATATTGATTATTAATATTTAAGAATGATGAATGGAAATATTATGAATACGATTATAAGATTTTTAATAGTTCAGATTCTATTGTTCCGAGATACCTTGTACCTCGTCCGGATTCGAAAAACGACTGAAACAAAACTGCTCAGCGCCGTTCTAAATCAGTTCCTATGTGCGCACCTTCTCCTTCTCCTCCTCCCCGACAGTCCTCAATTAAAAGAAATATCGATGTTTTTCCAATAGCATTTATAATTTACAATATTATTAATCAACTTTCCATTGTAACCATTTATTTTTAATCTATAAAGATTTTATTGGTGGAATATAATGTATTGTTTGAATTAACGAGTTCCAGTTGATTATATAAATATTTATAGTTGAAAGAAATGTCTCACTCTTCTGTATTTTTTATCTCCTCCCGCTCCCCTGTTTTTACATTTGTAAATGCGGCAATAGCAAACCATGAAAATAAAGTTCTTAAAACAAAAGTAAGATTCGTATTTTTAATATTAATCTTAACTGGTCGGCTTTGGACGTTTCACTGATCACTGTACTCCAAATACTCAAACAGAGACATCTCAGGTAGTTAGAAATTTGTGGGTTTATAAAGGTACTCTATTTGCCATTATACAAATAATTTCTATTCTATTCCATTTTTGCTCACCAAGTCGCCAAGTTTATAGCCAAAACTAACTTTGGACTAGGCATTCAATTTGGCAACTTATCGAACGAATTTCGCGAAAATTTGTAGTTTAGGGTGGCCACAGTTTGGAAGCTCTAACTTCAATAAAAACAGAATTCTGGAATTTTCCGGAAAGATTCAGTGGTTTATAGCGCTGAACTAAATTCTTCGAAAATTCTTTAAATGACAAACGAAACTAAAACGAAATTAAGTTCATTCGCGTCGACTAGAACCTGCTTATATATCAAGAATTATTTTCTACACTCAAAAATGTAGGCAACTTTCAGAACAATATCATTACGTGCTGAATATTTATTAAAGTGCATTCATCGACTAGAACCTGTTTATTCCTTTAAGAATTACTTTCTACATGCAAAAATATCGACAACTTTCATAAAAACATCATTACGGGCTCTATTTACGGGTTGAATATCCATTAAATAAAATGGATTCGTCGACTGGAACATGCTTATACCTTTACAAATCACTTTCTACACGCAAAAATGTCGACAACTTTCATAATAATATCATTACGGGCTCTATCATTAGCTTATTATGAAATCTCTTTGATGCTAGGTCATATATAATGGCGAGATTCTTTGTACATTTTGTCATTATGAATACAATTTTCTTAAATATCTTCAAAACGGAAAGTCACAGAAAAACCAAATAGAGAGGTACACAACTAGATGTTATAACAAACCTATATACCAATTTGCAACGTTCTACGTAAAACCGTTTTTGAGTTATGCAAGATACATACACACACACATACAGACGTCTCGAAAAATCGTGTAAATTCGCTGATACCTCTAAAAGGAGAGCTCTTATTAAGACGAAACTTGCAGGTGTACAACAGACATCATGGCAGTCACACATATAAATTTGCAACATTCTACAATGATTCGTTTCTGAGCTACGATATATAAAATCCATTTCGCAAATCGGGATTACAATACTTTCTTATACTTTGTATAAGGAAGTAAGAAGATTAAATAATCCGAATTATAAGCAATGCCATTTTGGATATCAAATTTCCAAACCTAAATTTAGTTATTTTTTTTTTCTTTTAAACTTGTTATAATACCAATGTATGTATAAAATATATCACCAAATTAAACGCTTGGCTATAATGGATAACGGAAAAATTCTGGTTCTCAAAAAGGTTACAGCATTTAGGTACTATATATATATTTTTTAATTAATTAATTAATTAATTATTTTTTAACAAGCAATTACACAAAAAATTTCATCGCGAAATAGTAATAACAATTTAAAATTTGCGGAAAGGATCATATACTAAATCTGTAACGCAAAATTGTCTAGATACTAAGGATTTTTTTCTACTTTAAAAAAAATTGCTGATTTTTAGCCTAATATTTCGTTTGAAAAAAAGTAGTATTAAATATTAGGTATTTCAACTTGATATTCAATATAGAGATTTCTATAATATTGTTCTGCTTTTATCTTGTGTTATGCACTGTTAATATACCTATTCAGTGAAAGGCAAAGCAGCGAATAGGCGAGTAGAGCCCAGCAGGGGTTAATATGTGAAGCCCAACAGGGGTTAATTAGTGAATCAAGTCGGGGGACGGTGAACGGAGTGATCAGGGGGCAGAGCCTCCTTGTATAAATAATAACAATAATAAAATTATTCAAATCGCTCAAAACTATGTTTCAGGCCCCTGCTGTACTCGACAATGTTTCCTTTCCCATGCTATGTCGATACGAGATCCCCACTGCTTGCATTTGGGCCTTAAGCGGACATTTAAATTTAGGAGTTCTTGAATAATGAGAGGCAGCGCTGCTATTATTCAAAAATTATATTTTCACAGATGGCTATATCACAGTATCAACTAAACATTTTAGTTTTGATACAATGTTTTAGCGAGATCTAGTAACACGTGTTTAAGCAACCACTTTTGGAACAAACACGGTGAAATAACTGTTTATCACAGAAAAACAGAACTTTTATAAGTATGAGGCCCTTCGCGGCCGAGTGATTATGTCACCACACTCTTAATCGCCTTCGAGCGTAGGAGAGTGGGTTCGATTCCCGCGCTTGTCCTGGGTGTTGTTTCATTTCTTCTAATTGTAATTCTGTCATGTGCGATCTGTAATTATCTGACGAGAATTTACAAGCGGACTACGAGTCAAGCAGACAAGTCTGATGTATATGTTAACAATAAACTGTAAGTATCAACAATTAAATATTAGGATTATTTTTTTTTTTTTACTCGTGTATTAACCGGTGAATATAAAGTGATAACAATTTCGTGCTAAATACAGCATTACACTCTTGTTCAAAAGTTTAGTAAAATTTGCAAACGATCAGTTTTTTTCAATTTAAAATCTTATTTCTGGATGAAATGTTTTCAAGTATAACAAAAGTTGCCCAATATAGCTATAGCTTTTAACCTATGTAATAAAACGTTTTCTATCTTTCGCACACGCACAGGGAAAATGTTTTTCATAAAGATGCCCATACTTCATGAGATATTTAAGATATCTGTATTCCCATTGCAGTATGTTGTTTCAAATGTGTTAAAATTCTTCAGCGTTAAAAACTCTGTATGATATAAATAAAAAGCATGCTGATTTTTTTTTTTTTCAATGAGCGTTTATATCTTCGTTATTTAACATGCTATAGTCACACAAATTAATCCACAAATTGTATTGAGCCAATAATAACGTATCCTAAAGTGACAGATCATTTTGTTCATTTAACGATACAGGGTGATCACAAACAATATTGATTTTACTCAATTTGTTACCATCCCCCTAAATGTTGTCTTAAACCAATCTTCACTGAAAAACATGAACACCCAATTCTTTAATACCCAATGTTTGAAAGCATTTCATAATGAGATACGTTTTTAAATTAAAAAACTGATCGTTTGCAAATCTTGATAAACTTTTGAGCAGGAGGGTACAGTATGTTGTCAACGGTATATCAACCCTGTAAGATAACTAAGTTTGTTGTGGTTGCATATTACTTTCCATTTTAAATATTTTATTTTGATTTATTTATTTAAACACAAATACTAAACGTAGGTTTTAAATATTTAAATAGTTGTTAAGTCTAACTATCAGGTTTATTTAAACTTTAAAATTGAGAAAAAAATATTATGAATAAAACAATAAAATGCTTCATTAAATATATATTCTCAATAAAATCCAATTTATTAATAAATGTTCATTTTTTGTTTTTTGATTTAAAAACAAACATATTTATTTATTAACATATGAAGGATAAAATAGAAATTCAATTTTATCAACATGTATATATACATTTTTTTAGGGTATAATGACGTTAGTTTTGTCACATGCATGAGTAAATTAATTCTTTTATAAATTTTTATTATTCACGTGTAAATATTTCTTTCGTGTCGAAAAGAAAAATGAATACACAAACTTTTTTGGCATGAGCATAATATACTTTAAAGCTAATATAATTTTTTTAAATTTCCCTTTTTATTAATATTCAAAAATTTAATCAAAAATTCGAAAGTCGGCCTTCGACGTGCATCATGTGAGTCAAAACGGACTTCCTGCAAAATTCTGTAGCTTCGCGATCTGCTGTTTTCTTTTACAAAGCGACCGATATACAGAGATATGAAGAGATATAAACCGGTTATAACGTCACGGTTATATGAAGAGATATAACCGTGACGTTCCGAGTAAATATAAATTAGACTTCAGTGGGACATTAAAAAATCAGTAACTCTTTTAATAAAATGAAACTCTGGTTATCCATCTGATCAGTCATTTTATTGTGATATACTTGTAACCTCTATAATTCTACTATTCTCATCTTTTGTTAATTGTTTTACAGTTTTGTATCATTTACACATGAATTGCTATAAATCATATAGACAACAAATATATTAACTATCGTAAAATTAAATTATAAACATTTTATTTCTTCTAGCTCATATTTCTCGTAGTCAAACACATAGACTCTCTTCATGAATAAAGAACAATATATAGCTGAAAAACTAAGACTAAAAAGAAAAAAAGACAAAGTGAGAGAGAAGTTCTTCAAACAGCGAATTTACCAATGACTCTTTCTCCGTTTTCCATCGCTTTTTCAAACATATTCTGAAACTGTAAATCTTCTAGGACAGTTATTGGCTCATTTTGTCCATTGATCAAAGCAGTGGAGCAATACTTTAAAATCTCTTCAACAGCTCCTTTCATGCACAATAAAAAAGTGCTTTCTTCTTCATAAGTAGATTCTGATGTGTCATGTATCGTTACCTATAGAAGCGAACAGTATTTTACAAGTAAGGAAATATGTACCATGAGAAAGAGATTGAAACTAACTTAAAATGATAAATATTGAGTTTCTGAAATAAAGCAATATGCAGATTCTGCATTTTACAAATATATTTCTTGCCTGAAAACACGATAAAGAATTTTAAATACTGAAATTCTAGTACTTAGTGAAGATACTGAGATAAAATGTTGAAATCAGGTTTATATTTTAATATTTCAATCTGTATCCAAAATAAAATATCTTAATCATAGATGGTGCAAAGAAATGCCCATTGCCTTAAAAGAGCAGATAAAGACTCAATTTTTCACAGATATAATTTACGTGTAGCATGAGTTGTAAATTTCGTAGGGTGAACGTCGCCAAAATCGTTACAATCACATAGGTTTTATGAACTTATACCTTAAACAAATATTTTATATTTTGGTTTGGTTGCTTTTGTACTTAGGGATTGTTGCTTAGGGATAATTATAGCGGAAGTTAATGGTTAAAGTGGATTCCAAACAATTCCGAACATGAATTCTTGAATTAGGACACCTTGGAACTACTGACTAAACGAAAGTGAGTAACATTTTAGCAAAAAGTATTTTAAATTGACGGTACTCTAAATATTAGAATAGGCAGGGTATTAAAAAAAATATGTACAAATTTTTATGGTATGAAATATATTTCAAAACAACATGAAAATATTCAGGTGCACTGCTAAAAATATCGTGAATTTCACTTATAAAAAAAGGGTCACACAGAAATTTGGTTGACCTTGAAACTTTCATGAACTCTGTACAAAATTTTCATAATATAAAATTCAGAAAAAGAAACTGATATAGAAGAAAAGTTTTTTTTAAAACTTCAATACAGTTTTAAAGTTACCTGTGATTTCAAAACTCTTTTTTTTTTTTTTTTTTAAGATCAAGTTAACTTCAGAAAACTATAAGTTTTTTTCTTTTTAACACTTTCCAACAATGTCCACAAGTGCTAATGACTTCGGTCTGTCCGTCTGTCTGTCCGTTCGCGCTCTAACTCCCGTAAATATTTATGGAATTTCTTGAAACTGATATATGTTATTCAAGTTTACTATCGGATGTCCCCAATTCAAAATGGAGTGAATACCTTTACTGGTTTGTGTACAGGGACACCCGAAAACATTCCAAAGCACTGTATTCTATGAGAGGTATTTTTATAAACCATATTTTAATACCGTTACTTTACACAAATCTTAATGAAATGAAAATACGCTTATTGAGTCCCCTATTGGATATTCTCCATTGAAAATGGAGTAATTACCGTCACTGTTTTGTATACAGGGACACCCGAAAGTATTCCAAAGCACTGCGTTCTGTGAAATGTATTTCTATAAACCAAATTTTAAGAACATTACTTTGCATAAATCTTAATTAAATTAAAATATATTATTTGTACGCATAAAAGAATGCTTTCCATAGAATACAGTATGATAAGCATTTGATTTACAGGGCCATACAAAAATATTCAGTTACATTAATGGGTACATTGGAAATTTGCTGGAATTGCAATTCTCTTTATATTAATAATCTTTATCACTTTCTAAATGTTTTTAACACTTTCCAATAAGGTTTAAAAGTGTTAATGACTTCCGTTTGTCTGTTCGTCTGCCTATCCACGCTCTAACTCCCGTGAATATTCATAGAATTTCTTGAAACTGATATATGTTATTCAAGTTCACTATCGGATGTTCCCTATTGAAAATGGAGTGAATACCTCTACAAGGTTATGTACAGGGACACCCAAAGTGTTCCAAAGCATTGTGTTGTATGAATGGCATTTTTATGAACTATATTTTAATTCCTTTATTTAAACTAATTTCAGTGAAATTGAAATATATTATTCAAGTTTACAATTAGATGTTTGCTAAGGAAAATGGCGTAAATATCACCACTGATTTGTATACAAGGACACCCGAAAATATTCCAAAGCATTCGTTCTATGAGAGGTATTTCTATAAACTCTCGTTCTTGGTTTTTTTTTTTTTTGGTAATGTAAATGGCTACATGTCTATATTAATTTATAAACTTCACAATGTTTATAGTACCTAAGGTTTTTTTTCCCCCGAAAACTAGAACAAACAAGATTGTATCTTGAATGACTACAAAGTCGGGAACTGCTTAATTTATTAGAGTTACTAAATATAACTGATTTTTTTTTTCATTTTGCCTGTAAGTACGTATTAACTTACGTATGTATGTGTGTATTCGGCATCCCACATCACTCATAAATTGTTAGGAGTAGAAATTTCACATTTTGTATTTAATTATTTTAAAATTTAGTTGCGCACTATTAGTTTTGGTCAATAGATTCATTTTAGAGAAATCCATTATAATTCGAAGACAACACATAGAAAGTTTAAATTTGATATACTTTATATTTTAATTATTAAACCAAAATATGTGTATAATTTCACGCGATTACAAAGAAGTCAATTTGTGTCAACACCAGAACTTTATTCCCTTATTCATATATGGTAGAGAAAGTATTGTTTTGGGGTTCGAATTTTCGAAATACAATTTTTGATTTTCAAAATCTCATAAATCTGAAGAACAGGTTTTTAGCGGTTGGTCTATCTGAGTGCCTGTGTATGTTATCTACATAGTTCAAGAATAAATATTAGCAGGAAACCCAAAATCGATTGGTTTTTTAATTCTGTAGCATATGCGGATTTTAATTGAAACTTTTACTGAAACTGGTTCGTGAACAGATACATCGAAAAGATTTGAAGTTTGTGACGTCTATGAGCACAGTTTAAATTCTTGAGATACTATACTTGGAAATTACCAGAAGTGCAATTCAAGTTGTTCTAGATTTATTTTCATACTGTGCTGAATTAAAGTACACCATATGTAGTATGTATATAACTTTTAGAGAATATACTATAATATGCTGCCTAAAATTAAACAAAACGTTCTTTTCTATGAATTGATGGAAGTGCTTTTATAAAGAATATGAAGATTATCTTTTGGTATAAAAATATCGATCATATACAGAGTGTTCGGAGTAAAAATAAGAGTTTTTTTTATTGCATGTATAAGTTGTCTGAAGGTGTTGCCAGTGTTCTCGTATATTGCTCCTCTTTGGCTTCACATACAGTTGTGAAGTAATTCAGAAATGCAATGGACTGATGGAAGCCATGAGAATATTGGAATAGGGTTACATGCATCATGATGATTTGTGTCGGCCAACCAAATTCTGAAATCAAGGCAGTTATACATTGTTCCTTGAACACAGTGAAAATGATATGAAGTGAAATGCAAAAGTGCAACGGTGACTACGAAGCCGTGGTTGCTAAAAAAAGCTCACAGAAGCCGATCCAATTGCTCTCTAGCGAGGAAATTACAGATGGCTGACAAAATGATATGAACACTTTCGCTTTTTTACGTTTTGTCAAATATCTTTAAAAGATCTTTAGGAATCATCTTGAAACTTTGGTAGAGTAAAGAACATGTTATACCTCATGTTTTTCAGTGAAAGTTGTGTCATGAAAAGGAAAATGGGAACAGTAAAAAATTAAACAAAAATCAAAATATTTTGTATCACCCTGTAAAAGGTAATACATTAAATGAGTTTTGGCTGTAGCATGTGATTATGAGAACTTTTCTCCTTATCTGTAAAAATTGCATGAGGCTACCACATATATTCACGGAGATATAACGGTTTCTTTAAAAAATTGCAAAAACATATTCCACTTTTTAAATTATAACACTTAGAGTATTAGACTCAGTGCAAAGCTATTTTCAGGAAATATAGCATACTACATTAGACACAGCATAGAGCAATCAGAATGAAAAAAATGTTAAAGATCTTATGAAGTACGAGCACTTTTACTAAATAATTTTTAACTACGCATGTGCAAGATTTATAAAAATTTCATTTCCATGATTTAATGGTCAAAGGTATTGATCAACTTATAAGAAAATTCAAAGCAAATATCATATAAATTCAAAACGTTACGAGAGATAGAAAAAAAAGTATGATTTCATTGAACTCAATAAAATGTGTTTCTAGCATGATATTCATTGTTTTTTACTATCACCAAAAGTATCAAATTTATTTCTATTTCGAACACCCTGTATGTTGCATTGATCAACTAGATTTTCATTTTTTCAAAATGATTAAAAAGCCATTTTGTGGATAATTATCATCTATTGTAGAAATAAGTCATATAAAATATTTAGATACGTTTAATAAGGTTGATAGATAATAAACCATTTAGTTTAAATCATATAAAACATTTAGATAATCATATTCTATTATGTTTGGTATGCGGAATAAAAAATACAATTTTATAATGTTGTATTAAAAAAGTTACAAAAGTGATGTTGCGAGTAAAGTAGCATAAAATATAATGTAACATAAGTAAATACCAAATACATAAATATATATATATATATTATTATTATGTATTTTGTTTATTTCATTAAAAATCAGTGATTTATTATTATTTTTTCTTTAAGAAAAAGAAAATACGAGTACATTTATCTAATGATTATTTATTTATTCATTTGTATTTATATATATATATTTTTTAATTTTAAGATGACTACAGAAGTGATGCAAAACATTTTCTAACAATCGTTCATTAAATGTATATATATATATATATATAATAAAGATGATCTATTAAGCATAGTAGAAGCCAAGCAACAGATACAAGATCACAGAAACACCAATGACCAATAAGATTTAAAAATATATATATATCAGTGGATGAAATACACTAATGTAAAGAAACCAGATCTATTAATTAACAGCCTGGAAAACAAACGAATCAATAAAGTAACACAGCAAATCTTAACTTAAAACCATAAACTTATCAAAATTAATGAAAAAACAACCCAAGAAACACAAGATAGGAAGAAGGAGGCAGGCGGCAAGACTTGTGACTTGCCTGTGGGGTTAAACTAGTTTCACGCCGGCAACACTCACCCAGCCTGCCACGACCAGAACAGGATCCACATGGATCCAAAAAAGCAAAATTTCAAAGCAGATGAACATCAATGAAACCACGAAGCAACAATGAAATTCACCGATTGGTCACATTGTGTTTAACAGTATAATTAGAACATTAAATATAGTTGACAACTCAAAAAGGAAGAAACTGAAATTTTATTGGAAAAGAAAGTTTGCATAGTAATAGAAAGCAAATGCAACAAGCCTTCTATTTTTTAATTTAATTTCACAAACCCACCCAACCATCCAGCCTAACAACAGCACCGCACCTCCGTAATCAAACATCTGCCCACCCAACCGCCACCTTTTTTATTGTCTTTTATTATTTTACAATTTTTTTGTTGATATACACAAAAGTGCACACAGCTTTTTTTTTTTTTTTTTTTTTTTTTTTTTTTTTGTACTGACAGAGACATGGTTAAGGATATAACATGGAAAATATAAAGTTTTTAGGAAAACCCATTTTAGCAGTGGCTGTGATCAGTTTATTAATATTCTTGTTTTTAAACTTTGCAGAGCATAAATTATCGAAATAAATGGTTAATGAAGATGTTTCTAAATACCGAAAGATGCAGACATGAATTAAAATGTGTAAATAAGTTTACTTTAAAACTAAAATCTTACCGTTTGTCATAGATATCTGTGTAAATTTTATTACCATCGATGATTATTTTGAGATCTAAAAAGTTAATTGATTGATTAGTTAGAGTATTTTGAGTTAGCTTTAAATTAGGTGGATAATTGAAGGAAAAGCCAGTTTGTGAGTGCTTGTTGAGATAAAATACAATAATATCATCGATGTAACGATAAAATCGAACATCATCATTGCAAATTTGCTTTTCATAATAATAAAGATAGAGATCTGCCAAAATACTGGAGCTACAACCTCCTTGTGGGATACCTAATTGTTGCAAATAGATATCGTTGTTGTGGAAGATATAATTATTATGGATAACAAAGTTAAGAAGTGTTTTAAAATTTTCTGATTTAAAATTGTGAGGAAGATTAATTTGAGCTTTATATTCTTGAAAAAGACTGTAAATGATATTACTAAGATCAGATAACTCAATATTATTGAAAAGATCTTGAAAGTCAAAAGTCATAATATTGTCTATTGAATCGAGCGATTTGATGTATTGAATTAATTGAAAGCTATTTTTAAGACAGTGTAAATTATCAACTTTGCAAGTACAATTGTGAATTTGTTTTAGAATATCCAGTAGAGCTTTATTAGCATTGTTGTTGTAAGTGTTACACCCAACAGTGACAGTGCGAAATTTAATTGGAGATTTGTGAAACTTAGGTATGAGAACTATATAAGGATAATTAAAGTTATTGAAGGGAAGTTGAAGTAGCTTATAGTAATTATGTATTTTTCGGTTATTAATAATAAGGTTATCTATATATTAATTTGAAACATGTTTTTGTCGGTCTCCACTATATTGAGAGAACTACTTGGTGAAAAAATTTGGTTGAGGTGTCTAAAAAAAGGTCTTGGTCTGTAGATGTGCTATGAGAACAGAAAAATATAAAAAAGTCGAACGGTTTACCCCCCCCCCCGGGAGGGAAACAGTTTCTGCCCCGGGGGAAACGGGTGGGAAACCGTTTCCCACCCGTTTGGTTAAAAGCACGTTTACGAGCTTAACTAAGCTTCAAATTACTTCACGGTCAAGAAATTGTACATATGGGGACTAGAGTCGAATACTAAAAAATCAATATCTGCGAATTTGGAATTTTCGATTTTAAAGGGGGGGGGGAAAGGGAGAAAGTAGATTTGGAGGGGAGGGGAAAGGGGGGAAATTAGTTTGAGAGGGAAATCCGTTCTACACATGTAGCACCTCATTTTAAAGGTCTTGAAATTTCATGTCGATTGGGGATGTTTGTATACAGCATAGTGTGACCCCTGATGGTGAAAATTGGAACTAAGTGATTTTGCTGTAGACCATATCATGTTGCACCTTATTTTAAAGGTCTTGGTATTTCCTGACGGTTGGTGATCTTCATACAGAACACACTGTGCCCCCTGGTGGTGGAAAGTGCAACTAAAGGATTTTGCAGTTGACACCACCATATGACACTTTATTTGAAAGGTCTTGGAAATTCAAGGCGATTGTTGATAGAGGTCTTGAAATTTCATGTTGATTGGGGATGTTTGTATACAATATAGTGCGCCCCTTGGTGGTTAAAAATGGAACTAGGTGATTTTGCAGCAGACCCTATCATGTTACAACTTATTTTAAAGGTCTTGATATTTCCTGACCGTCGGTGTTTATGTATAGAATACGCTGCGCCCCCTGGCGGTGGAAAGTGTAACTAAAGGATTTTGCAGTTGACACCACCATGTGACACTTTATTTGAAAGGTCTTGGAAATTCAAGGCGATTGGTGATGTTCGTGTACAACATACTGCGCTCCCTGGTGGAGGAAAGCGGATATTGCAGCGCGTGCGTCGCATGCCTGCTATACGGTGCCGCTGCCACAGGCAGCGGTAACACGAGTCAGAGGTTTGTTCGGTTCAAGGTTAATTTTTGAGAATTTTTCCATGTTATTAGCGGCCTGCATATACGTGCCGCAGGCACTGGGTCACTAACCCGAGTTCCGTTCTGTTTGAGGTAATTTTTTTTTTTTTTTTTTTTTTTTTTTGTTACAGATGATTATTTATTTTGTGACGTTTTCATTTAAAAATAGAAATTCAAAGAAAATCGAGTTAAAGATATAAAACCATACAAATTTAAGGTTCATTTAAGGTTATTATCAAGGGCCCGGGCATTGCCGGGCGGGTTCGTTCGCTTCCAGGCTAATTTTTGGGAAATTTTTTTATGTTGTTAGCGGCCCGCGTATGCACTGCCGCAGGCACCGGGGTCACAAGGCAGAGTTTCGTTCGGTTCGAGGTAATTATCTTTTGTTACAGCTGATTATTTTTTTTCGCAATGCTTTTATTTAAAAATAGAATTTCAAACAAATCCGAGTTAAAGATATAAAATCTAACAAATTTAAGGTTCATTTAAGGTTATTATCATGGGCCCAGGCATTGCCGGGCTGTTTCGTTTGGTTCCAGGTTAATTTTTGGGAATTTTTTTATGTTGTTAGTTCCATGTATGCACTGCTGCAAGCACTGAGGTCACAAGGCAGAGTTTCGTTCGGATAGAGGTAATTGTTTTGTTACAGATGATTATTTTTTTCGTGATGCTTTCATTTAAAAACAGAAATTCAAACAAAATCGGGTTAAAGGTATAAAATAATACAAATTTAAGGTTCATTTAAGGTATCATGGGCCCGGACAACGCCGAACGGGTCAGCTAACATATAGTCTTAGTATTAAACGAAATAGAAAATAAAAGATAGCATCTGTTTATTTGAAGTCAGTTTAACGTCACATTGAGAGTACTTTGTAGAAAGTGATGTCATACATAGTATTTCGATTTATAAGCATTTTTCCGACTTTCTTTTTTTAAGTGAAATGTCGTAAATTATATTAGATGTTTTAACATGAAATACATTGACGGTTTTTGAAACATTACGGTCAATAAAGTGATCGTCGAATTCGACGGGTTTCAGCTAGTTATTAGTTAAACTGAAGATGTTACTATTAGTGACTGAAGAGTTTAAAATAGAGAGATAGTAGGATTTACAAATAATGGCAAAATTATTAGGTGATTTATCAACATAAGTGATCACAAAGTCATCCTGTAGTGATTTGATTGAGTTAAGAAGTACAGATTTTTTAAATAACACCAGATTTGAAGAATTGATAAATAATGCATTTTTAATTTTTTGTAACACTAAAACTTTCCATTGAGTGAAGTAGGCAATAGGTTTATTATGAGTAATAGATATTTTATAAATAAGGAAATATAGGTCATAAGAAAACTGTTGAAAGATTTGTGGAATGCTAGTTTTAACTGGAAGTCTAAATTTGGTGCCAAATTTCATGAATTTTTTTAATTGATAATTATCAATAATATTGAGATTACCAGTGATAATGTGTCCATGGTCTCTGTGAATAAATTTTGAAAAAGAAGGATCATTGCATTTACAGGTTAGAGTGTTAGTAAAAGAGGTAGACTTAGATACAGAATTATAATTGAATATCTTTCTGCCGAGAGGAAGAGGATATTTGAAAGTACGAGATAGATTTAAATCTTTAATAGGAAACAAACATTCTTTGTCATTAATGATAGACGTAATGTTAATGCTGTTCAATATTTGATTTGTAAAAGTCACAATTAATTGAGCATTTGTTTAAATTTGTTGGGCTTTTTATTAATTTTTTAATTAAATTGTTTGATTTTGTACATTATAATATCATAAAAAATGTCTGAAAAATGTTTATTATAAGATTGGCTTTGAAAGACATTCAGAAAGTTTACTTAGTATTTCTTTTTAAATGCAAAAATAATTTTTCGAATAATGAACCAGTTATAGTTAGATACGTAATTAGTCTGTAGATCTGAAATGAGTTTAATAATGGCACTTTTAGAAAAGATTAAATCTGTTTTTTTACTACCTCATTTAGTTCTAGAAGTTTTATTGTTAATTTTGCGATTGAGTTGTACATAAATAGTCGAATAATCATGTAGAGGGTTTATGTTAGAATATGCTTTAATAGTTTTATTAAAGTATTCGGAATTTAGGCCATATGGATAAATTGTATTGTAATATTGCATAAATTTTGATTCAAGAAATAGACGCTCACTTTTATTTTTCTGAATTTTGACAATCTCTATGGTACATGAATTAAAATTATGTGATTTAAAGTGTTGTAATTCTATAGTTGATTTTAAGGTGCAGCTGAAGATGAAAGGTTTTTAGAATCAGAGCAATGCTGATTAATACGTAGATGTAGAGGAGTGGAAGTTTCACCAATATAACTGAGTTTACAAAGACCACAACTGATTTTATAAATAACATTGTATGCCTGACAAAATGGAACCAAAGAGTGATTATTATTCAATTGTGTGCGAGAGGCCATTGGACAAGTTTTACATCGATTAGAACCGCATGTTCTAAATTGAAGTAAAGGAGGAGGTGATGATAGGTAACAGGATGTCGATCCAAGGATATCCTTATAAATATCCTTGTACCGGGCACAATACTGCTGTGAAGCTAAGTATTTTTTGCCAGGATCTAAAACTTTACTAAACAGAGTCATTGTAGAGGAAAAATGTTTTTGTATATTCAAAAATTAAATCAATCAACTAGTAATAATGATAAGAATTTAGAAATCACAAGGCAAGTAAGTATTTACATTAGTTTTATCGAAAGTGGGCTATACCAAATTCAATTACTTAATTAAATTGATTCTTGATTATTAAGTATCTGGATTAATAAAAAGTGAAGAGAGAAAGAAAAAATAATAATAATAAAATAATATTTACATATTTACACTAAACCTCCTTTAACCGAATCTATTGATTTGGTTCCAATTACAAATTAAATTCCGCCCATTTTTTAAGTAAAGTAAGAAAAACAAACCAACACAATTCACAAAATGCCAGGCACAAAATGTTAAATAATAATAATAATAATAATAGTAATAATAATAAATGCAAATATATATTAGAATTAAATATTCGACTACACATACACAACATATTTTTTATCATGATTTACGATGGAACAGTGAATGATATTCTAAAGATATTTATCTAATTAAAGAATAAATTATTAAAGTAAGTTAAAAATGATCCAGGGCCATTGACAAAATACACTGTCGCAAAACTTCACAACACTACAAGAATCATAATATAAATTTTAAATCAGTAAATAACATATTGAAAAAATTAGAGAAATTACAAAAATAATACAAATTGTAAGAGCGCAAATGCAGCTTTAAACAAAGATAATACAAAAAATAGTGTTAATGCCATTTTAAGACAAGTCTAAATATATGAAATTCATATAATTTAAATGACATAAAGCAATAAGTTTTATTTATACATATATATATATATATATATTTCTTGTGGCAATAAACAATAAAAATTTCTCATGTAATGTCAAATTCATGTATTTTCTAAGGACAAATTTATTTATTCCGTATATGGTATAAAATATATAAGTTTTAAATTAATATAATTCTGGTACATGACATTCCATAGACGTGATATGTCACTTTCTATAGACATGATTGTTCTTTTTAATAGTTTGATTTCAAGAAATTTTAAACGAATATTGGAACAACAATGTATGTTTATTTGGAAAATACAATAATAATTTTAAAAAGAGTATAAGAACCATTTTTGGTAAATAGAAAACGTAGGTTTTCTGTAGAATGTCTCAAATATTGCGAGTGTAACTAAATTAATGGTCACAACTGAATGTAAAATGTGATAGAAACTGCCGAAATAAACAATTCTTACCCACACATAGTGGTGTCGGAAAGCAAAAGGTGAGCCGCGAGAGAAGGCTTTCTCTGGAACGGATGAAACGCCTTTCGAAGAACCTGTTATTCAGTTGCTATTCGTTGAGAGAAAATATTCGAATGTGGAGGGAGAAGTCCAATATGCAATATGGGGTTGCAAATAGCAATGCCGCAGAAACGATAAGGATTTATTGGGAGCGATTTCCAACCATAACAGTACCCGATCAGTGAACATTTCAACGCTTGCACTGGCAACTGTTCGAGACGGGTTCGTAACTCAGCCAAAGGCTTGATACAGCTGAAGCAAGCAGCATGAGTACGATAAATCGAATATAGATAATCCTAGAAGCCAAGGACGACCATACTGAACGATGCATACGAGCAATAACTTAAAGGAAAGCCATTTGACGACATTGCATGTGTTCCGAGAAGAAGGGTTACACCCTTACCATGTACAGTAGATCCAAGCTTTAAATGAAATGGATTCTGCGCATTGTGTAGCATCTGTACGTTGGTTCCTGCAAATAAGCATATTGCAACCCCAGTCTGTTGCATTTGTACTGTTCACAGACGAAGTTACATTCACAAGTGAAAACGTATTTAGTATGCTCAACTATCACGTGTGGACTACATCCGCATGCTACACATTCGAACAGTAAAGTTTCTCCGTGAATGTGGCATCAGGAATTGTACACGATCACTTAACTGACCTGTATCTTTTTCCAGGCCAACTAAAAGGACTGAAATACTTATGAAGTATTACTTTATCCTTCTTCAAGAGGTGCGGCTTGACTTATAACAAAATGTACCAATAAATCTTCAAACGATTCTGTGATTCTAGCAGGACGGAACGCCATGTTTTCAGGATTGTGTGAAGTTACCTAGATATTAACCTTTTTTGAAGAAATGGGTTGGCCGTGGTAAACCTGTCTCTTGGCCTATCAGATCTTTAGATCTATCTTACCTAGATTTGTTTTTCTCTGTGGATAGCTAAAACTGTTGTTTACGAGACGTTCACCGAATCACCAGAGAATCTTGGCCCAATTTAGCGTCGCAGCTGATACAGATGGAAAAGGGCCAAGAACCCTTTTAACGTCTGCGTGATTCACTACGTCGCCGATATAAAACCTGGTTGCAGCTGTTGTAAGCTAGTTAGAGCATTTGTTTTAAAAATTTCAATAATAAAAATTCTTTGTCATCTATTATTCGTCTTTTTTGTAATCTCACTTTTCACCAAGAAGACGCATTTCGCGGCTAACTCTTCGCTTTCAGATTACACATTGTATGGTGAAAATTGTTTGATTCAATAAGTTTTACAACTTTTTAGATTTGTGACCATTAGTTTTGTTATATTCTTTATAAATGATAACAATAATAAACAGATAAATAGTAATTAACAAAATAAATCATGATGCACGAATTTTTTACTTTGTAAAAAGAGAACAAAAGAAATTGTTTTGGTAGAAAAGAGGTAGAATAAAGGAGAAAATTCAGAAACGTGAAAGTAAGGAGAAATATTAATTTACTGTTATATTATAAACATATATAACATCTTTAATAAGTAGACATACATAACATCTTTAATAAGAAGAAATGTTAACGCCTTTAATAATCTAAACCATTTTATTTAAGTTTCTTTTAGGCATGTAAGTTTCTTTTAGGCACTTTATTAAATGTAATATCTTTTATTTTATATTATTTTATTTTATTTTTATTTATTTATTTATTGAATAAAAGAATTAGAAATTTTATATTAAAAATTTCATGGGAAAAAAAAAAAAAAAAAAAAAAAAAAAAGAAAGAAAGAAAGTTTCTAATGAACCTTGAAATAATAATAATAATAATAATAATAAATACTCAAAAAGAACAATAATTTTAATGTAAAGATTGGGAAACTCCATTTCTACATCAAAAATCCTTTTAAATCGAATAACTTAACTTTAAACGTTTGAAATGATTTTTTAATAGTACATTACTCTTTATGGAAAACATCTTTACGGGAAAAAAAAAAAAAAAAAAAAAAAAGCTACTCTTCCCTTTTCAGACTCTTAAGCAATTAATAAAGACCACGAACTACAAATTGTATTTGAATATGCATAAGCAATTGATGAACTCACTTCTCCTTAATGGATTTTAAGTAATTGTGGTCGCTTTCCATTATGCCTAATACAAAGCGTTTCTTTTATTTTATATTTCAGCGGTACTTAATTCGATCCGATGCTCAAAATAAAGACTAGAAAATTTTGCTGCAAAATTTGCTTGACTATGTTGTAAAATAAAATGGTACTCAAGTACAGAGATACCTTTTTTTAAACAATGATATATTTTTAAAATTTCTAAAAGTGTTTGAAGTCAATTAAATAATGACCTGATTTCGGCATTTTAAAAGTGTTTTATAATATTTTAATATTTTTGAGTTTGTAATATGATTGATCTACAAGTTTTATGTATCTTTTACTTATTAGAATTTTATTAAAGTTTTAATATGATATGATAACTTACTGAAATTATACAGTAAAATTATTATTTGGAAATGAAGAAATAAAATATAACAGATATATAATAAAATAAATATAAAAGGTATATTTTAATAAATATGTAATTATGACTAACATATGTAAAACTAGAAACCAATGCGAAAGTTTCGTAATTTCTTTTCTTTTCTTTTCTTTCTTTTTCTTTTTTTTTTTTTTTTTTTTTTTTTTTTAAATCTTTAAAATTGTGAACTTGTAAGTCATATACCAATTTCCCCATATTATATACATTATACAGACATATTATATAGTTATTTAGTATAGACATATCATATGATAATTATATAGATAGTATTCAATATCATTGACAGTACTTTCTTTAAAATAATGATTGTTAGAAATTTTAATAGCACAAAATGCTTTTTTCTTTGCATTGTTATGCTGTGGTGCGTACTACCAATAAATTTTTTTTCAGATAATCATTATCCACAAAAACTGTACAAACTATGTGGCATAGGTAGACTCTGCTCAGTTCCCCATCGTATATATATTCTCATGAAATTCCACTACAAAATATACTATATTCACTTTTAAAGAAATTAATTCGACCAATCGCTTGACAGAGTGACAGTCTGAAACGATCCACTTAATAGGCTGCCCACCGTTGAGCTCTATGTATTTCCCTTCGCCTAATCTATTAATTTATTTTATTGGGGTCCGTTTCGTAGTTTAGTTTTTATGTAATATCATACTATTTCCAATGCAGCAATCCCCAAAATGCATATAAAATATCGCTCAATTTTGCTATGTTGATAAAATCTAAAATTTAGGATAACTTACAAAATTTTCGAATTAAAATATTTGTAGTCAATAATGTTCAAGCCAGTATCATCAATGTCACCTTAATATAGATCTGATATATTTATGACGAAAATATCCCTAAAAATGGATGTTTATGCGAAATTTTTCCCTATTCTGCTCTATTAAGTAAATCGTAAAATTTAAATAACTTACTACGAAATTTTTAAATTAGGAAATTCATAGTCAATGATATTCATGCCAGTATCCTAATTAATATTTTAAAAGCGGTCTGACATCTTTACGATGATAATAATTTATTAAGTTTGAAGTTTATGTGAATTTTTGCCCTATTCTGCCATGTTGAAAAATTCGTAAATTTCCAATAACTTACGAGATTTTTAAATTGGAAAATTCATATTCTATGATATTCATGCTAGTATCCTAAATAATATTTCAAAAGTGTCCGACATCTTTATGAGGAAATTATCCCTTAAGATTGACGTTTATGTGAAATTTTGCCCTATTCTGCCACGCTAAGAAATTCGTAACTTTCCAGTAACTTACGAAATTTTTAAATTGGAAAATTCATAGTCAATGATATTCAGGCCAGTATCTAAAATAATATTTCAAAAGTGGTCTGACGTCTTTAGGATGAAAATATCCCTCAAAATTGACGTTTATGTGAAATTTTGCCCTATTCTGCAATGTTAAGAAATTCGTAAATTTCCAATAACTTGCGAAATTTTCAAAGTAGCATATTTATAGTTACTTTACTGATATTCATTCCGGCATCAAAACTGATATTTTAAAACTGATCTGACATTTTTACAGTAAAAATATTCCGTTTAATGCACGTTTAAGTGAAATTTTACCCTCCTATGTTAAGAAAATTGTAAATTTCTAATAACTTCCGAAGTTTTTAATTCAAATGTTGGAAATGAATAGTGTTCTTGCCAGTGTCGAAAGTAATATTTTAAAATTGATCTGACTCCTTAACGACTATTTGTTCTTGAGATACCGTGTGCACACACTTACAAACTAACTAACGGACTAACAAATTAAGATGATAGGGAACTACAATAAAAATAATAAAACTTGTAAAATAGCACTTCCATGCATGACGTAAAATGTTAAAAATCTACTTATGAAGCCTACTTTAATGAGAAGTTTGTAGCATTTCGATTGCACTTTATAGAGACGATATTGATAGTTAATTTTTGTGTATAACTGCCATATTTTGTGTCGATGATCTGCTTCTGTATAAAAGCCACTGTTGTTGACAACTCTACCTTGGATTTTGCCCTGAAGTAGAATTTTTCTTAGTATCGTCATGTCAATTTTAGCCCATTCCTCTTGGACCGTTTTCCAAAGTTCGTTCTGCATTTTTTTGATGCCGTTTTCCAAAAGCTAGTTTAAAAGTGAAAAAAGAAAATTGAATAACGCCAAACGATTTTATAGGTATTTATTAAATGAGATAAATTTTCTTCCTGTGTCTGATTTTTCTTTGTTTTAAATCAATTGACTAAGCAATTGATTTAGTGAGATAGAAACTTAGATACGAACTTACATAGAAATTCCGCATGAAACTTAAATTTATGAATTCTGTTTGATATAAAAATGAAATTTCTTCTTAAATTAAATTTTGTTTTGTGCAGAGTTTATAATTAAACAAGTCCTTCCGGCTCATTCGTAAGGGTAGGTTGATTTTTTTCACCTTATCAAGTAACCGCCATTTTGAAACAAAATGGTGGATATAAATTCTTAATGGACTTGGTGATATTTGAATGATAAATCCCTTTTTCAAATTCGGTTTGAAATGATTAAGTATTTCAAAATCTACCGTGATAATAAATTTTCAAGTGGCCGCCACTTGGAAACAATATAATGGAGCAAGTTGCACTAGAAACTCGTCCAAGATATTTAAAGCATAAGTTCACTGTCAAACTTTGGTTCGAATCAGTACAGTGTTTCAAAAGTTATTGTTATGACAAATCAAGTTGCAGTCTAAGTAACTGAAACTTGGAAACAAAATGGCGAAGCAACTTGTATAGCGAAATCATACAAGATATTATTATGGTAAGTTCAATGTCCAACTTTAGTTCAAATTAAATTAGTATTTCAAAAATTATCGTGATAAGAAATTTTCAAGTGGCACTATGATTTCAAGTGGCCACCACTTGGGGGAAAAAATGAGATGCCCAATGATTTTCTCTGAGATATTTGAATGGTAAATCCCCTACTCAAATTTGATGCGAACTGATTTAGTATTCCAAAAGTTATCATAATGACAAATTTGCAAGTGACTGCCACTTGGAAATAAAATTGCGGATCAAGTTACCAAGCAAACTTATCCAAGATATTTGAAACATAAATTCACCATCCAACTTTTGTTTGAATCAATTTAGCATTTTAAAAGTTATCTTGATAGCACATTTTCAAGGGGCAGCAATTTCAAGTGGCCGCAACTTGAAAACAAGATGTTGGAATAAGTTGTCCAGTGAATTCAACCAAGATAATTATATGATAAGAACACTGTCCAACTTTCGTTCGAATTGAATCAGAATTGGAAAAGTTATCATATTTATAAAATTTCAAATGGTAGCCTCATTTCAAGTTGTCTCGCTTAGTTTATATAACATCTGTACTCTGTTAAAAATGGCGGATAAAGTTCATTAATAAAGTTGATTGAGACAGTTATATGGTCTATGTATACATCAAAATTCAAATAAATTCGGAATACGGTTTTTACAATTTGAATTTGAAATTTTCAAGTGGTCTCCACTTGAAAATAAAATGGTGGATCAACTTGATTAACAAACTCATCTAAGATATTTATAAGATAAGTTAAGGTGCTGTCCAAATTTGGTCCGATTTGGAGTATTATTTCGGAAGTTATCGTGATTTTAAATTTTCAAGTGGTAGCCTGATTTCAAGTGGCCCCGCTTAACTTAAGATATACGCCACTTTATTAAAATTGGCGGATAAAGTTCATTAAAAAAGCTTATTGAGACCTTTATGGAATTTATATTTACATCAAAATTCAAGCGAACCTTGCTTTAAATACGCTTTTTAGAAAGTGGGTTTGAAATATTCAAGTTGCTGCCACTTGAAAACAAAAAGTCGGAGTAACTTGGTTAACGAACTCGTTCAAGATATTTATCAGATCAATTCGCTGTCCAAATTTGGTATGATTTAGAGTATTATTTCGTGAGGTATCGTGATGACAAAAATTTCATTATACATATAGATAGATAGATAGACAGATAAACGATGTGATTGCAATAGGTCGATTTCTAAAGAAATCAAACTAATAATTTGTACTTGTAGCGAAATTTAACATACATTCTGTATGACTTTTGGATGTATTTGTGTACAATAGCACGCCAGATAAAAATGTTATAATTATTTATTTAAGAACATTTAAAATATTGAACAGGTTTTTCATTTATAACATGCGAAGTTTTCAACGTACTTTCAGATATATTGAAAAAGCAATTTAGAAATAATCTACTGCAATCCGAATACAGAAATATTAAATATATTGCTAGAAAAATACGTTAACTACACAGATGAAAAAGCTAAAAATATTTTTCTTTCTTTTATCTTTTCTCATAATTTTATGTTTAAATAAATGGGCCACTGTCAAATATCGTGAAAATACAGATATATGAAGATATATGAAAATACAAAAGAGTGTACTGTTGTAATTATCGAATAATAAAAGTCTTTTCATAAAATAGGCTTTTGAATAATATAGGCATGAGGCGATACTGACAAAATTTTGTTTGTATTATAAGTCAATGGATAATTTCACTTAAAAACATAAATACAGATTAGGGATTTAAATATTTATACACATTTATTTATGAGTAAAATACATCATATATATTGCAAAAAACTTTATTTTATGCTTTACAACAATGAATGTTTCGCAAGTTTTTTAAATTTAATAATTTTTAAATAATAAGAATCTGTTTTTACTTTATCTTACCCCATAAGGTAGAAAGAGTATTGTTTTTGGGTCAAACTTTCAAAATTGAGTTTTGTTATATTTACACGTTTTGAGGTCTCCTGAATCCAAAAATCATGGTTTTAGCTGCTGGTTTCTGTGTGTGTGTGTGTGTCTGTCTGTCTGTGCGTCTGTCTGTTATCAGCATATCTCAAAAACAAATTATAGCAGAAATTCTAAACTCGGTATTCTAAATGTGTATGATATAAGGATGCTACATTACATTTTTCATTGATATCAAGCAAATGGTTCGTGTACAGGGATACCCAAGAGAATTCAAATACATTGCGTCAAAGGGGAAAATTACAGGTAAATAGAGTTTAACATCTATAGACTGCACTAAACCAAATGAAACGAATATATATATATTATGCGTAAAAGCGTGTTTCATGTAGAATAGGATACATAAATCATTCACTGTTCGTTTACAGGGCTACACAAAAGAATTAGATTATAGTACGACAATACTTGAAAAATTGATGGAAATGTACTTCAGGTTGTGCCATGTGTTATTATTATAGGATTATATTTATGTCTTCCACGTGATGTGTACATAACTTTTAGAAGATTTACAGGGCAGCCAATATTTAAGCCATAACATTCTTTTTTATTGTTAGTGGAAGTGCTGTTCTGTAATATTTTACCATGTTCAGGAAAGCTGCTCAGGAATTGAAATCAATTCCTGAGCAAAGAAAGCAAGGAGCAAGAAATAAGAAGTATATTTTTAGTTCCCCATATCATACTATAGGTATGGGGAACTTAGGTAATCGTGAAAATTTTCAACCTCGGTTTTTTGACATTTTTACACGTTTTCAGGTATGAGGAATCCGAAAATGACAAAATTTGTATGGTGTCCGTCTGTAGGGTGTCTATTAGTTTGTTAGTGTGTTTACATGATATCTCACGAACAAATGATCGCAGAGATGTCAGACCAGTTTTAAAATATTACTTTCGATACTGGCAAGAACTCTATTCATTTGCAACATTCGAATTAAAAAACTTCGTAAGTTATTAGAAATTTACGATTTTCTTAACATGGGAGAGGTAGACAAAATTTCACTGAAACGTGCATTAAATGGAAACTTTTTACTATAAAAATATCAGACCAGTGTTTTAAAATATCAGTTTTGATGCCGGAATGAACACCAGTAACTATAAATATGCTACTTCGAAAATTTCACAAGTTATTGGAAATTTACGAATTTCTTAACATGGCAGAATAGGGCAAAATTTCACAGAAGCGTCAATCTTGAGGGATATTTTCATCGTAAAGGTATCAGACCACTTTTGAAACATTATTTAGGATACTGACATGAATACCATAGAGAATGAATTTTCTAATTTAAGAAATTCGTAAGTTATTTGGAATTTACGATCCTCTTAAAATGGCAGAAGAATACAAAATGGAGCATAAACGGCCATTTTCAGGATCATAAATATATCAGACAACTTCAAAATAACATTTCTGATATTTGTATGAACATGACTGGTTACAAATATTCTAATAGGAAAATTTCGTAAGCTATTTGTTATTTAAGATTTTATCCACATAATAAAATTGAAAATTTTCCATATAGATATGCATTTTGAGGATAGTTGCATTGGAAATAGTAGCATGAAAACTAAACTATGAAATTTACCCTAATAAAATAAATTAATAGATTAGAATAAGATAAATATATGGAAGTGAACGGTGGATAGCCTATTAGGCGGGGATTTCATTCTGTCACTGTGTCAAACTTTTTTTTCAAATTCATTTTTCTGAACATGATAACTGTGTTAAGAGAGTGTCCTGTTCTAGAAATTTATGAATATATATATATATATGATAGGGAACTGAGCAGAGTAAACCTATGCCAAGTAGTTTTTTTTCTAGGAATCATTGTACAGTAAATATTCATGTTATTCAATTATTTTACTTTGTAATAAATATTGTAAATGCACTTCAAAGAAGAATCGTCCATGCTTTCTTTCAACCGCTGTGAAAGAACTATAAATTTACACACAATATTTTCAACAGGGAAGTTGTAATAATAAACCTATATAATAGATTTATTTTCGTTTAAAATATTTTTAAATTATCGAAATTCCTAATAATTATCACTACATATTTTAACCCTTAAATCCGTGATATTTTAATTTTGACCGAAAATGATCTATTACATGAAAATTATTATACATATTTATGTAAAAATGCGAAATAATAATTGTAGTAATAATAATAATACAATAATAATTAGTATGTAAATAAGATGTTTTATTTTTTTATTTTTATTTTTAATGAAATTTTAAAAATGCAACACCATGCAGTGCAAACATAAAAATTGTTATTTAATTGTTAAGAAAAATGTATGCACATATTTACTTACTATTTATTATAAAATAAAGAAAAAGAACTTGGATTTTTGAAAAAAAATCTCCAAACATTAAATTTTGTTGCCATTCCTATATTTTCACGAACTCCATCGGATGCGCGAAAACAATGGACCTTATGCACCGCGCGTCATTGCGGGTATATAAAAGTTTCTTGGCCAATCGCTGAGCTCGAAACTTTTGTTTACTTCTCTATCAGCCAATACCAGCCGCTGAAATTGGTAAATACCCGCAGGCGTTACCACTCGTGCATAAGGTCCATTCTTCAATCTAAATATCATATTTAAAAAGCACGTGGATTTATTTATTTAATTTATTTATTTATTTTTCTTTCATACTTCGTTTGAATAGACGCTAAAAATATGTCACACAGCTAAAAATAAAACTTTCACAATTGTTAAAAGTTTATTATGGAGTTAAAGACAGTGTTACTTTTTTGAAACATTACCCGTTTAAGGATTAAAATGTCTGAATTCGTTTACGTCTGTCTCTAAAAAAAAAAAAAAATAATAAATAAAATAAATAAATAAATAAATAACGCTTTGAAACATTTTAATCATATACTTTAATCATGTACTTAAAATCATAGAATGTGTAATTTTAATTGGAAATTTTCAGTTTAATTATATTTATTCAAGATGAAATGCAAGTAAATATAGGCATGAAATATCAATAAAAAATCAAACAACTTTTTCATAAACAAAATAAAACAGTAAATTCCTTTCTATATTTATTCATTGAAATTATTTATCAATAGTAACAGTGCGTAGATCATCTGTGAGTGAAATATCAAACCTATGCAGCCGTTTAGAGCATTGTTTTAGCAATTTTGATTGAATCTATCAAAATCATGTTGTTACTTTATATATCTCTTACTTTCTGTTTTGTACAATATGTTTATTTAACATATTGTACGTACATAACATAATGTAATATATATAAAATATGTTGCTATATGAAATGTGTATTTTACTTGTTTTGAAAAGCGATAAGATAGAGAAAATGTATGCAAATGTTTAGCGATGCTTATAGTTTATTAGTTCTCACATTATATTTCCAATTCATAATCAACGTTCCAGTAAATAGGAAATATTTTGGCGAATATGAAACCTGAATAATATATAAATAGTGGATTTTAATAATTTCCCTGAATTTTACTTCATTCTATTTTTACTTCCATTAACTGACTACCGTAGGTAATGGAAGTATTGTATTCGGTCCAAAAATTCGATATCGAGATTTCATCTAATTTACATGTTTTAAGGTCTCCTGAGTCCAAAAAAGTGGATTTGGCAATTGGTCAGTGCGTATGTGTGTGTGTGTGTGTGTATGTATGTGGGGAATCTTCTGGCTGTTGTATCTCGGAAACTAATAAAGACTGATCTACGAAACTTTAGAATTGAAACAAGTCTGGTTTACAGATAAATTGTCTAAATTTTGGAAAAATTGGAAGACCGGAAGTTTGACGTTTGAAACCGGAAGTACATATCTCAAAAACGGCTCTAACGATTTTCTTCAAATTTGCTATATAAACACGCCGTTATATGTCCTTTCGAATGATATAGTTGGTTAGTTCAGGAAAAATTAACAGGCGTCCTACATCAATAGCTCAATTTCAGGTCCTAAAAGTGCATTCCTTGCAAAACGGCTGTATGAATTTTTTTTCAAACATGCCATATTAACCCTCTTTTAACTATCCTTTTGCATGTAATTGTTGTTTTCTGGTCAACCGTTAATTATGCCAAGCTTTGGTAAAAGTCGGTATCTCAAAAACAGCTCTAACGTTTTTCTTGAAAATTGTTACATAAACCCATTTTAAATATCCATTTCTCGTGCTTTACTTGGTTATCACAAGAAAATAAAAGTCATCCTGATCAAATAGATCAGTTTTAGATCTCGGAATTTGGTGTTTCAAAAAATAAATAAATTAATAAATTAATTAATTAATTAAAATCCCTACCAATTTTCTTTTCATTTATTTTTCAAAAAGAAAAAAAAATCGCTGTGTAAACTCTGTTTTATGTTTTTACACGTGTATTAACTTTCTCTTACCGGAAAATTTTTAGGTGCCTATTTCATTAGGTCAATTCTATGTCTTCTGATAACATTATCTCCGAAAAGTGCATATAATACGTGTAATAGTAGGTAATGGAAGTCGTGTGGTTGTTTCGCACCAGATTTTTCATTTCTTTGTTATTTAAATTGTTTAGAGCGCAATGGAGTAGATTATAAATAAAGAATAGAACTGATAGAAGTAGAAATATGTTTTTTGAAAAAAAAGTGCTAGCGTTAAGATGTAACAAATGAGCACATAAAAAAATATGATTATTACAATCGTAATCTATTAATGATATTTTTGCACAGGATTTTGAGAGAGAGAGAGAGAAAGCAAACAGAAATTCAGTTTATTCTATTAACGATAACATTTTGAATTTTGACGATATTTGCTTCGTTTTTCCATATCGGGAGCTAAAAACATTTTCATAATATACTGTTAAAATTTTTTTAATTCTTGCTCATTTGCAACAAAACATTAGTTAGTAAAACTGCCCATATTTCCTTAAATCTATAACATTTCTCTAACGTGGACCAGTTACAATTAATTTTTGCTGAAACGATAGAATAGTGGTGTAATTAATAAAATCGCGAGATTGTTCATTTAAAATTGAACAATATTTAAGCACGCGGACTCAGCCCAATGAACTCATAAGAATAAATGACGACATTTGTATGATGACATTATTTTACGGAAAAATGTATTTTTTATAAGTTGCTTCTTCAGAATCTTTGTAAGCGTCTTTTTAAACCTATCAATACTTTAAAAATATGTACAGAATATGAGTTATTATCATAAATTGACTAAAAAACAAAATCATAAAAAATATAAATCAAAATAGAAATCAGTTTTTTTTTTTTTTTTTTTTTTTTTTTTTTTTTTTTACATTAAATTATACCAAAATTAAAAAAAGTCATCGCCAACATGGCGACAAAAATTTAAAAGGCGTCGTGGGAGTCCTATACGAAAACTGTACTACCTGCGAAAATATGAAAATTGAGTCGTGAACCATGGATTTTATTTTGAAACCTTTTTTGAATGGTTTTGGTTTCACTATTGTACACTATTAATTTGGTTCTAATAATAATTTGGCTTCTGGTAAATTAAAATTTTAACTAGGTGGTCAAATCCGTATAATATTTGAGCTTGAAATTTTAAAGGTAAGTAAGAAAAGATAGAAAGTGCGAAAATTTCGCACGGGTTTGCTAGTATTTAATAATTTTTATATTATGATCAAAATTTCTTATTTCTAACGCAGCGTGTCAATTTTCCTAAAAATGTCATTATATTGTGTTAAATATCTTGCATGTTACAATAATGATAATAATAATAATAATAATAATAATAATAATAATAATAATAAAATGGACAACTTAGAAAAAAATTAAAATAACCTTTATATTTCCATGCATATTTGTTGTATTCAAATCCGTATGAAAAATAAAGCATCAACATAATAAAAATAAAGCATCAACATACTACAGCTACAAAGAATTTCAAACATTGTTTTCTACAAGATAATCAAAAACATTCTGTTTTTTTTTTTTTTTTTTTTTTTTTTTAATTGTTTCCCTTTTCGGGACGAAAATTCACTGAAATATATTATTAGGTGTGGCATGTTTTTTACATGCTTAAAGTTCCAAGATTATTCCTCGACTAGTTTTCTAGATATTTGATTAAATAATTAAATTAAAATACTTAACACCATAAAATTAGTGTAAGCATTACCGGTTTCGAATGGACGTGGCTTCTTTTCTTCACGTACAAGAAACACGTGCTGCTAACGGGAAGACAAAAGCTAATGGTGTGTGAAGAAGTTTTTAAGTTTGATTATTTGTTGTACACCAGTTCTTTAACTTATTATTTTACCAAACGTTTGAAATGGAAAATGCGTAATGATTTATCGCAAGGTAGTATATATTTCCTTAGACATGAAGTATTATATATGGAATTTTGGAATATAACTTTAACAAGAAATATAACTTACGTGATACTTTGTGTATGAATTATATGGGATGTCAAATATTTTTTCATATGACTGTCTAAAATAGTCTACTCTTTCCTCGGGTGGCCCATTGAAAGTGATACTATTAATGAGTTCCATTATAGCAACTTCTGACTGGTCGCAAGAGCATCCTCTAAACGACAAAAATATTAGCATTTTTAGTGCTTTAAAAAATATTTGGAACAAATTAATATTCTCATTTATTTTATAAAAAATATCAACCTAAATTGTTTTTACATTCTTTTTTATTTGCAATTATATTAAAATATATATATATATATATATTTAAGTAATGTAATTTTAGTTTAATATAATTCTCTATACATGAATAATAGTAGATGGCAGATATTCTACACTTTTTAACGAAAACAACTTCTTGTTAATTTCAGCATTTGTATATGCAGTTCCTTTTTTTCTAGGTGATAACATATTTCTTGTATATCAAATTGTTGTAAAGAGACGCAAAAGTTACCTCTTATATAGAAATTACCGATTCTTTAAATTCATAAGAAACTAATCTTTATGAGAAATGGGAAAGAATATAACGAGTGAAAGAAACTAATAATCACGTGAGAGATTGACGATTACGTTGTTACCTTCACGCTGCCTTTTTTTTTTTTTTTTTTTTTTTTTTTTTTTTGTCATCTGATAAATGCAGGACGCACTTGTTTATTTATATCCAAAACAATCAATTTAATTTATGGCGTTAGCTTACAAATTTCATATTCTTCAAATTTCTTTTTGAGAAACATATTGCTTTGATGTTAAGAATCATACAGTCATCAAAAATCTTTGAGACCACATGTAAAGCTATCCTAATTTTAACTTTACTAAAAATTAATAAATGTATAACAATAATAATACAATGTATCATTGTAAATATTGATACAATTTTATAATTAAGCATTTGTACTTATAAATGATATTCGAATAGTTTTTTAATAACATAAAAGCGCTGAAAAAACTTTGACACCACAAAGTTACATACGAACTTAAGTCATTATAATAACTTATTTAGTACTTTGTGCGTTCTTCTTTCGCACGAGTTGCTTTTAAAAGATGTTTTAGAAAAGGCTTTGCTAAGGCGCTGCATGTCAGAAGTGATGTTTTATTCCATGCTATTGAAATAGCAGATCTAAGTTTCGAAACTCTATAATATTATCTTCTGTTTTCATAAGCTTTGCGTACAACGATTTTCCACATGTCATTTATGGGGTTCAGTTTGAACTTTCGGTCGGAAACCTCATAAAATTAATATTATTTTCAGATAGCCAAGATATGGTTGAATTTGATTTGGGATGGATTATTTTGTAGCATAAATAAATTTTGATTTATTAGTTCATTTCTCAATGCGATAAAACTGTTCCCAGTATGTTTTGGTTGGTAATCAAAAGGTTTCATATTAATTTTTGTGAATACAATATTGGTTTTATTTCGAGATCCAACCCAAATTCTGGCTGATCTACCCACTCTGCATTCATTTCGAAAAATACACAATATCTTTTTAAATCTATTTATTCTATCTATTTTAAATCTGTCTTATCCACTTAAATTATGACAATACTTTTTGAAACAATCAGGTCCATCTAGGTTAATTTTACTTTCACCTGTGTATACTATTTTTTGCCCCAAGTGGGTTTTTTTAAAGGCTTGCATCAATCTATCGTTTTTCGTCATTAGGTTTGCTTTTGAGTTTGGCATATTTGATGTTTTTCCACGATTAAAGACCTTTCAAACAATTCTAAAAGTAATTTGAAGATTAAGGGTATATTTTATTGCTGTAGAATGTTCAGGGTCTCATAATGTTTCTTTTCATTTGGCTCATCAACCTCTATTCTTTGCCCCATGTCTGCGTGCGTTGAAGAGAAAATTACAAATCAGAGATTTGTATGCGTTAGTTTCACCAGCAATTCGTATTTCACTCTTTCTCTTTCAGTGAAATTCCAAGATTTTCCCTTTTTAAGTATCAGTCAATACTTTCACGCTCCTCATATTTCCATTCTTTCAAAAGCCAAACGGATCTCTAGGTGATCTTTCAACACAATGCCAAAATTACACAGCACATAATTATTCAAATCTGATTTCATTTCATCATGCAAACAATCGCTTTTAAAACTGGTCTCAAAGTTTTTTCCATTTCATAACATTGCTTGTTTTTTCTTATATCTCTTTTAAAAAAATTTTAAATTCCAAATCCATTTTTTAAATCTCTTACGTTTTATGTAAAAATTTAAACTTAATTAAAAAAAGAAAAAGAAATTGCAATTTTTAATTCAACAAATAAAAATCAATGGAGGTCTCAAAGTTTTTTCCAGCAATATATGTGTTGTAAAAAATAAGCATGAATTGATAGATTAATTCTGTATAACTTTAATTTCATTAATCAATTTACTTTCTAATGACGCAACGATTCCTTCTTGACTTGCTCGCTATTGTGCTGCATAGAGATGCTGCTCGTGAAAATGCCAACCATGTGCTGCTGTCAGGTGCTGGATTCAGAAATGTTCCTGTAAAAGACAGAGTACAAAATGGATTGAACTAACAAGAGAAACGAAAATTTTTCTAAAAAGTCATGTAAATTACTAAATTTAGTCTATCTCAAATGCATTAATTTTTATCATTACAATTTCACAGGCTAACATTCTCAATGTTCCCAGTTGGGAACATCAAATTGAAAATTCATTAAAAAATAAAATTTCATCAATATATATTATTTAAATATATATATATATAGCACATATAATTAATAAAGGTAAGGTTTTTTTTTTTTTTTTTTTTTTTTTTTTTAATAGAAACCCAATTTTTATCATAAAAAAGGAAACATACAAAAAATTATAAAAATATTCTTTTATATCATTTTTCCTCTATGAGCAACAAAAATTCACATAAATGTAAAAAACAATCCAGTGTTTCTAATAATCGGTTTCAGTACTCTAAATAGATCAAATTACTTAAAAATTATTCAGTTTTATAAAATTAATTAAATTTTTTATAAAATTAATTACTTACCATGATTTACGTGATTTGTGAAGTATTTTTGTTCCCCAATAATAAATGTTATGATTCTGTATTAATATATATATATATATATATATATACAGCATTTTCAGAAAAAATACGTATAGAAAGAATTATATATATTCCTGAATTTAAATTTGGTCTGTAGGAGGTTAAACAGAGCTTCCAATAAGAACTATAACCGGCATTTTAAATTCAAAGATAATGTCTATTAATTTTATGCAGGAAGGTTAAAATTAAACTTCCACTATCACAGTATCCTGCATCTAAGACAAGCGATCAGATAGTCAAAAATTTTTGTAGGAAGGTGATTGAATTCCATCATTATGGCTTATTTGCAGACAAATATATTTTATTGAAATTTTATTTTTCCGACTAAGTGAAAATAATGCCTGGACCGGGAGTCGAACCCCGGATCTTTGACTTACGAGGTCAAGGCTCTACCAATTGAGCTATCCAGGCCGACACCCCGGTCAGCATTACTCACTCAGACAGTTGATTGTGTGATTTTAATAAAAATTGTATTTCTTTCTCCCATTATATAATGGTGTTTTCCATTTTCTGCGGCTTATTTCTGTCGAGCTATCTACATGATAGACCAGAGATGTTTCTGCCTAAAGGTTGTCTAAATGAGTAATGCTGACCGGGGTGTCGGCCTGGATAGCTCAATTGGTAGAGCCTTGACCTTGTAAGTCAAAGATCCGGGGTTCGACTCCCGGTCCAGGCATTATTTTCACTCAGTCGGAAAAATAAAATTTCAATAAATATGATTTTCTTCCACTGTTGATTGTGTGATTTTAATAAAAATTGTAAATATATTTTAGTTTTTTTAAACAGATAAACTAAACAAATTATGTATCAATTACATGATATAGACATGGTTTTATTATATTAGTCAAAATTGAAAAATTAATGAAAAAGTAATCTATGTTTTTTTTTAAACTATGAAATGACTTGCCTTACAGCAGACGCAACTACTACAACCTGCGAATTAAAAATTATAACAATATTACTCACTGAAATATTTATATACGAGCAAACACGTGCGAAACTTTCGCACTTTATTTCTTTTCTTATTTACCTTTAAAATTCGAAACGCATAAATCTTAGGCCAATTTTCCCACCCAGTTTTAATTTTAATTCATCAGAAGCCAAATTATTATTAGGAACAAATTAATATTGGGGGGTGAAATATGAAATGATAATTATAATCAAACCAATATCATTTACGAAAGACTTAAAAATGAAATTCATGTTTGACGACCTAATTTTCATACTTCGAGTGGCAGGACAGATTTAGTATAGGACACCCACGACGATTTTAAAATTTTTGTCGCCATGTTGGCGATACATTTTTATTAATTAATTTATTTTGGCATAATTTTATGTTAAACTTAGTATACCTATTTTGATTATACTTTTTATTATTGCGTTTTTCAGTCAATTTATGACAAATGTTCATATGGTGCTTATATCATTAAAATATTGCTAGATTTAAAGTGACGCTTGCAAAGATTGTAAAAATACAACTTTTAAAATACATTTTACTATAAAATGATCTCATCAGACAAATGTCATCATTTTTTATATTTTCTAAATATATATTAGATCACTGAACTGAGTCCACGTGCTTAAATATTGCTTATGTATAATATTTTTTATCCTCGCGTGTTTTATTAAGTCACTATCGTATCGTTTCTAAAAAAAAATTAATCGTAACTGGACCAAGTTAGAGAAATATTATATAGATTAATTATCTGACTTCCGTCTTTTAAACCTTTATCTACCGACGCCTACGGTCTTTTAAACCTTTATCTACGGTACTTGAAAGTACCATTCGTTTCAAAAGCATATAAAATCAAATTTATGGAAGAAATATCAAAGGTATTTATAGAGTACTATCGCTGTTTCTAATTGGAATTTTCCACGATCATAATAAAATTAATTATTAAAATTAGTTTCTATACTGTGTCAAGAATATCTTTTCAGTTTAAAAAAACATATATAAGACACAAAAAGAAGATGATATATGCATGATTTTTTTTTTTTTTTTTTTTTTTTTCATATAACTTTAAAAAATATTCTTAAGTATCAAAAAGTTATGTTCCAAATACATGTTTGTTTATTTCATAATGCGGTAGATAAAGAGTTAAAAAACAAAAAAAAAAAAAAAAAAAAAAAAAAACTTATAAAACATTATGTTTAAGTATAGTATTATTATTATTATTATTTTATTATTTATTTATTTTAGATTTTCTGCTATTTTTTTTTTTTTTTTTCTGCAAAGAGAAACTGCAAATCATAACACGGACACAGGCTATTACTATATTCTCCGCCTACGGAGACCACACGATTCGCGATCCTTAAAAAATCCGACCGTACGAAACTCCCGCTCGGTGCCGCCTGAGGCGCCATTTTCCATTTCAGGACCTACATCAGCTTATTGGCATATAGTGCAAATAGCTTTAATGAAAATTTTAACTGTAGTAAATTCCTGCTCGGTAGCGCCTTCGGCGCCCTCTTTACGTTTCAGTATCTCAAACAGCCTATACGCTCACTGTGTTATGATCTTTGGAAATTCTGACCATAGCAAATTCCCGCTCGGTGTCAACTACGACGCCCCTTTACGTTTCACAATTTTAAACAGCCTGTTCGCTCACCGGGCAAAGGACCTTTGAAAATTCTGATCGCTGCAAATCCGTAACCCTGTGGGACCTACGGTCTCCTAATTTACTCCAGATAAGTAATTTAATCAGAATCAGACTTTTTGGTCTGACTTTACCGTTCCCCCCCCCCCCGAAACTGGAGTAATTACGGGCAAAATAGTCTTAATTCTAAATCCTTAATACGAAATGTGAACGGAGTAGCGGAATAGTTTACAAAATAAAAAAGAATAAAGGTTTTCCGAGTTTTCTGTGGTTTTCTCTGAAACTCCCGTACTGAATTTAATGGCTTATAACAGTTTAAAAATTCTCAATAAAATAACTTTAAAATATATTTCGAATGGCATATTATAAGTAATTTAATCATAAGTAGAAATGGAGATATTGGAATCAAGGTTTTCTGGGTTTTCCATGTTTTCTCTGAAACTCCCGTAAGCAATTTAACGGCTTATATAAGTTTAAAAGTCCGCAATAAAATATATTTCAAATGATGTATTATAAGATTTAATCATAATTAAAATTGGAGATATTGAAATTTTAAAATATTAAAGCGCCATCTGGCGGCAGATATTTGCGATCGCTACTCTTTAATTTGAATTCAAAAACGCTTTAAACTGATATATTATTTATGAAATTCTGTTAGTTAGAAGATGAGGTATAAAGGTAATATAAACATTTAAAAAAAAAAAAAAATGTGACTGACTTATACATGGTTTTCTCCAAAACTTGCACAATTCCGGGCTATATACCGTTAAACGTCCGAAGTACGAAATGTGAGCGGAAATCGGAATTCGAAACTGTAAAATATAAAAGAATAAAAGCATTCTGGGTTTTCCGTAGTTTTCTCTGAAAGTTTCGTACGGAATTTGAACGGCTTACATGTATATCACTTTAATAGTCCGCAATAAAAGTACTTTAAAATGTCTTATGAATACCTTTGATATATTTTAGATTAAAAATGACTGATCTATCAAGGGCGATAAGTGATTTCTGTTGAAATCTGTCTAAAATTTAACCAATTCCAAAACTGCTTTTTTACAGCCCAGTTCAGAAAAGTAAAATAGAAAAAAAAAAAAAAAAAAAAGCATTATTATTCTGTTAAAAGTAATTTTTGTCTCTACATAAAAGTGTGAAATAAAAACTAATTTAAATAAGTATACATATATATTTTAAGCTATACCTTAGATCTTTTAACTGCAGACAAGTGAGCAGTAATGACGCAATAATTACCAATTTCTGCTTGAATAGATTTAAAATTAAAAAAAAAAATTCAAAAACTGCTTTTTTTTTATTTCTAGTACCTTGTCATGTGGTCGAAAAACATTTATTCCCGACCGTCAGCCAATATGTCTGACACTGAAGAATTGGTAAATGAAATAGTGACCCCAGTAGCACATCGATGCAAACCAATATTGGGCGATATGGGGGCAATATTGGCCAATGTTCGCCAATATTGCCCCCATATCGCCCAATATTGGTTTCCATCGATGTGCTACTGGGGAAGTGTTGCCACCTAAATTTCGTACTTTAGTTAATTAAAAAAAAAAAATCTAATTTTTGTGTTAAAATGCTGTTTGCATTCCTGGATTCACAAAAATCGTCCCTTTCATTTGGTACCAAATTTTTAAAAAGTTGACCGATAATTCTAATTTATTTGGGAATTTAACGCTTCTTAAGCTCAGAATTGACTCCTTTATTAATTGACGTAGGTTGACATTTTAATTAATATCTCCGCAACTAATTAAAATTTTTAAATTCTGTTTTCACTGTCCCCTCGGGAAGGCTCCTGAGCATCTGTGTATATCAATTTTTGTACTTCTACGTTCAGTAGGGCTGAACGTATAAAAGAACAAACAGACAGACAGATAGACAGACAAATATTTCCTTTTATTATTATAGATAAATTTGGCGTATAACTACTGCCCATCTGACCGGATAATACGTAAGGACCTAAATGATTTATAATCTTAATTGAGATTGTTGAAAAACCTAAAAATAATTATTTTAATGTTACACTATACTTATATATGCAGGGTGTTCCAAAAGTCCAACACCCCCCCTCCAAACTCGAAAATGAGTCAGAATTGTGAAAAATGGCGAAGCACATGTTCAATGAATTCGAAAGGGACCTCTTTTGGTGAAAAAAGTTTGGGCCTCGGAGACTAGGGGGGTTCACTAGTAAGGGCAAGTTTAAAATTCCAAATGGGAAGGTATGTCTTGAGATACATCCCTGGAATCGTCTTTTCAAAACAATTAGTAATAGTTTCGCCTTACAACTATTATTAAAGGAGATACGTGAGTTTTTAGACTTTTGAAATGTGGATTATGTATCGCCTTTAACAATCATTTTAGGGCAAAACTATTTATATGAAATTCATTGTCTTGAAGAGATGTTTCCAGGAATGTATCACAAGACATACTTTGGCCAAAAATGTTTAGGCCCGGGCAAGAGGGTGGTAGGAGTGCCGCTAGGGAGAGCAACTTTAAAATTTCAAACCGGAAAATATGTCTTGTAATACATCCCTTGAAACGTCTTTTCAAAACAATGAATTTGATATAAATAGTTTTGTCCAGCAATGTTTATTAAAGGGGATACATAAGTAGAAAATCCACATTTTAGAAGCCTAAAAACTCAAATATCTTCTTTAATAATCATCGTAGGGTGAAACGATTTATATCAGATGCACTGTTTTGAAGAGTCGTTTCCAGGGATGTATCATAAAACATAACTTCCCATTTGAAATTTTAAAGTTGCCCTCCCTACCACACACACCCTAACCCCCTGGGCCCAATTTCTTTTCACCAAAAGAGGTCCCACTCGAATTCAGTGAACACGTGTTTCGCCATTTTTCACAACTCCGACTCATTTTCGAGTTAGGAGGGGTGTGTGGGACTTTTGGAACACATTGTATATATATACAGGAAGATCCAAAAGTCACAGAAAAAAAAAATATTATTCAAAACGTATTGACCGTAGCACTATGTTGTTTTCACTGAAATGCAAAGAAAGACATGGGGTATTTTTAGGTAATAAAAGAATTATTGGCAAATTAGTTTAAATGTTCTTAATCAAGTTGCGCTTTATGTGTAAAATTAATTTAGAGGTGCAGAACATTCAAAAACGTAACAAGGACTGTAAATGCTCAGTGTGACGTCTGTCATTCATTAGAATACCCGTCAGACGTTTAGCATTAGAAATTCTTCTAAAAACAGCGTAGGTATTCGTAATATGCCGTTATTCGATCAGGTGGATCTGATTAAAATGTGATAGGATAATGCAAAAACAGCGCAATATGTTGATGAAAAATATAACTAATATTTTTCTTATATATATTATTTTTAAAAAATCCCATGTTTTTATGTACATTTTAGGGAAATCCACATAGACTTACAATCAGTACTTTTTGAATAATATATTTTTTTATTTCTTCTACGACTTTTGGATCACCTACACACATATATATATACACTGTTGAAAACACTGCAGTAAAATTACAGGCAAAGCCTGCCAGCAGAAATTCCAGACAAAGCCCGTAAAAAAACATTTAGACGATGAATGATGTATCGTCAATAATTTTACGTTGTGATGAAACGTACAACTAACCTGTAAATAATTACAAGATAAAAAGATCTTTTTATATACCATATTTTTAAATTTTCTGTTGAATCATATAAACGCTACCGAAGGCAGCGGGAACCCGGAGCAATTGGATAAAAGTGTTAAAAAAATTCATTGCTCTCGTGTTTTGAGCTATTATAAAAGTTTCAAATGGCTATCTAGCCGGGAAGTTAGCTAAAATTGATTGCAAGCTTTGTACTGGTAACGCTGCCGAAGGCAGCAGAGTCCCGAAGCAATTGGTTAAAAATATTTAAAAATGCATTTTCACCCTATTCTGAAAGTTTCAGATGTCTAGCTATTTGGGAAGTTAGTTAAATACATTTTCTGTTGAATCATATGAACGCTTCCGAATACAATAGGGGCATGAAACAGTTGACTAAAAGTATTTAAAAAAATGTATTGTCACCGTGTTCTGAGCTGTCCTGAAAGTTTCAAATGTCTAGCTAGTCGGAAAGTTAGTGAAAATTCGATTGCAAGCTTTGTACTGGTAACGCTGCCGAAGGCAGCAGGATTCCGAAGCAGTTGGTTAAAAATATTTAAAAAATGCATTTTCACCGCGTTCAGAACTATTCTGAAAGTTTCAAATGTCTAGCTAGTCGCGAAATTAGTTAAATAAGTTTTCTGTTGAATCATATAAACGCTGCCGAAGGCAGTAGGGACCTGAAACAGTTGACTAAAAGTATAAAAAAATGTATTGTCACTGTATTCTGAGCTATCCTGAAAGTTTCAAATGTCTAGTTGGTCGAGAAGTTAGTGAAAAATCGATTACAAGCTTTGTACTGGTAACGCTGCCGAAGGCAGCAGGAATCCGGAGCAGTTGGTTAAAAATATTTAAAAAATGCATTTTCACCGTGTTCTGAACTATTCTGAAAGTTTCAAATGTCTAGGTAGTCGGGAGGTTAGTTAAATAAATTTTCTGTTGAATGATATAAACGCTGCCGAAGGCAGTGGGGACCTGAAACAGTTGACTAAAAGTATTTAAAACATGTATTGTCACCGTGTTTTGAGCTATCCTGAAAGTTTCAAATGTCTAGCTAGTCGGAAAGTTAGGGAAAAATCGATTGCAATCCTAGTACTGATAACGCTGCCGAAGGCAGCGGGAACCCGAAACAGTTGGCTAAAGGTATTAAAAAAATGCATTTTAACCGTATTCTGAACTATTGTGAAAGTTGCAAATGTCTAGCTATTCGGGAAGTTAGTTAAATAAATTTTCTGTCGAATCATATAAACGCTGCCGAAGGCAGCTGGACCTGAAACAGTTGACTGAAAGTATTAAAAAAATGTATTGTCACCGTGTTCTGAGCTGTCCTGAAAGTTTCAAATGACTAGCTAGTCAAAAAGTTAGCTAAAAATCGATTGCAAGATTTGTACCTGACAAACAATCAAACATACAAACATACAAACAAGAATCGAAGTTAATAAAACCATGGTAAAACTAGTTGGCATAGGTGGACTCTGCTCAGTTCCCCATCATATTTATGTTCTCATAAATTTCTAGTGCTAGACATTTTATAATCATGTTAAAAGAAATGAATTTGACCAGAGCTTGATACAGTGACAGAATGAAATCTCCGCCTAATAGGCTATCCGCCGTTCACTTCGATATATTTATCTTTTTCTAATCTATTCATTTATTCTATCAAGGTCAATTCCGTTGCGTTTTCATGCTACTATTTCCAATACAATAATCCTCAAAATTCATATTTATATGAAAAATTTACAATTTCGCTATGTTGATAAAATCGTAAATTACGAATAATTTACGAAATTTTCCTATTAGAATATTTGCATTCAATCATGTTCAAACAGATATCATAAATGTAATTTTGAGTTATCTAATGTATTTATGATCCTCAAAATGGAAGTTTGTGCTCAATTTTGCCTTATTCTGACATGTTAAGTAAATCGTAAATTCCAAATAACTTACGATTTTTTTAAATTGGAAAAATCATAGTCATTAATATTCATGCCAGTGTCCTAAATAATATTTCAAAAGTAGTCTGCAATCTTTACGATGAAAATATCCTTCAAAATTGACGTTTATGTGAAATTTTGCCCTATACTGCCATGTTAAGAAATTCATAAATTTCCAATAACTTACGAAATTTTTATATTGGAAAATTCATAGTCATTAATAAGTCATTAATATTCATGCCAGTGTCCTAAATAATATTTGAAAAGTAGTCTGACATCTTTACGATGAAAATATCTCTCAAAATTGACGTTTATGTGAAATTTTGCCCTATATACTGCCATGTTAAGAAATTCGCAACTTTTCCAATAACTTGCGAAATTTTCAAAGTAGCATATTTATAGTTACTGATGTTCATTCCGGCATCAAAACTGATATTTTAAAACTGGTGTGACATTTTTACAGTAAAAATTTTTCATTTAATGCACGTTTAAGTGAATTTTTGTCCTATTCTCCCATGTTAAGAAAATCGTAAATGTCGAATAACTGCTGAAGTTTTAAAATTCGAATGTTGCAAATGAATAGGGTTCTTGCCAGTGTCGAAAGTAATATTTTAAAACTGATCTGACCTCTCTGCGACAATTTGTTCTTGAGATATCGTGTACACAGACTAACAAACTAACGGACTAACGGACTTACCCACTGACAGACTAACACACTAACAGACACCCTACAGACAGACACCATACAAATTTTGTCATTTTCGGATTCCTCACACCTGAAAACGTGTAAAAAAGTCAAAAAACCGAGGTCGAAAATTTTCACGATTACCTAAGTTCCCCATACCTATAGTATGATGGGGAACTAAATGTAGTATTGATGGTAAAATTGTAAGTTAAAGTTTGAGTTTCTCAAATAGTTTTAATATTGAATGTTGTTAACGTTCAAATTATGCATAAAATTTATTTTCTTTTAAGACTATTTTAAAATCTAAATTTGCTATTTTTGACAGAATTAAGAAGTTAGTCAATTCTCATATTGGAAAAACGAAAGACCTTTTTTTTTCTTTTTTTTTCTGTAAAGACTATGATACTGGTTTTTGAGAAAGAAAATCTAATATATTTTTCGAAATCATTTTCATTCATCACTATAGAACTAAAGAGGTAATTTTATTTCAAGTTTCTCATTTCAGAGGAAAATAATGGGTGAGAATTTCTCACCCTTCTTCAAAAACAAAATGAAACTTTTAAAAACTATGTGAGATCTCTGAAAATTAATCGAGACCCCAAATAAACTTTGTATAATAATAATAATAAATATTTTATATGGATACAGGGAATTTGTATCTCCAATTAATGCGATTTTTCCATGGTTTTCGATCTTTATGGTTTCTGTAGTGGGTGCAAAGCAAAAATAACTAGAGCCTAATTCTTACTCATCCAAACAGGTTTTCATTATAGGACCGATATAAAACCGTGTTTATGAAGTGTTAGGCGTATTTTCACTTTTAAGAATAGCAGAAGATTTTTTTTCTTGTTTTAGCTGTATTCCATTAAACGGAGGAAGGACTGCAGTATTTCGAGAGCAGAACCTGTTATATATGATGCACGTGTACATATATGATGGTCATATTCAGTAAAACAGTTTTGTTTTTTAACAGTGAAGATCATACATAATAATCATAAGACTTATCTTCAAATGGCTAATTACAAATTCATCTCATATTGAAATAAACTTTATTTTAACATATTGTAAAAATTGCACTGTGGAAACAATATTAAAATTTAAGAGCAATTAGAATAAGAGCAATTAGAATGCTGTAAAAAAAAAAAAAAATGCGTTTAGTGGATAAAATAAGTATTAGGTTGTAGTTTGTGTTTTACAAATCGGGTTTCAAATGGAAGAAAATCAATTTCATCAATATCAATTATTCAATTTCCGTCAGATGGAAATTTTTTGAATTAAATTAAGATAACAATAGCTTATTAAAACCAATTGATGTTTCTATGGGTCATGCATGCATAACGCATTCAATAAGTATAAACAACAATCATAGTTTCAGTTTGAAAATGGAAGCGTTCTCTTATGATATCACTAAAATGGTAGCATTTTGAAGGGATTTGTGTGTAAGAAAATGGTTTGGTGACAGATAAGAGCAATTTGCGTAGATTAACGGCTTTTTATCGTACAAATTCCAAAATTATACTTTCAAAACATCAGTTTACGGGCTACGACCGCTTAGCTAGCAAAACGGTCATTTCCCGTAAAATTATACGGTAAATTCCTAAATTATGCTTTCAAAATATTAATTTACGGATTATGGCCGTTTTAGCAGCAAAACGGTCATTTCCCCTAAACTTATATGGTCAAATACTGTGATTTTCTTTTTCTTTTTTACAGTGTATATATTGAAAACCTTCTCAAACATTGCAGCAGATGTAAGTAACCAAGTATCATATGAAGAAGTAGAAAAATTGAATAAACATGACGAAAAAATGAGCAAACTGAGATTGAAAGATACAACATCATTACGTTATCAAGGGCATAAAATGAATGTTGCATGTAAATAAATAAATATATATATGGACATTGATTCAGAAATATTAAAATATTTTTATTAATTTACCATTTTGGTCTTCTGAAGGCATTACATTCACAAACTTGTCATCAATCCACAGATGAACAACGGTCATTCGGTTCTGTGTAATTACTCCTGTTTTTCCACAACAGATGACGGTTACGGAACTTAAATTTGTTACAGCATCCAAATTTTTAGGCAAGCAATTTTTTGATACTACTTCCTTTGCAGTTGTATACAACGAAACCTATGCATAAGAAAAATGTACAAATGTATATATGCATACAGCAAGGATAATATTTTAAAGATTATACTGTATTCAAATTGAATTAATGAATTCAGAAATTAATTTATGGACTATTAAAAAAGCATTCATGTGATCTCCTTATCACCTTAGTTTAGCGAATTTAATAGCATTCAGATTAATTTACATACACTTAAATAATTTCTTTTTTAGTTATAAAATGTTAACTTTTCATTTATAATGATAGTTTTTAACAAACTAAAATCATATTAAGAAATAAAATATGAAGAAATTAAAGATATTTTTTCTGTATCTTCTTAACAAAAGATCAAAATAAATTTTGTATGCGAATTAAAAATAAAGATACGCACATGTAGCTATGCACAATATATATAGATAAATTGTGCGAGTAGAGCACACATTTATACGAATATATTGGCATAAGCATGTGTAAATTTCCCCCTGAGACAATTGTTCTGAATGTTAGAATTCGTTAAAAATGAAGGTACTAGATGTTAAGTAATACTTAAGAAAATCATTATTTAATGATTTTTTATGCTAATTATAATGTTTGTCACAATAAAGCTATTAAAAAATAATACTATTAAATTTACCACAGAAAGTGATAGCGTTTAAATTTATAAAGGTAAGGGGACCTGGCACCTTTGACTTGGTAACACTGAATCAGGTTTCTTAAAGGCTTACATTTCCATTTAATATTTATAAATTTAACTACATTAGGTTGGTTCAATAAAATATATGTTCAGACAACAATTCTTATGGTTTTTGATATAGTTACAGATTTGAAATCCTTAAATTGCGTTTTCTCAGTTTGCATTCTTTCATGATTTCGTAATCTTCAAAATGCTAAAACTTCTACAGATATTTAGGAAAAGATTTAATATTTTTTTGGATGTGTAATAGAATAGAACATATTTAAAAGAATTAGGGATAGATTCTAAAATTCATTAATTCCTTTTTGAGAAGAGAAAAAAAAAAAAAAATAATGGCATGTCCATGTAAAAATTGTTTTGTTATGTTTTTATTTTTAATATTTTTTCTTTTAAAGATATTCCAAAATCTATCCCTAATTCTTATATTAAAAAATATAGGTAATTTATACGCTAAAGGAATAACATAAAACAAATGGCATTATTGTTTCAAGTTAACATTCATACTCTGCTTTGGGGTAATTCTATGAAATAGTTATAAACCTCCCAGGCAAAAAATAAAATTCATATAAAATGTAATAGTTATCTGTTTTTTTTTTTTTTTTTTTACTGTACTCTACTTTTAACAAACAGCAATGCTACAATTATCTAATAATAGTATAAAATAATAAAATTATAATGTTAAATAATACGCGGTATTTAATACTGATACAGAGAACCTAAGCTATGATATCCTATATGATAAGACATTGAACGCTCCAAAAATGAAATACAGAGTTCAAATTGCCTACTCATGGTGATATTTCAATTGTTGAAAGGAAGTGTATTTTGTATAGCACTGTACAGTTAAACGAAAAATTACCATTTAATGTAAATGTGAATAAAAATTATAAACTTATCACGATGTGAAAAAAAAAAATTAAATATTACACATTACTAAATATATTACATTTTATGAGTATACATTTTTTGTTACGTTAATTGTGTAAGCCTGTATAAACTTCAAAATTCGTCGGTCCCTAGGAAGGATGCAAATTCGGCCACTGACTTCATCCATATGCTTCTAGCTTTTCAAAATCAATTTGACCCTGACTTGGTCTTTTTAACATTTAGGAATGCTCTTCAGGCACTATGTACTGCATCCACGAATGTTGACCGGATTCACATTTTGTGGAGTGAAATCCGCTGTAAGTCTTAATTGTTTTTCCCTCCCTCATGTAAATTCTTTTCCGGCTCTACCCATGTTCCCGTCTTCTCGGAACTTGAATTCTTTCACCATCAGAATCTGAAATGCCAATGGACTTCTGGATAAAGCACATGACTTTAGTGGCTTTGTTACTTGTAATAATTTAGACTTAATTTTGGTTACTGAGACCCACTTTTCCCAGAGACGCACTGTTTGTATTGCTAACTATGGATTTTCAATGTTGACAGGCCTCATAGTCTGCAAGCTGGCGGCGGCACTGCTATTTATGTTAAAAATGGTTTTAATGCTTCTCTCGTTAAAATTCCCAATCTAAATTGTATCGAAACCATGCCTATTGTTCTGGATTTCCTCCTTATTCCAAATTTGTTAATTGCAGCTGTTTATGTTCAAAGTGCTAGGCAAAGGAGTAACCTGCTAGAGCAAGATCTTACCCGTCTCAGTAATTCTTCTCCAAATTTTATCCTTGCGGGTGATTTTAACTTAAATCATATCTCTTGGAACTGTCCTAGGTATAACTCTTCTTGTCGTTGGTTAAGAAGGTGGGTGGATCAACATTTTGCGCAAATTCAAGCGCCCCCTGAACCCCTTTATGAGATCTCAAAATATTTTAGACTTTGCTATCACCCGCAATTTTCTGTTTGCCTACAGCATTCAAACGCTGAATGATCTAGACTCTGATCACCTACCTGTTGTCTTGAGGTATGATGTGGGGTCATACGATCTGGATCTGAGAACGGCTCTATCACCAGGTGGAATCAGTTCGCAGACATTCTGTCGGAACGTGGGGTTCCATCTCTTATTCCAGAATCCAAAGAGGAAGTTGAGCAAGCGGTAGCTATGCTTGGGGACTCACTTCTAGAGGCCTACACGCAAAGCTCAGAACCTCGAAAAAGATCGAGCGACTACTACAGATTCCCGGATAGCATCAGGGAAATGATCAGAGATTGAAATCATGCTAGCAGGCAATTGCAGGTTCATAGGACCTCCTATTTCAGAAATAAGTTAAACAGGCTAGTAGTTAAACGTAGTAGTAGTTATAAGTATATAGGCTAGTAGTAGTTATAAGTTAAACATAGTGTCGAAGCTACAATTAAGGAGTTCAGTAAAACACGTTTTAACAATTTTGTCAAGTCTCTCTTAACTGAGGACAACACAATTTGGAGGCTAACTCCCGCATTCGTAGGACACGAACACACATTCCTGCCATTATTTGCCCTAACAGCATGGCTTAAAGTAACACTGAAAAGGCTGAGTCAATTGTCGAAAGTCTTAGAAGTCAGTTTTTACCTCATTCGGAGATTTTTAACCCATTCGTTGAGTACATGGTCGCCCACAGGGTTCAAAATTTATTACTCACTGACACACCTAACACTCTTCAACCTGCTTTAACCTCTGAGGTTCAGGAATATATTTCGGACTTGAAAAAGAACAAGGCACCTGGTGAGGACCAAATCATTAATAATATGTTAATTAATCTAACTCTCCATTTTATTTTTTATATTACTTCAATCATTAATTGCATGTTAAATCTCAATATTTTCCCCGATTGTTGGAAGAGAACTATCGTTGTCCCCTTACTGAAGAGTGTGGTCTGAGATATTCACTCTCCTTCTAGTTATCGACCTATCTCCCCCAGTAGCACATAACGTTGTTTGAACGTTGTTATAACTAATTTTTCACTGTTCAGACTTATTTTCAATGCTATAATAACGTAATGCGCTACCTGGGTCTTTGCTCTCTAGTATCTGGAAGGTATGAGTATGTTCTCGTCCGCCGATTGAATGAATTCTTTGACTCTCATGACAAGATTATACCTGAGCAATTCGAATTTAGAACTCGTAATTCAACACAACAGCAGTTGTGGAGAGTAACTGAATTCATTCACGATAGATATCAAACAGCAATTGCCGAATGTCTTAGAAGTCAGTTTTCACTTCATTCGGACATCGTTAACCCATTCGTCGAGAACATGGTCGACCACAGTGTTAAAAAATTATTACACACTGACACACATAACACTCTTCAACCTGCTTTACCCTCCGTGATTCAGGATTATATTTCGGGCTTGAAACAGCATAAGGCACCCGGTGAGGATCTTCCCATACAGCACAGAATGTTTCAGTTATGTTGCAAAAAGCTTACAATCTTTCAAAAACGTAACACATTTAAGTATGCTCTCTCATACCTTTCTGAAACATTCGCTCTTTTTTCTTTTCTATCTGTTAAGTGATTGTAACATTTCTGTCACGTATCTGATTTTTTGTTACGATCGCGGACATTTCTACGTTTTTGAAACTAAACGGAAAGCAATCTGAACGTTTTTAAACGTTCGTGAAATATTTATAATGTTTCAGTGTTATATGATTGTTACGTTTCTGGAACATTTTGTGCTGTTAGGGTTATCACCAATAATATGTTAATTCATCTACCTCTCCATTTTATTTTTTATATTACTTTAATCATTAATTGCATGTTAAATCTCAATATCTTACCCGATTGTTGGAAGAGAACTATCATTGTCCCCTTACCGAAGGGTGGGGGCCATGAAATTCACTCTCCTTTTAACTATCGACCTATCTCTTTGCTCTCTAGTCTTTCGAATTTTTATGAGTATGTTCTCGTCCACCGATTGAATGAATTCCTTGACTCTCATGGCAGTATTATACCCGAGCAATTCGGGTTTAGGACTCGTCATTCAACACAACAGTAGTTGTGGAGAGTGACTGAATTCATTCACGGTGGATACCAAACCAGCGGTGTGGCGGGAATTAAATTTCTCGACGTGCAAAAAAAGGCCTTTGACAAGGTCTGGCATGCCGGCCTTCTCTTTAAGATGGCTGAGTTAGGTATTCCTGACCAGCAAATTAAAATCTTTGCTGACTACATCTTTAATAGGTCCTTCACGGTGAAAGTGGGAAACTCCCTCTCTAGCTCGAAGCCTGTTCTCAGTTCTGTTCATCAAGGTTCTCTTGCCGGACCCCGCCTTTTTAACATCTACATTAACGACATTCCGCGCAAGCCCGACATCAACTTAGCATTTTTTGCTGATGATACTGCTATTATGTACAGAAACACACGACCACACACCATGTTTGAAAAACTCCAGGATTACCTTGATTCGTATACTATTTGGCTTAAAAAGTGGAAAATTAAAGTTAATAGCTCTAAAAGTGCCGCCATCTTCTTCACAAATAAATCCTATTCCCCCAAAATTAACTTTAGTCTTAATAATGACCCCATTCCCTGGGAAACTTCTTATAAATACCTAGGAATTCACCTAGATTCTAAATTATTGTGGCTCAAGCATATCTCAAAGACTCTGAAAAAAGCGCATAATTCACCGCCCCCCTTTTTCCTCTTTTGGCTTGAAATAGCCGCCTGTTTGTTAAAAATAAATTGTTACTGTACAAGTCCATGATCCGACCCATCTTGACTTATGGTTCCGCGGTGTTCGGATTTGCCTCTAATACTGTGCTTGAAAAAATTCAAGTATTCTAAAACAAGCAATTGCGTAGGTTTGTTGAAGCTCATCGCTACGTTCGCAATGTTGTCATTCACAAAAACCTGAAAATTAGGCCTATCTATTAGGAAATTAAGAAACTTGCGTTGAAGTTTCACAGGTTTGTCCCAAATGTCCAGAATCCTGTATTAAGAGGACTCTCCACTTACTGGGCCGGAAACCAAAGCCCGTATATTTCTATAGGAAAATTTGCCCCTTTATAACTCATTAACTATTACATATTTTCATATTCTGTTTTTACATTCAGAAAATGCACAACTAGTAAAAAATTTTTCGCTTTGAAAAATTTATTTATTTTTAATTTTAATATTTCATTTTTAAGCTAAAAAATGCGAAATTTGCCTTGATTGTTTTCATAGCTCGTAAGAAATAAACAAATTATGATATCGAAAGGCTGAAAAGCGGAAAAATCTTCTAAATAATCAGGCTTACTATTAATTCCTAAGAAAAAAGTTTAATTTTAAATGCGTATTAATAACAAAGGGGCAAAGTATGAATTTTTGCTAAAAATTCCACATTTTCCCCTCAAACTCCTCCCTAGAAGGATTCTCGCACTAGAGGAAGCAGTTACTATTGATTGAGGATCTTTGTGTGAGACGTTCATTCAAAAAGGGGGGACTTCTTACAGGAAACCGGCTTGTATCACAAAACAGGGTTTTACCTCAGATCTATAAATGAATAAGTCGCTCCTTTTAGAAAAAAAATTCTTTTTACTTTTCGAAAATTTATTGCGCAATGGAAATGTTGCAATATTGTAATCTGATTTTTACTTTATTTGCTAATTATTATTAATTTTCTTTTCTATTTCTTTCCAAAAAAACGCCATAAGAAGGTACGATCCCAGAATCGGGAGGGCCAAAAACCGCCAACTGCCATCCTCTACAGGGAGGACGGGTTTGTCCCGGTCTCCAAACGTAGAAGGCGAGATCCTTCAGGTGTTACATAACACAGAATTCTCACTCTAAATTCATTGTTCCCGTAGATTGAATAAATATTTTATTCTCCTACTATTGACAATCCCCCCGACAACTGCAACCTACTGTGTCGTTTAACAGCCGCGTATGATCAACCATGCCGCCAGTTACCTTACTGTAAGGATTTATTTAAATTAAAATTTTATTTTTAATATTAATTAACTTGTTAAATTCTCTGTAAATAGTTGTATATATTAATTATTGTAAATAGTCTAAAATTTTAGTCTTAGTTAGTAATGTAAATATTGTACATACTTTTTTCTCTGACTGCTTACAGTCTTGTTAGGCAAAATTTCTTAAATTTAATTTTATTGTATTTATTTATTCTGACTGTTTAACATTCTCGTTATGCTATGCTTGTTAACCTCAACAAAAAAAAAAAAAAAAAAAAGTATGTTTAGTGCTAGGGTTTTTTCCTTGCTCTATTGCCTCATGTCAACGCAGCTTCCAGATCGGCTCCGCTCTGTCTCTCTTTCCTTTCAAGCTGCATAAATTCATCACGCAAAGGTTCCGAGTATCTCGACCATGCAAGTCCTATTCATGTCCTTTACCACTCCTCAGGTGGAGGTAAGCGACGGTCTAGACCGTCGTAGGCATTTCTCTAAGCATCGTGATGAAGATGATGATGATGAGAAATTGTTTCTTGTATAGTCTCAATTTGGAATGTAATTAGCATTTATAACATGTGAAAAATTAATCATCACTACTTTAAGTTTAATAATACCTAAATATAAAATTGTAGAACTGTAAATTTCAGAGGAATAATTTTTACAATCAAATTACTATTTTATAAAGTCAAAAAAAAAAAAAAAAAAATGTTCGTTCCAAAAATTTATTTTGGGAAAATCAATTAGAAAGTAACTCTCAATTTAACAATAAAGATATATTTTTATCGTTTTTGAAATATAATAATATTATAAGATTTAAAAAAAAAAAAAAAAAAAAAAAAAACAGTATTTAGCTATTAATGTGATTATTAGTAAAATAATTGGCTTAACTTGTAAATGTTCGTCATTATGGAATGATCTTTCAAAAATTAGTTACACAATTTACTGCTATTCAAAGAAACAAAAGTGCCCTTAATATATTTTTTATCATAATAAAGTTATTTTATGCAGATATATAAAGCTGAAAGTTTGTCGTTGTATCTGTATAAGTATACATTTTTAGCTACATCATTCAACCGATCGCTACAAAACTTGTTAAACTTATTAATCAGAACAAAATTATATGTTATATATACGTCAATTTTTTTTCCCTAATACTTTCGCGACCGCTGGTGTGAATTCACGTCATTTGAAAATCTGTAACTCCGCCAGTGGGCGTTTCTTTAGGTTACATAGGTTATATTAGTTCTTAACATTATACTCAACTAGCAGGCTTTGCCCGCTTCGCTGGCCACTAAATTTAAAGGAAACTCTTTTCTATATAGCTTTATAAAAATAAAATAAAATAAATTACTGAAATTGTTCAAAAGCTCGCTCCAGGTCCCTGCTGCATTCAGCAGCGATTTGGTCATCAACTGCAACTCGGGCGCTTGTCCCTATTACCTGCGACAATAGTTTACCAATGAGCTTCCATTTAGGTGCTTATTATATAACAGTTTCGAAATAGATAGTTTCGAAAAAATTGGAGTTTCCCTTTTATATTTGAATCCCAGTTACATGTGAACAACACTATACGTGTTGTTCACATGTAACTCGGACTGGACTCAAACGTAACTGGGTTTAGACAACATAATATTTTCTTTTACGTTATTTCATATGTTTATTTTGTTTATCCAATCAACCATTAAATGACAGCAATTTCACGCCAAATATTACAATATGCTGTGACCGGCTACGTCTGTCGCATGAGACAATTAATTTTTTGTGTTTATATATAATTCATGGGTTGTAAACTTGATAGTACAATTTTTGTCACCATTTTAGACTTAATCTATTGTAACAATAAGACTTAATCCCTTGTAACAATATGCTATGAGCGCTATTTCTGTCGTATTTTAGACAACTAATCTTTTTATGGTTATATATATTTCCCATTAAACATATTTTTATTTATTTATTTAAATATTAATTTGAATTTTTCAAATATTTCTGTTCGGCAGCGTGAGAGTGCAGTAACACACAGAGGTTCATTTGTTTGTATGATAAATTAGCATTATTATATAAAAAATTATTATTATTATATAAAAAAATATGATTATTATATAAAAAAATAAATAAATAGGTAAACATTATCGTGTTACACAACTTTATTATGTCGCTCCATTGGCAGCTTTTGAATTTTTGTCGCCATATTAGCGATGGATTTTTTTTTTTTTTTTTTTTTTTGTATGAAAAGGGGAAGACTATTTTGCTAATAATTTTATCAGACTCTTTTTTGTTTATACATAAGAATCCTTTATATTCTGCTTATATTTTTAATGCTTTTTAGGTTTAAAATAGTGCTTGCTGAAATAAATTTCCTAGCTTTAAAACTGCATTTGTTCTGTAAATTTTGTGTAAAAATAAATCATTTATGTTTTTATATATTTGATGCGCTACTTAGATTAAAATGGCTGTTGCTATATTAAACTTCTTGTCGAAAAACATTCGGTGTACTTCAACACCAAAATTTAAAAAATCGCCCAGCAGGATCTGTTAATGAAGCTGATAAAATAAAAATATGGTTCATATAGTTTAAATAATCTATTTAAAAAATTTTTAAAAACCCAAATTATTAATCTATCGTATCACATACATAGATATAGTAATAATATAGATTGATATTGGGGACAAAAAAGTGATTCCTTTTCACTCGGGAAAAGACGGCGATTTTACCAAAATATGGCAGTCTTTCCCCGAGTGAATACACACGGGAATATGCACGAATGTTTTAGCAAATAAAATTCATGAATAATTTATTTACTAAAGGTGAATGAAAAGCCCCAGATATAGTTTCAAATTCATTCTTCTTTTTTTTTTTCCTTCAATACCACTTAATGGCTGATTACAAAGCTTTTTTTTCGGCATCAAAAATCTTTGCACGATAATATGCGGATGATAGATCTATATATATTATTATATCTATGATCACATAAATCTTTTCGAAAATAGAATAAAACTTAATTTGAAAAAAAAAATAATAATAACTTTTGTTTATTAACCAAAATAATTGATGAAATTTGAAATGCAAGTTCGTCTTGTGGGGTACAGGCTGTATATTATATTTTTTTGTTCGTGAGAGAAAATTTAAAAGAATTTGAAAACTGCAATTTTTAATCCCTTTTAAAAAACATGAAACTTAATGTGAAGCAGATTTTTCATTTTTTTTCTCCTATCGGTTTCCATACAATCTTCTGCTGTTGCCACCTAAAATTCATACTTTAGTTAATTTTAAAAAATCTAATTGTCCGATTGATAAGCTGTTTAATGCATCGGATTTAAAAAAAATTTCCCTTTCATTTGCTATCTTATTTGTAACGATGCGACTGATATTTCTAATTTATTTTCTAATCTTTCTGATTTATTTTCCTCATTTTAAATAAGTGTACGTTTTATTTATTTATTTTTGAATTATTATTATTTTGTCGAAAAAAAATGGCAACAATTAAATTATGGATAAAATTTTAAAATTTAAATGTCTTATTTATCAGAAATTAGAAGGTTTTTATTTTCACATTTTAATTAATTTAGAAAAAACTAATCATCCGATTGATAAGCTGTTTAATGCATCGGATTTACAAAAATTTTCCCTTTCATTTGGTGTCTTATTTGTAACGATGCGAGTGATATTTCTAATTTATTTTCTAATCTTTCTGATTTATTTTCCTCATTTTAAATAAATGTACGTTTTATTTTTAATTATTATTATTATTTTGTCGAAAAAAAATTGGCAACAATTAAATTATGGATAAAATGTTAAAATTTAAATGGCTTTTTTTTATCAGAAATTAGAAGGTTATGATTTTCACATTTTAATTAATTAAGAAAAAACTAATCAAAAATTCGAAAATCTGACTTCGATGTGCACAATGACCCTTCGGGATGCACCTTTGTGTTAAATCTCGTGACTGTCCGAGCTACCGTTTTCGAGATCAGTGAAATATACATACAAATATTGCTCACTTAATAGTATAAGATATATTGCTCGTGCAATCAATGCATTATGGCAACAAATACTTTGATTAGAAAGAGTTTAATTGTAATGTACAGTCGGTAACAAAAGTGTCCGAACATTAGCAAAAATTCCTATGTAAAAAAGTACACTGCGTACGGTTTTATTAAATAAATCCTTGTCGAATCATATTCTTAGTCAGTGTAAGAACATGATTCGATAAGGATTTATTTAACAAAACCGTATGAAGTGTACTTTTTTTACATAGGAATTTTTGCTAGTGTTCGGACACTTTTGTTACCGACTGTATATTAATTTATATTTTCAGTGTGAATACAGAAAACATTGATTTAAAATAATGTAATATAAAAGAACTAGCAAACTCGTTGGAAATACTCGCCTTTTATTTCTTTTCATATTTACCTTTAAAATTTGAAACTCATAAATGTTATACTAATTTCACCACCTAATTAAAATTGTAATTTACCAAAGCCAAATTATTAATAAAACCAAGTTAATATTGTACAATAGTGAAACCAAAATCATTCAAAGAAAGGTTTCCAAATAAAATTCATGGTTCACGACACAGTTTTCCTACTTCCACAGGCAGTACAGTTTTAATATAGAACTCCCACGACGCCTTTTAAATTTTTGTCGTCATGTTGCGAACGACTTTTTATTAATTTTGGTATATATATACATATATATATTTAATAAATAAATAAAATAAAATAAAATAATTCCTATTTCGGTTATATTTCTTATGATTCTGTTTTTCAGTCAATTTATGACACAAAAGTTCATATTCTGTATATATCTTTAAAATATTGCTAGGTTTAAAATAACGCTTGCAAAGAATCTGAAAAAACAACGGTTAAAAAATACATTTTTTTTTTTCGTAAAACAATCTCATCAGACAAATGTCGTCATTTTTCCTTATTAGTCTATTGAGCTAAGTCCGCATGCTTAAATATTGTTCATGTATAAATATTATTTTGTTATCCTCGCGTATCGTATCGTTTCGATAAAAAATGATTGAAACTGGTCCACGTTAGAAAAATATTACCATATAGATAACGCCCACAGGTGGAACTTACTGTCAAAAAGACAAAACATGCGGTCGCGAAAGTGTTAATACATGATTTTTTTTTTTTTTTTTTTTTCCCCTTAAGGATTTTTCAATTTTGTTATTTCCACGCAAGGAAATATATTTCTTTTAATGCAAAAAAAGAAATGAACGTGCGAACATTTCTTTAGTTTCAATTATTTTTTTATTTGTGGTTTTATTCGTTTAAGCTATTAATGGTTTCAAATTGTTATAATTAAAATTTTATTGGGATAGTACTTATAGTGTGTTTTTATTCTATTAAATTTTTCTCTCAATTTCATCATTTAAATAATTTTGATACTAAAACTCAATGGTCATATAAATAACGAACTTCTGTTTGTACATACATACATATATATATATATATTCCCGTGTCATATCTACACATAAATAAAAAAATTAATGCTTCCAAAAATGCGGTAACGTTCAGTCAAAAATGTCAAAAGTTCAGTTGTAATATCATACAGATGGAATATTTCTATTTCTATTTAATTTAATTCCATCTCAAACTTTATTTACTTTCTCTTTTATTCAAAATATTTTATAAGCTCTACTTCAAATCGAGCAGAACCAGAACTTCTATGAGGACTTGCTACTTCCCAATAAAATAAATACATAAGTGACAGAGGTAACGTTACTAGCGGCAAAATAAAAAATGTGAAATAGGCATACTCGGTAGCATTAGGCGTAGTATCATCAGTGTAGTCTGCGTTGATGACGGCACGCATAAAGCAGTACTGCAGTATACTTTTTTTTTTTTTTTTTATTTTAGAGATTTTAATATTGATGGAAATTTACTCCGATGTTTTATTTCACCGTCATGACAGATTCTACATAATATACACTACCGCTCAAAAGTATTTGCCCACCTTGTTTTTTTTTAATATTTTTACCATATTATTTTTTAGACATATAATTTTTATTAATTAATAAAATACACATCTAATCATTACTAAATATTATAAATTAATTAAGATATAATTATTTTTCAAGAAGTAAATTGATTTTATTAAAAACACCAATGAAAATGAAAATTTCATAGACGTTGTTTTTGGCTTATATTTTTAATTTGGAGATCTTAATTAACTATTTTATTATTTAATAATGATAATAATATACTATGTGTCTGACATATATATTTTGTTTTATAGGTTATCGCCATATTTGTGCTTTAATCCATTAATAATTGAGTAAATTGACAGTGTTCAATTAATAAAAGTAGAAATTGAAATTATGCCAAAAAGAAAGGAACTTTCTACTCAGAAACGAGCTATGATTATTGGTCTACATCAGAGTGGTAAATCTAATCGCCAAATTGCGAAAGATTTACGAATTCCACGCCGAACTGTAGATTATAATGTAAAAAAATTTCAAGTATCAAATAGTTTTGCTAATAAAAAACGCAGTGGAAGGCCCCGCAATACAACTTCTACTGATGATAGATATTTAGTTACAACATCTAAACGTAACCGTAGACTCACGGCACCTGAAATCACTGCCCACGTAAATTTAAATAGAGATGTACCCATTAGCGTTTCTACAGTTAAACGAAGACTTCAAGCTGCTGGTCTTCATGGTCGTATTGCTGTAAAGAAACCTTTGTTACGAGCTGTAAATAAGAAAAAGAGACTCCAATGGGCCAAAATACATAAAGACTGGACAACCAAAGAATGGGAAAAAGTATTATGGAGTGATGAATCTAAATTCGAGATTTTCGGATCTAAGAGAAGAATATTTGTTCGCAGATCAGCTGGAGAAAAAATATTAGATCAATGCGTAGTACCTTCAGTAAAGTTCGGCGGTGGTTCCGTAATGGTATGGGGATGTTTTGGAGTTGGTTCTGTTGGAGATCTGGTTAAAATAGATGGAATATTGAAGAAAGAGGGGTACAAGAGAATTCTTCAAAAGAATGCTATTCCATCAGGGAAAAAATTAATTGGAAAGGAATTCATTTTTATGCATGACAATGACCCAAAACATTCTTCAAAGCTATGCAAAGCGTATTTGGAAACACAAGAACGAAAGAATGTCTTAAAAGTAATGCAGTGGCCTCCACAGTCTCCCGATCTAAATCCGATCGAATTGATGTGGGATGAATTAGACAGAAAAGTCAGAAAATCATGCCCGACATCAATTACCCATTTGTGGAGCCTTTTGCAAACAGAATGGAAGAAAATCGGCAAGGAATGCTTGGAAAAACTAATCAAGATAATGCCAAGAATATGTGCTGCATTAATAAGAAATAAAGGAAACCATATTGATGAATCAAAAATATGATTTAAATATTTATTTTGTTTATCTTTCAGTTTACTTACATCTGTATTTTTGAATAAAATATAAATTATTATGAATTGTCACAATAAATTATTATTAAATCGTCTTACAGCATTATTTGGATGGTGGGCAAATACTTTTGAGCGGTAGTGTATATAAGTAATTACGTAAGTAAATTTTAGTTTAAAGAAACGTTAAATGTTTTTGCAATATTTTTAGATTATAGCCTTAACGATAATATAACGTTATTTATAACTAATCTTATTATTATTATTTATTTATTTATTTTATTTTTGTACTGGAGTTTTGATTTTGCTTTTTATTAAAAAATATTTTATAAAAAGTAATATTTTTAATTTGCAATAATCATCAATTTTAATTAGATTCAATAGCCACTTTAAAGGATCTCAGAACTGTTATGGATTACGGTTCATATTTTCCCCTGACTTTTGCAGTGTGAATACGAGCAAACGTTAGAAAGCCCCTCATGAAATGCACTCGACATAATCTTAGATCCTTATCTCAGGCAATTGGTCTTATTCCTATACCACAACACACTATGACTCTTCCCCTACTATATTTATGTTGAAACCGTCTATAGCATGATACCACGTTCAGTAAAGGTGTAAATTGCTATATAAATATAGTGGTGGAAGAGTAAAAAAAAAGACGGAAACATAGCAACCTTGAATATGATATTCAATTTAATTTTATATTATAAAGTTACTCCATTTTATACATTGCATTTTCTAGTGTATATATTTTTTGAATTTTTAAAATAGGACTATAAATAAATAATAAAGAGTGAAAATTGGTTATATTAATAGATTCTCATACCGTAACAACTGAGTATAGAATATCTGGCATACTATCAATCACTTGAGCTAAAATCACAATCAAGACCACAATCAACGAATAATGTGCCAATAAAGTCATGCCTAACAAAATGACTCCAGCGGATAACGTAAGAATTCCAATAGAGAATAAAACTTTCCTCATTTTACTGTGAAGATTTGTGTCCATGTTTTGAAGAACAGCTGTTTCTTTCATTATTTGCCCGTAAACAGTACGATCGCCTACAGCATAGGCAATACCTTGACCATAGCCTGAAACGATAATATTTTAAGTACTATTAAATATTAAAAACAATTCTTAAATTTCTTCTGAGAAAAAATTAAGAGGTATTATCAATGAGAATTGTTTTCTAAACATTTTTGTGATGTCAGAAAAAAAAGAAAAACAGTTTTAGATAGTAATCTTTTTTTTATTGCGCTGTAAAAAAAAAAAAAAAAACAATTACCAACTGCAAGAAACTCTCTGTGATTGGAGAAAATAATTATTTTCTCCAATCACAGAGAGTTTCTTGCAGCTGGTAATAGTTATTTTTTTACAGTGTAGGACGGAGGAGTATTAGTTTCAATCTGGAGTTTTTGTAGACCAGTTTTGTGTATGAAGTTTAGCTGGTAACAGGCCATTTTAATTCATTTCAGTCATTTTAAAAAGTACGTTGCACAGTTTTACGGTCAAAAAATGATATAAAAATAAATAAAAATAAAAATTTTACAGATTGAAATTAATAGTCCTCCTTACTAAACTATATTCTGTCTTTGACAGAATTGTTATTATTATATAAATTTTTTTTTTCACAATCCGCAAAATAAAATTATAAAATAAGCATTAGTAAGCTAATAAAAGTAAATGATTAATGTAGAAAATATAATTTAATATTTTTACTGTTTATATGTCTATATGTTTATATTCATAATTTTTTGAGAGATTTTTTTACATTTAACTTAAGTTAATTATAGATTTCTATATTATCCATTTTAATATTTTACAGTTCTAATAAAAACGTAAGTAATGCCCATCGGAAAGTTAAAATGGAATTCTTTTTGACATAAACAAACATCTTTTTATTTATTTATTTATTATTATTATTATTATTATTATTTATCAGTTGCAATTTGAGTGTAGGAGTCATACCGAAAAAAAGAGGAGGAAAAAGACAAATTTTGGAAAGAATGGGAAAAAAGAAACAAACCAAACGTGAGCTTCAGTTGTTTTCTTGTTTTTATATTGCATTTTCCCATGTTTTTGAAAATTATCCTCATTAGTCAAAATTCTGCGGCATTTTATACATACTGGATTGGTGGGAAGTTTTGTCATATTGAAGTAAACAATTGACACCGGACTACATTTATATAACATTTAAAAAAGTATTTAACTTTCCCGCCACCCTGTATTAGGTATACCAGGAAGTATCGTCCGCTTGAATTAAACAACATAGGCAACAAAAATTTATGTTAAATAGTCTATACTAATAAAAGATAGTGTCTTTTTGTGACGTACAGGAAAAACTATGGCACGTATAGTTCTGAAAACAATTTTCTAGATAGAGAAATGCGTGCAATTTTGCACCATAACTTTAGATTTTCGATATTCCTATTACATTTATCAAAATTTTATATTTATGTGATTTTTTGTGTTTTTCAGGACATTTTTCTTTGCGTTGTAATTTCAAGGTGATATCAATAAAAATAAAATGCTTACAGCTTTTTATTTTATTTTTCAACATAACATGTGAGTAAAAGAAAAAAATTAAAAGTTAAACCTGTATTATCAAAGACTTTTCCAAAGAAAAAAAAATGGCATCATAATAACTTTAAAATTATTAAATATACTTGCGGCTGGTCATATAGTTTCCGATTTTAAATATTTTATTTTGATTTATTAATTTAAATATTAATTTCAATTAATCAAATAATATAATATTTCGTCTGCAAACTAACGTGAATGCATAGTTTATTTTAAAATAACTGTATTTCTGATCAACGTAATGAAACTGCAATAATTAAATGTCATTTACATTTTTAACAGCTGTATAATATATTCATTGAAACGTTCTTATTTTATGTTTTTATAAATCTTTGTTTATAAAATAGCTTAAATATAATTGATTTTTTTCTGAAAATTCATTGAAATAGGTTTTGCTAGTGAAGCAAGCAAAACCTGCTTGTGTTTATATAAAACTTAAAAAGATATTTAATCAACTATCATATGAATAGTTTTAAACAAAAATTTCCAACGCCAGTTTTTAATTCAAACGGGACGAATTTTCTACACTGTAAAAAATTGGAACACATTTTGCCGGTCAGTGACCGTTAAAATTTTTACAGTCACTGTCCGTAAAAATAAAGTTATGCCCGTAAACGTTCCATAATTTTTTTTTCTTGAAGAAGAGAAGTGACCTTTAATAAACGATCAACACACTGAATTTTACAAGATTTTGTTACAAATACGAGCATTGGACTTTTCCCTCAAAGAAGGCAGCTGACCGTAAAATTTAACGGTCAAATCTCTGAATTTTACTGAAATTTTTTACAGTGTAGTAGACCTAATATATGCCGTGCCTTCGAAGATCTGACCAGTACTTGTTCTTTCAATACTGAAATTCATTACTTAATATTTGTTGCTATTTTTAGATTTCCGTATGACGTTTAGATTTTTTATATGACTGTAAAAACATTCAACAATCCTTATACCAAAAACAATTATCCTAAATCAAATAATTGCCTTTAAAATTGACAACTTTCTTATTCTACTTTTCCAATGTATCATTAATGGTTCAAATTAGCTATTTAAAGCATTTTCATTTGAAATCTGTCAATAAATTCTAAATGTCTTTCACTGAATCCTATTACAAATATGGAAGATGAAAAAGTTCCCAGAAAAGATTACCATTTATCTTATACTGGTTAAACAAAGAAAATTTTGAAATTTCCGGACAAAAACGTTTGCATTATATCTCTAATAATAAAACACTTCTAAATCATGCAATCCAAACAGTTTTATTTTATTTTATTTTATCTTTTTTGTATTTCTTCTGTTGTTAAATGTATCGTTATGAGTGTAACTTTATTAAGGAAAAAATTTAATAAATCGTAAAATAAACAAACTTTTTACAGTTCTTTATTTGTGTAAAACTTCTAATGACTAAATTCTTGGTTGAATTATTAATTATGAATCATTAAAACAATTTAAAATTATTGATTCCCCTATTTGATTACTACTTATGATAGCATAAAAAATCGTGAAGTTCAAGTCAAATAATCTCTTTGATAATTTCAATAAAAAATATTTTTGAATGATTCTGTTTTACTTCTTCCCTTATCCTATTACATGAGGATACATTGCATTAAAAATAGTTTTAAATTTGTTTATTTTATGTTTTAATAAAAGGAAAAACTTTTTTTTTAAGAATTAAAAATTTCTAATATACGTTTGGAAATGATTATTCACTCTTCTGAGTTAATTCTTCTAAAGTTTTAAACTAAGTAATTCCTCAATTAATTTCGTAAATCGTTTGACAAAATATTGTTTTATAAAGGGATATCGTCATTTGTAACAATAAATAATAAACTAATCTAACTTATATGGATGTGTCTCTTAAAAATATCAAAATATCAAATTATTATATAATTATAGCTTATTCTTATACAAAATGTGCCCTCTCTGTCGCTTCATTTTTCTAAAACCATCTAATTATCAAACCATTTTGTCTATGATTCATGATATTAATAACATTCATTGATAGCACTCGATTACTTACTAGTTTCATTTACCTATATCGTCTAGTTGGGAATTTGTCCTTAATTAATGGCATTTGAATTAGTTACATAGAAATTTACCTATACAGTTATAGGGAAGAAGTTTCATAGTGCGAATTTTGAATTTAATTTTTTACTTCAAAAGGAACAAATTAAACTATTTATTTCTTAATGTTAGAAAGTCTTATAACAAATAGTGTGTTATGGCCACTACAAAACTTCTTCTATATCACTCTATATTAGTAGGCTGTCGATATAACAAAATTTTCTTCGATATTTTTCTAGAAAAAATTACGCAGTGAGAATTATTTATAATTATTATTACCTATCAGAATTATTTCAATTTTTACCTTATTGACGACATCTTAGGTTATGCATTATGTATATACATAGCTGCCAAGTTTTTAATTTATTCCGGAATGTTGTTATCCCCGTCCTTTTTTCATACCGTAATATTTGTAGAAATATTTTCTTCAATATATAACTATGATTAGATATGAAGAAAATTACTCTAAAAAGATAACGATGTGAAAAAGGGGAGGGGCTAACAACATTCCGGAATAAATTAAAAAACTTGGCAGCTATGTATATATGTACACAGACATATATATATACATATTTACATACGTATATATATATATACAGGGCCCAAAATTTCAACTTAGATTACACTCGCTGAAAAAAAAAGTTACTCGCCACAAAATACGATTAACTTACACTATTTTTTATGTATTAGGTGACAAGAATTTTTTATTGGAAAAAGAGGGGAAATTACGCAGTGTCTTTTATTTTATAAGAAAATAGAAGACATTCAATTTTGAAAAAGAAGTCATTTTAGAGGACATAAAATTGAATGAAAATGATTATAAAAACCGATTCAAAAGCTACTTTACACAAGTGGTGGTAAGATTTTTATCTCAAATGAGGAATTTGGAACAGTACACCTTAATTTATATTAATAATATATACGGATACGAGAGGAAAAAAATCCTAATTTCCCATGTTTTTATTAACTTATATTCTTGTTTGTTTGTTTGGTACAAATCTTGCAATCGAATTTTAACTAACTTCCTTTCTAGCTAGACATTTGAAACTTTCACAGTAGCTCAGAACCCGGTGACATCACAATGCTTCGAAGTCCGATTTTCGAATTTTTTATTAGTTTTCTTATAATTAATTAAAATATGAAAATAATAACCTCCTAATAGCGTTAAAATAGCCATTAAAATATTAGCTATAATTTAATTGTTGCAAAAAAAAAAAAAAAATCATTTTAAAAATTTTATGCACATTGATAAGATCTCTATGATTCATCAGAAAATTTAAAACAAGATATATAAATTTTTTTTTTTTTTTTTTAATCTTATAATTATTTTTATAGCTGTCACTTTTTTTTTTTTTTTTTTTTTTTTTTGTGGTACTTTCATGCAGTTACATTAAACAAGTTAGTATACATTTTGTTTTATTTAAATTATAATCATATGATAAAAAATAAAATTGGTAAACGAGAAAAAAAAAAAAAAAAAAAAAAAAAAAATTCGGCAGATGAAACGATTTGTTTTAACGAACAGTCATTCTTTATCAATCTTTTATAAAAGTTCTCACAAATATAAAGTAAATTAGTCTTAGTAGTTAATAAGTTTTAGAGTAGGCATATAGAGAAGATTTTTTTTCACATGTCTACATTTTGTTCGTTAAAGAAAATAGTCGCTTTGTGGAAGTGTTTTTTCCAGAAGGACATAAAATGAATTCAACTAACTTTTGCATATTTTTGTGAGGTGGTGGTAGTGTTATCATTATGGCCAATTGTCTGCACTGGAGCTCTAGGCATGAGTAGGAGAGTCCTCCGTGGAATCTTTCTAAGAGTCCATATTTACGCTAGTTTCGGAGAAAACCACGGAAAACTCCTAACAACTAAGCAAACGAGCAAGGCCAGGTATTGAACTGAGCCCTCACGTATATACCATCTTCGAGGAGAGAACCTCTCGGTCACTGGTGAGCCTATTTTTATGAGTATATTATTCATGCAAAAGTGAGGACACACGTTAACCCACTGCGTATCAACCAGAGCACCACCTTTTTATGATTTCATGACAATTTCAATAGTGATTCAGTGTTCTGGGTCAAAGAATCGTACAAATACAGGGAATACTTTTATTTCTTTGTTATTCGAAGAATCTGAATAGACATAAAACATAATATGCTTTGGCAAGTTATCGATAATTCTTTTTTTTTTTTTTTTTTTTTTTTGGTAACACCGTATACTGTAAGAATTCTATTTTCATTTACACCAAATTTTTACTCGCCACTGTAAAATTTCCACTCGCCAATGGTGAGCTGGCGAGCAGAAATTTCGCGCCCTGTATATATATATATATATATATATATATATATATATATATATATATATATAAATATATATATATAAATATATATATATATATATATACATATATATATTATATACATATATATGTGCGTGTGTGTGGGAGTGTGTGTGTAATTTCTTCTTGTTACAAAGAAACAAAAAATCAATAACTTTGTTTCCAATTATCGCAGATACTTTAGCTCAATCATTCGTTTCAAAGTTATTGACGAGCTCTGAAAAATATTCATGTTTGAATTTTAACTGTCAGAGGAGGATGCGGTGCTCCCACACATACAGAAATGTTATCCTGGTTCACTATTATTATTATATACAGAAATATATATAAAAGTTTTATATTAGTTCTATCAGTTAGTCTTCATAGTTCTATATTATTATTTAGCATAAATAAAAGTTCTAATACCCCCTACCCCAATTCACTTTTTATTTATTTAATTTCACAATGATTGGTTAAAAATAATCCTCAATGTATATATTTATAAAAACTATTGCCCAATTCTGTCATATTAAAAATTATGAAAAAAAGAACGAAATCATCACTTGTTCTTGTATATCCCAAAAGCTAATCAGCACCGACTTAAATCCAGATATAATAAAATATAAACCGAATATCGCCCAATACTTCCTCAGATACAGCGTCCACTGAATTTTAGCAAGTTAAACATACAGACATTTTCTAAAAATGGTCGAGTTTTTTTGGATCATCTCAATTGAGTAAATGTATTAAAAATCGGAAGTCGAAAATTTTTACGAATGTAATATTTTCTTCTTTTATTTATCAAAGAAAGTAAAATTTAAACGAGTATGTAATAATGTAGGAAAACAATTTTTTTATAGATATTACCGTCAACGCATAAAGTGCCAAAAAGAGCAACATTTTCTGAAGAAACAGGATTTGTGCTGGTGCATTCTGCACTCTTTATACTTCTACTTGATGCAGGTATAACGGCAGATTCGTCTATTTTCATATTCCAGGCTTTAGTGAGGCGAATATCGGCAGGAACACAGTTACCCGCTTTTAGCAAAACCAGATCCCCGACAGTAACCTTACTTTGGTGTATTCTTATTTTCTTTCCATCTCGAAAGACAGAAGCATACTGAAAAGTAAAAGAGCATGCTAAAGCCAATCAATAAAGTTAATAAATAAACAAAATCGTTTAAAAAAATAGTGGTGATGTAACTGATTTAAACATTTTAAATGTTGGTAAGTATGCACAAGAAAATAATGCAAAAACATAACCTGGTGTGTCACTCACACGACTTTTTCATACCCTTCATTTCAATACTATAAAGATAGATTACATATGAAGCCTTAAAATGAATAGCGTAAGATAATAAAGTTCAATGCACACTTTTAGAATAATCTAAAATATGTTTAAGTACTGTACTGTTTTATTTGACATGTAATTCTGTGTGAGGGGGGCTACCGCCCCCTCAACCTCGCATTCTATTATAGTGCATACAAATATTAAAAAACAAAAAATAAAAAAATCAAGGCTGTTATTAATTTGCCTTCAAACTTGCCAATCTTGATCAATTTTTTAAGTGGCAAACTAACGCTATCTTCAAAATACTAAATTTTAATTTTCTGCAGATATTTGATTTTACGTTACGCTGATAAAAGATATACATACACATTAACAGCTAAAATTTGGACTTTCGTAATCAGGACATTTCAAAACGTGATATTATACAAAAAAGAAAAAAAAAAGAAAAAAAAAAAACAGAGTGAAAAATAGAATTTAAAAAAATACTTTGTTTACAGTATGTGTATAAAACATTAATTTTACTGCCTGAGCAGTGTCCGCCGACATAGTAAACTGTAACAAAGCACTTCCCTCAATTATACTTAATAGAAAAGAACGTTTAGCTTAACTTTGGGTAGCCTTATATGTTGTTTATAATCCTTATGCACTATAAACAATATTGTGTACTTAAATTTAGTTCTCCTTGAAAAACATTTAACCCAAAAGGAATTACGATTCCAGCAATTTCCAATATAGCCCTTAATATATCAAAATACTTTGGGTAGAACTGAAATGATAAATATTTTCCAAACCACAATCTACACAAAATATGCTTTTATGCATGTAATGAATTTTGTTCATTCCGTTTCGTTTAAGTCAGCCCATACATGTTACATTGTACTTACCATAAATTTCCCCATAGACATAATGCATTTGAAATCTCTTGGATGTAACTGTACACGAATTATTTGCTTGATCTCAACGAAAAGTTTAGCGTAGCATCCCTTTATGATGCACATTTAGAATACTAAGTTTGGACTTTGTTTTTGAGATATGCGGATAACAGGCTAATACACTGACACACAGACACACAGACGCATAAAACCAACCGCTAAAAACGTTTTTAGGATTCAAGGGACCTCAAAACGTGTAAATATAACAAAAACTCTAATTTAAAAAATTGACACGATGTATATGGTTAAGAGAAATTAAAAAAGGTTGCTCTACAATTGACACCTTAAAAAAAAGAAAGAAAAAGAAATTAGTACAATGCTCTCCGATATTTATGAATATGCGCAGGTTTAAAAATCCCGATTAATGAGTAATTTAAGAGATTACATACGTTTCAAAAGCTAATATATATATATATATCTTCTCTATTATTTTTTAAATATAATAGATAAAAAAAAAAGTATTCAAAATTTTGAGCATGAAAAAGACCATCATTTAATTAATATTTTATGAAATTTTCATTAAAAATTTGGTAAGTTTAGCCGGTGTGTCTGGTTTCCGGAGACCCTTCATGGAAGCGGTTGACACAATTTCTCAAAGTCTAATGCGCCGGTCTTATTGCAATTTTGCACACTTCTTCAAAATACAATTGACTAGTGCTTGGACTAAGGATTTTTTTTTTTCTTTTTAATTTGAAACTGGTATTTTTGTCAAAACTGTATGCAAAATCAGTACAATATTCGGTACATTTACCCCACGTATAGCTTTGTAAAATTAGTTGCATTCGAAAAAAAGAAAAATCCTTCGTTCAGGAACTAGTATCACTTGCATTTGGAAGAAGTGTGTAAAATTTAACTAACATCAGTGCATTAGTTTTTGAGAAATAGTGCCCACGGTTATTTTGAGCGGTATCCGGAAACTAGGACTCATCTGCCAAAATTTTAAAAATTTTTAATAAAAATTCTATAAAATATTGTTTAAATGTTGATCTTTTATATGCTCAAAGTTTTGAATGAAAAGTTGTACTTTTTATATAAAAAAATGGAGAAAATAAGCTTTTTTTAGGCTTTGAGAGGTTAAATATATATATATATATATATATATATATATATATACGTAAGACGAAAGTGTTTGATTTAAGAAATTTTTCGCCTCCAGTTTCCGTTAGATTAACATGTTTTGAGATGTCCCGATTTAATTATTTTTAACACGATTTAATCATTTTTAGAAAAATCTCTGTCTGTATGTGTGTATCATAATTTTTGTGGATGCTATATCTCACGAACCAATGAATGGAATTTAACAAAACTTGGTATTTAGTTGGATCTTGACCAAAACTGGTGCTGATAACATTTTGGTATCTATCGCTGAACAGGCGGCGCTATTATATCATTTTTACAAATTTCTCACATGACAGTATAGGGCAAAATTTCGTATAAACGTACAGAATGAGAGGTATTTTTAACGAATTACTGTGAAATTAATATTAATTTTTGCTAATAAATAAATAGTAGTAAAATACGAAAAACAAATTATGGCCATGTACGAGCACTGCTTCCTTCCCTCCTGAATGAAAAATACCCTGACGGAGATTGTAAATTTTCGACATGGATGTCTTTCAAAAGAAGTCGTCAATACCCTTAAAAGGAATGGTGAAACCATAGATCTGAGATAAAATAAAGTTTTTTTTTTTTTTTTTTCGGAAAAAAAAGAAAGGAGGAAAAGAAAGAAAGAAAAAGAAACAAACTAAGTAAAAATTGCATTATTTCAGATGTCGGCTCATAATTGAGTTTCTTGTACAGTCGGTAACAAAAGTGTCCGAACACTAGCAAAAATTCCTATGTAAAAAAAGTACACTTCATACGGTTTTGTTAAATAAATCCGTATCGAATCATGTTCTTACACTGACTAAGAACAGGATTCGACAAGGATTTATTTAACAAAACCGTATTAAGTGTACTTTTTTTACATAGGATTTTTTGCTAGTGTTCGGACACTTTTGTTACCGACTGTAGCATTTAATGGTATACTTCTCTGAGATGAAAATCGTCTGCATTATAATACTTTGCAATAAATAATATTTTTAAATAAATAATTTATATTGTAGGAATTTGTATAGGATAATGAAAAAGAAAGTTTTGTGATGGGCACAACCTACTAGTTATAAGCTTGACGAACAGAAATCTGAAATATAATGATCTTTTATTGTGCTCATCTACACTTCTGAAAGTTTCACGTGTCCATCGCTTACAAATTTTGGGTTTAATTTTCTCGAGATTTTGAACTGGAGTACAGAGAGACTTGATCATTTTCCATGTGGATTTTATCTGATGTTGATGAGCCAGTATTAATGTAGAAAACATATGTGTACGATGTTTTTGTTTCTCGAGATTCTAATCTGAAGTACTTCTAATTACAAACAAGAGAAACTTTATCACTTTCCATGTGGACTATGCCTGATGTTGATGAGCAGTATTAATGCAGAAAACATTTCTGTACTGATTTTTTTGTTTAAATGCCTTAAACAGCTTCCACTTTAAATGCTTCCTTTAATAATGCAGATACTTCTCATTACCCAAATTACATCTTTAATATTAATTTGAAAACGTAATAATAATTGTTTTCTCTTGTCACTTGTGGAGTTTTTTCGCAGTTTTTGGTTCTTTTCTTTTTATATAAATAAATTTTAAAAAAAAGTTCTTTTTGTGTAAAAAATATTTAAGAATATTTCTAATTTCTCAAGTAAAAGTATGCATTATTAAAATTTTATTACTATCAAATTACAATAAATGTTACTTCAAGCCAAAGGTCTTAGTCTAATGAGTTTTAATGTATAAAATAAAAGACCATAGAGCGACACCGCAAACCAAAATCCAATTTATGTTCTTATATGGGTGGCTGTACTAAGGAATGAGCACGTTTACTTGCCATTGAATACATAAGTAGAAGACAAATCTCAGACCTTTCTTTTTTGAACGTCTCTGAAAATTAATGTTACAGCTCAACAAATATTTCGCTCATGCTCAAATATTCATAAAAAGATTTCTTTAATATCTTTTATAGGGTCCAATATTTTCTCTCTCTCTCTCTCTCTTTTTTTCTGTCCGGAATTCATAATGCATGAATACAATAACATCAACAACAACCAGTTCACTTTAATCTTCCCTACTCTGACATAGATTGCTTGCTAGAAAACTCTGCATCTAATCTTTTCTCGATGAAAGCAAACCTAATTTGTGGCTGAGTATGACAACGATGAAACACACAGGGGCGCCTGTAATAATGTCAAGTACTTGTCAGTATGCACATTTTCACCGAAGAGTGAGCCGGCTGTGAAATGAGGATGTTGGAGAAAATATTATTTACAGCGAGCAATATATATAAATTTCATCCGAGATTCTTTTCATATTTTGGTAACGAGAAAATTATGACAGTATTTGTTATTCATCTATTCAAGAACATAAGATCTTTGTTTTGCAAATGGTTATTTAAGACGATGCAAGAACAATGTTTTACCTTTATTTTATTTTTGCTTATTTTATGTACACAAACAAATTTAGGCACTGATCTTATAAAATTACTAGATTCTTTTTATCAGTATGTTATATTTCTCACACACATTTCTGATGAAAAGGATTTGGAAGTAAACATGTTTTACTTAGATTTTAATTGAGAAGAAATTAATAGTATCTTTTTATAACAATAATAATCTCAATCTGTAATTTTTATTTTTAAAATTGTTATTAGAATTATTTTGAATGATTAAAATTTAATGGAATATTTAAGTAAGACGAACCTTTTGTAGTGACAAATCTTTTTGTGAAGTTTTTTTAATTTTTGTTCATTATTTGATTATTATTATTTCAATACTAGCCCGTTTCTAATTAAGTCTATAATGTCATTTGAAAAGGGAGTAGGAGACGTTGTAGTAAAAAAAAAAAATACGAATAATGTACTAACACAAAGAATTTGCGAGCAGTTGATACTTTCTTTCTACTTATTTTATTATTTTTTATTTCATTATTTTTTTTTTTTTTTTTTTTACTTCCTTATACAAAATATAAGGAAGTATTGTATAAGGTGTATTTAGGCCTTGCCACTTTAAAAACTTTTAAATTTTCGCTATGCGCCCAAAAACTATCTTCCATCCAACAGTGGCTTCACGCATTCAATTTTTTTTTTTCTTTTTTTTTAATAATCTCATTGTTCCTATCTCGTTCAGATTGTCTTTCTTAAATCTTATTCCCTTTTCAAATGGCTTCCACTTTTGGTTTTAATTATTGTGTGCACTACTACCTTTAGCGGCTCTACCAGCGGTTTTTTTTTTTTTTTTTTTTTTTTTTTTCTCCCTCCCTGTCTAAATTCAAAATTGTTTTAATTTTTGTTGAATTCCGGTTATTTCGACTCTCAGCTAGTAAATGCACTTATTCCTAATTCCATAACATCCAGAAGCGTGTCTGTGCGTTTCCACCGTGGCTATCTTGGAGGGTGTGGTGTGCAAATCGAGCTATGTGTCCAAGGCAGTAGTCGATACTCTGCAATTCCTGAGCTCTGGTGTTCTAGTCACACTGCTGCCCAGAAGTGACGTAGCAGCAGTGCCTGATTTAAGGCAGGGCATTCGGGGCACGTGCCCTGGGCCCACACAGTAAAGGGGCCCCCCAAGAAATTTCATCATACATTTTAAAAAATAGTTAAAAGGAAAATTTTCCATATTTTGCTATAATGATCGTTGTTTTGTGTTTATCGTCAATGGATGGAGGAATTACTGCGCTGTTTTATAAATTGGTATGATGATCTTTCAAGGAAACTATCAACTCATTGAAAAAACTGCAATATTTTCGATAAACGCAAATACAACTGCATACTACCAATACTTGCATTTCAAACTTTTGCAGGCTAACTAATCCGAGGCACGCACCGCAATGCAGCTACATGGGGGCGACGTATGTTGATCCAATAGACAAGCCGCAGATCTTGTTTAGCCTTACTCTTACCAACAAAATGAAAAGTGAAGTGAACTTTTAGACGGCTGAATCAGAAATAAGCGGTTTGTTTTGTTTATTGTAACATTAAAGTACGAGAAAAAGGGGCCCATTGAACAAGAGTGCCCTGGGCCTCCAAGTGAGTAAATCGGTCCCTACGTAGCAGTTCCATCTAGTTCCTGAAGATGATGGATGAAGTCTGAACGAAGAATCTTCGGACACAGCTCGCTCTATTTAGCTACTAGATTACTGTCTGGTGTAGGCAGCTTCCATGCGGTGATCTGGCGATTTATTCGCTCCGGCGGATGGCATCCAACCCGTTAAGCTTGGCCGAGCCCAGGCAAGCAAGGGCCGTCCAAAGGTTTCTAAGGAAGTATTGTAATCCCGATTTGCGAAATGGATTTTGTATCTCGCATAGCTGAAAAGCGAATCATCGTAGAATGTGGCAAATTTATATATGTGACTGTATGGTGTCTAGTTGTACATCTGCAACTTTGTTCTTAATACGAGCGGCCCACCAGCGGCCGAGCGGTTCTGCGCTCAAAGCTGGTAGATGGGAGGTGCCGGGTTCGATCCCAGGTCGCGCTCATCGACCTAGCCGTTCGGAGTTTTCCGTGGTTTCCTCCGAAACTTGCGTAAATACGGGCTAGGACCCCTTAGAAAGACCCCCACGGAGGGCATTCCCCCTCTAGGCCTAGGACACATCAGGAGTCAATCGGCCTTAAATCCTACAACCAACTCTTAATACGAGCTCTCGCTTCATAGATATGGAATATTTATTTTTTGTGGTAAGAATGATTGTTTCATTGGATTGTTTTGAGAATATTCATTGATTATCGATTTTGGTGGCCCAAAAAGGAGTTTTATTCAACTGTTTTGTAAATATTCATTAAATAAAGTGCATTGATCGACTAAAACCTGTTTATTTCTTTAAGAATTAATTTATACAGGCAAAACTGTCGACAACTTTCATGATATCATCACGGGTTGTATCTGCGAGCCGAAAATTCATTAAATACAGTGCATTCGTCGACTAGCTTATATCTTTAAGAATTACATTCTACACTCAAAATGTCTGCAACTTTCATAACAACATTATTACGGGCCTTATTATTAGCTTCTTTTGCAATCTCTATGATGTCAGGTTACTTATAAACAACAAGACCTTCGTATTTTTGGTCATTATGAAAATAATTTTCTTAAATACCTGCAAAAGAAAAAGTCACAGAAGGAAAAAAAAAAAAAAGAGAGGTGCACAACTAAAAATTATAACAAACCAGTAGTAAGCGCAGCGCTATAAGGGACGGAAGTGACGTCATAGGTGAGGGGGGGGAAGGGGGAAGGAAACCGGAAGTGACGTAACGGTTGGTTGGTTGCTTGATCGTGAAAGATGATGGGGGTAGAGTTTCGTTTTATCCGTTTGCAACCTGGACTTCTTGTCAAGACATGTGACGGAAGGGGGAGTGGCGGGAGGAAACCGGAAGTGACGTATTGGTTGATTGGTTGCTTGATCGTGAAAGATGATGGGGGTAGAGTTTCTTTTTATCCGTTGGCAATCTGTCAAGACATGTGACGGAGGGGAGAGTTTTCTTAAAGGGACAACACAGAAACCTGTCATAACATGAAAGAGAATGACGTCATCAACCGAAAAGAGGACAATGTAGTATATTTTTTAATCAGTAATTAATTTTAATGAGTAGTTCATTAATCAATTTTAATAAGTAAATTTTATTATTTTATTGATTATTAATTAATTATTTAACTGACTATTTTAATTCGCTAAGATTTTTTTACAAAACGATATTGCACTGTAGGGGATTTGAACCCACTATCTCTTGTCTTCTAGCCCAACGCGTAATACGATCACGCTACGACGGCTTATTTCTGATTATTCTTCCCACCCTCTTAAGGTCAGAATTTTCCCTCTCCCCCTGTATCTAAGTGGACCCGTCGCAGTTCCCCCCACCTATTTTGAAAAATGGACCAGTTTGCGCGTCCCAGCCAATAGGGAGGCAGATAAATGATGTCACCTTGCTTCAGTGTGGTATTTAAGGAGCGTGCACAGAGATGAAGACTACTTCTTGTTGACTTGGTCCAAGAAAGCGTTCTTCTCTCTTTACTGAGGATATTTATTTCATTGCTTGTATACTATATCTTTAGTTCTAAAAATGAAACGTGGATTTAATACCGTTGGATCTACTGATGGCGTAAACCAGGTAAATTCTTTTATTTTTCAAATGTGAAAATTATGTATAAAGTCGCATAGATTTTATGAAAAATTTAAATTAAATTAAAAATCAGATTTATTAAAAAAAAAAAAAAAAAAACGTAAATATTTTTTTTTATTTTAGGTTCTTTTTGGAGATTCTGATTTTCCCATGAATGATTCGGATGACGAAGTAAGTTTACTAAATATATTTTGCTTTTTTTAGTCATTTTTTTAGTCTTTTTCTTTAACGATTTTTTTTTTCTTTCAGTTGCTGGATGAAGCGTCTCAGATTTTCCTTGAAAATCCTATGGACTTCGATGAAGTTTCCCAAATTTTTGCAGAAAATCCGATGCCCTTGCCTCTTTATTATCAAGTTGGATCTGGATTTGAAGTAAGTTTACATCTTTTATTCTGGAATATAATCAGACTTTTAACTCTTTTTTATTCTTTTAGAAAATGATTAATTTTATTATGTTTTTATTTTAGACTTCTGCTCAGCCTGTCGGAGCTGGATCTACTTATACGACTGACATAGAGGTTTCTCGCGTAAGTTTCCATTTATACATAGATTACTTTTAACACATTAATTTTTCTTTTTTTTGTCAATGAATTTATTTTTATTTTATTTTTCAGTTGGAGGATGCTGTTATTCTGACCGAGCGTCTACGTCGGCAGAATAAAAAATATCAAGCGGAAGAAATTCAGTATCAAGCCCGTATTGACCCAGAGAAGCTTCCCGATAATGTGCGAGATGTTCCTATGGCAGCGATTGTAGACTCCGTTCAGACACTCTTTACATCTTTAATCCGACGAACGACCGAAAATTTGGCCCTTTCCGACCTAATTCGTTTTTGCATCCAGGCTGAAGGATTGGATAAGCCCATATCCACCAAGCTCATGTCCGTCTCCACGCTCACAGTCGAAAAGGTGATGTCGGCTGTGATAAAAGTCCTTCAGTCTAAGGATGAAATCCAGTTGGATGAGGGTTTTTCGGTGGATGTTATCACCATACAGAGACCCACGGGTGCTGGTCGTCGGAAAATCTCCAACATTGCTGTGGATCGCCTGGAGAAGAAAAGTATTATCTCCATCCCTTCAGATGAAGAAGGACTCTGCTGTGCCAAGGCTATCGTGTTTGCCAAAGCCCATTTAGAAAAGGATCGCACAACAATCGAAGCCATGAGACGACGTGACCGTCCCGCACTGATGAACCGTGCCCGGGCTCTGCATGCTGCTGCCCGAGTTCCCCTAGGTCCATGCTCGTTCCAGGAAATTGCCCAATTTGAAGAACACCTGAACATACAGATTGCCGTACTATCTTCGGATAACAGCAATCGAGTAAGTATAACTTGAATTCGTATTTACATTTTTAGGCATTATTTTGTGACACTTTTTTTAACATTTTCTTTTGCATTATAGGTTGTGTACAAAGGGGCTGATAGATCTCGCCGTATTAATTTATGGCTTCACGATGGACATTACGACGTCGTGAAGTCGCTGAAGGGATTTTTCGGCAGTAATTTTTATTGTGAACGGTGTGAGGTGCCTTTTCACCATGTAGAGAATCACCGATGCGAGGATGTTTGTAACATTTGTCTGAGGATGAATTGTTGCCCAGGTCAACCCCAAAGATGCCAGGACTGTGATCGTCTCTGCCAATCGAGTGATTGTTTTGCAGCACACAGGATGCTGACAGGGAATCAACAATTTTCCCTCTGTGACCAGGTAAATACTTAAAAGTTATCAATAAAAAATATTAACAAAAAATAAAATAATAGGAAAATAATGTAAGAGTATGCAAACATGTATTTTTTTTTTTTTTTCTTTTCAGATCTATCAGTGCCGGACGTGTTGCAAGGTCATTCGCAGAAGAGATTGCCCCAGACACTTGCATCGCTGCGGGACATCCAAATGCCCTTCCTGCGATCAATACGTAGTATTAGCGGAGCACCGATGCTATCTCCGCAAAGTGAGCCCGAAGAATCCGAGCGAAAAACTAATCTTTTTCGACTTTGAAACGGATCAATCTTCGGGAACTCATGAAGTGAATTTCGCCGTGGCACAGTATTCCGATGGCAGGGAGGAGGTATTCAAAGGATACACAGCCTGTGCTGATTTCTGTCAGTGGCTGTTCACTCCACGACACAAGGGCTATACAGCCATTGCCCATAATATGAAGGGGTAAGTGATTTCATTTTTTTTTCTCTTTTTTATTTTTTATTTCAATTTTATTTTGCATACAGTGTATTTTATTTTTTATTTACTTTCAGGTTCGACGGGCAGTTCATCCTGGAATGGCTGTTGAAACAGGGTACAACTCCGCAGGTAATCCCATGCGGGGGAAAACTGATGTCTATTCATCTGAAATCAGTCGATGTACGGATCATCGATTCGTTAAATTTTCTCCCAATGGCCCTGTCTAAACTTCCCAACTGTTTTGGTTTCTCCGAATTACGGAAGGGATATTTTCCCCACATGTTTAACACTCGTGAGAACCAAACATATGTTGGGCCGCTCCCCGATCCCCAGTTCTATAGCCCTGACACAATGTCAACCTCCGCTCGCAGTGAATTCCTGTCCTGGCATGAGGAGGAGAAGAAAAAGGGGGACATTTTCGACTTTCAAAAGGAAATGCATTCATACTGTAGGTAAGTAGTTAAGAATTTTTTTGAAAATCTTTTTTTTTTTTTTTTTTTTTTTTCAGAAACTTAATTTTTAAAGCTAATTTCTTATTATTTTTTTCTTCTTTTATTTAGTTCGGACGTTGACATTCTTCGTCGTTGTTGCCTAGAATTTCGCACTCAGTTTATGGAGATCGCCAGCGTGGACCCGTTTCGGTAACGTTTTCCCTCTAAACGATTTTTTTAAAAAAAACTTATTTTCATAGGATATGTATGCATATTAACATTTTCTTGTTTTTTAGGTATGTGACGATTGCATCTGTTTGCATGGCAACATACCGAAACAGCCACATCAAGCCCGACACAATTGCCATGGTTCCTATGCATGGATATGTGAACAGAACCAACTTCAGTCCAGATTCCATACGATGGTTGGATTATGTAGCCTCAACCCAGGGACTACGTATCCAACATGCTCTAAACGGGGCTGGAGAACGAAAAGTTGGAGGAATTTCAGTAGATGGGTTCTGCGAGGAAACCAAGACTATCTACCAGTTTCAGGTAATATTCATTCTATATTTAACTTTTTTCTAAAAAAATATATATTATGTTTGAGAAATTAAAATATATATTTTTATTTTTTAGGGCTGTTTCTTTCATGGGTGTAATTACTGTTACAATGGTGACGTCGTACATCCCTTGAAGAACGTAACCATGGCTACTTTGAGAGAAAAAACGGAACAGAATGTCCAGAAACTACGTGCCCTGGGGTATCAGGTCATCGAGATGTGGGAGCACAGTTTTAAGCAGATGAAGAAAGAATCCCCGGAACTTCAATTCTTTTTGAAAACGCACAATCTAAAGGATAGGTTAAAGCCGAGGGATGCGTTTTTCGGAGGGCGGACCAACGCCGTAAGTTTGTATCACGAAGGGGACGCAAAATATGTCGATTTTACGTCGCTATACCCATGGGTAAGTATATTATTATTATTATTTTTAAATATTTTCTTAGCATTTATTTTCTTACTTGGTCAAAACGTTCTTCGGTATGCATTTTTTTATAGATATTGCTTTTGCTTATTTTCTAGGTAAACAAATATTGTACATATCCCGTTGGGCATCCCACAATCATCACAAAAGATTTCAAAGATGTGGAACAATACTTTGGAATAATACAATGTAAAGTCGTTCCTCCACGCGGACTCTACTTACCTGTGCTCCCTTACAGATGCCAAAACAAGCTGATGTTTCCCCTATGTCGGACCTGTGCCGAAACAACACAGCAAAGTCCTTGCACCCATACCGATGACGAACGGGCTATCGTCGGTACATGGGTAAGCGAGGAGCTGAAACTTGCGAAGAAGAAGGGGTATCGAGTCACACAAGTAAGTGCATGTTTTTTTAATCTATCCCGTATAACTTATTTTTAAAGTTTGTAATTTTATTTCTTTGTTAATCTCTTTATTTCTTTTTTACTTTAGATCTACGAGGTGTACCACTTCCAGAAAACCTCTGACTCTCTCTTTAAGTCGTTCATAGACTGTTTTTTAAAAATTAAACAGGAGAGCAGTGGCTGGCCTTCAGATTGCGTGACCGAGGACCAAAAGAAGGATTATATTCGCCAGTATGAAGAACGTGAAGGTGTGCGGCTGGATCCGGCATGCATCAGCAAGAATCCTGGGCGAAGACAAGTAGCTAAATTAGCACTAAACAGTTTTTGGGGACGGTAAATACATCTTAATACTTTATTTATTTTGTTGTATGTATTCTATGAATATATATACATGAGCTCATTTTTTTCTCATTATAGATGGGGGATGAACATTAATAAGAATCGACTGACGTTCGTCAATACAGTTCCAAATTTTAATAAAATGATGGTCGATCCTACTAAAGACGTAAGTACCTCTTTTTTATTATTATCGCTTTTATTTTTAAATTTCAAATTTCATTTAAAAACTTTTAAGCATGTTTTTTTTTCTTTGCAGATCATAGACGTATTCCTCCCCACTCCAGAAGTGGCAGCTATCCAGTGGAAAGCTTACGAAGATTTCATTGAGCAGGACACGTCTACGAACGTATTTTTAGCGGCTTTTACTACAGCTTGGGCTCGTCTCAAGCTGTATAGCGAAATGGAAAAACTGGATCGTGATGTTCTATATCACGATACAGATTCTATCGTTTATGCCAGCAACGGTATGAATGATCCGCCTCTGGGCAACTTTCTCGGTGAATTCACAGACGAACTGGATGGTGACACTATATCCGTTTTTGTATCAGGTAGGATTTTTTCCCTCTTTATTTATTTATTTATTTCTTTTTTTCGGTTACAGATCTATACATTATTTGAATTACTTATCTTAATACTTTTTTTTACAGGTGGGCCTAAAAACTACGGCTACGAAACAAAGTCTGGGAAAACCTGTTGCAAGGTGAGAGGGTTCACCTTGAACTTCCGAAATTCCCAGACTTTAAATTTTGAATCAATTAAAAAAATGATTATCGACATGGATTCTGACAAAACGATTTGTATAAGGAACCCTCTGAAGATCACCAGGGACAGCAAGAGAAGGAAGGTGATCAACAAAGCAGAAATTAAACTTTACAGAGTGGTCTATGACAAACGAGTTATACAACCCGATTTGACCACTCTGCCTTATGGTTATTAGAAAAGTGCTTTCTGAGGTAAGTTTGAAACTATTTTTCTTTATAATAATAAGTAATGACTAACTATTTTGTATAGTTAATTTTATTTATTTATTTATTTTATTTTATTTTATTTTTTGTTGTTGCAGATTTCTTTTTTGGATCACCGGATTTTCAAGATTCTTTGGGGGAAAAATGATGTTGTGAAAAAAAAAAAAAAAAAGAATTCAAGATTGTTGGAAAAAAGAACTTAGAATGTTTACCTAAATGATAATACAGAAATATGTTTCTAAAAAAAATCTTATGTGTACATAAGTGAAAAAATAGAATTATGTTTTCTTTTTAATCTTATAATGTGTATATAAATCACAAATAAATTCCTTTGTTTTATTTAAAAAAAAACGAGTTTGTCTTTTTTTATAATATTAAAATCTACAAAAAAAATAAAAAAACAAATGTTAAAGACTGAAAAAATTTATTTTCCTTAAAAGATTTACAAATTTGTTTTATACATTTTAAACCAATTTGGTGGAGACACTTTTCTTCTGTGAGGTTTTGCATACATAGTTTTAACAGTTGGAGATGGATTCTTCTTTACAATCAAATGTATATTCTTGATAAAGTCTTGGGGAAAATCATGAATATTTAACTTTACTTTAATTTCATCAAAGGCATCAGGCTTCTTGCTTCTGTTTCTTAATAAGAAATTGAGGAACTGAATGATGTCTGAATCGGGAATAATATCGTCCCCCACTTTAACTTGTTTGTTTTGATTCCAGGAAACTCCACGTTGTTTTAAAAAATCTATAATTTTCGAAGCAGTTTTTTTATGTTTTACAGGTACAGTATTCAAAATTTCATTTTCTGTCACAATATGGTTTTCAGGGGGATGTTCTGGAAGTTCGGGAAGTTTCGTGGTATTCACGTCCGGGAAGGTCACAAACTTTTGCAAAATCTGTATATAAAGCTTCGCTTTTTCATCGTCTTCTAATTTTCTTTTCAAAATATTATGAATTTTTGTGTCCAATTCACTCAGATGTTTATCGGCAAACTCTAGATCTCTATCAGCTGGAACCAGTCGAAATTTACGAGCGAACTCCATTTATTAATGTACTAAGAACAGATACGGCAGCAGGAATAAGAATAGAAAGGAAACCCTCACCTTTTTGAACGAGGAATCTTCTTTTCTTAAATAAAGGTACTTTTTTATCCCCCAGACGACGTAAAGTTCTTTTATAATGTGCTAATCTATTTTTCTGACGTTTCGAAACAGGTATGTTACCCTTTAAAAGATTTAAAGCACATTCACACACACCTTTTATAATACTATTAGGACACTTTCTAAGAAAGGCTGTTTTCTGTTTCGTCTTGCTTAACAGTCTGAGGTGTTCCAGGGTTGACATCCTGAGCACAAATGATGTTGGCGAAGCTTAAACTCTCCTTTATAAATATTCCGAAAGCAAACGCTTTCGTCAAAGCACAATGTTTAAAATGGGTTTTATGACTGGGACACTTCAGCACTGATATTTTCAAAGAATCTGTTTTTGGACACCCAAAGTCATTGAGATTAAAAATTTTTCGTTTGGAAATTTTTTCTAAGAATTTAGTCTTTTCTAATCCTTTAGTGTAAATATTTTTATAGGAAATAAACAAAGATGAAAGTATAACTTCTAAAGCTGAATAAGGTAATTCTCCACTCTCCCAGCGTAAACCATGACAATAACGAGTTAGCCATGCAAAAGATTTTCTTTTTTTGAGGGTTAATTGTTCCCATGGATAAGGAGGGAGAAAGCTCCAGCGGGCATGATAATTAAAGTCCACGGCATAAAAGGCCAATTCTTTGACAACAAAATCTTGCGAATTTATCTGAAAGCCCTCAAATTCTACTACAGCTGAAGACATGTTCACTGAAGGATGCACTGAATAGAAATGATTTATCGAGGTTCATACACGTAATGTTTATCACCCGAAAATATTCCTGTGCGCAGGCGCAAACGATCATCTGCCCTTGGGCGCAAATCAATAAGCAAATAACCAAATTCAGGTGTTGTAGCATCGTAAAAAATTTCTTGGAAAGCTCGAACTTTACCTGGATACATTTGGCGAGCTAAGATATTAATTTGAGTTTTATCCCTAGGATTTCTAAATAAGAAAATATATTGAGAATTTAGATTAACATTTCGCATTTCTTTACCCTGAACAAAAATATTTTGAGTTAAAAATATAACAGATAAATTTTGGTGATGACTGCCTTTCGTAAAAAGATTACTTAAGCGAAAATCATTTGCTAATTCTGACATTAAATCGTCTATGACAATTAAAGCATTTCGAAGTGAGTTAAGATTAGACGGTAGTCCTTCTTCAAAATTCACATCTTTCATTGAATTAAAAAGAGGTTGGTATTTACCGTAACAATAAATAATATTAGTTGGCATGGGATTAAACATCTTACAATCAATCAACTTTTTAACTAGAAATGTTTTTCCAGATTGCGTGGGGCCAGAAATAAGACAAGTAGATGGGTGTTCTAACTTGAGAAGTTCCATTTTTTAAATGATCATTTTTTCAAAATGATCCTACTTTTATACTCTTTCCGTCAAAATAAAACATTTTTTTTTTTTTTTTTTAAGTAGGAAAATATTACTAAAACACATTAAAGAAAATACAAACACATTTATAAAAAAAAAAAAAAAAATTATTTTTTGAAAATCATATTTACACCATATCTTTTTTTGACAAACTGAAACATTCGAAAATCATTCTTCTTTCTAGACAGTACATTTACAATAGATTGCATACAGAGTCCTTGACATCGTTTTATTATAAAAAAAATACAATATTGTCCACAGACATTGGACGTTAAACTTTGAAACGTTGTCTTGTTCCATTGAATTTGAGAATACTTCTTTACAAATCTTGTGATGTCTTCTCCATAGGTTTCGGGAGGTAATCCGTAAGAGTCGAAAAAATCAATAGTCTTTTGGTCTTGAATGTAAACAGCCAGCCAATGGGATCCCTTTTCATCATGTTTATCAGTATTGAGTACAAATGCACAAGGGAATTTTCGAATGACAGGTATTTTGTCAGAAGGAAAAACACCTACAAAATACCTAGCAGAAACAGGATCGCGAGATAAAACTCTATGAATTTGAGACGAATTCATCAGTTCCCAAAATCATACAAAATATTTCGAGCTTTGTTGATTTCAATTAAATTTTCAAATTCAGCATACACGATCAGAGAGATTGTTTGTATTAGAGGTGTACTAAATTTAAGTTCCAATCTTAGATTGCTATGACGAATAAGGTTAAGATGAGAACCATCACATAAGTCAGGCGTCAAATCAAAACGAAATAAAGAATATCCTTTTGAAAATTCTGACCTAGATAAATACAGTCCTTTATTGTCGGCATTCACAAATAAATTTTGATAAGCACGGATAAATAAACCATTTTCAAAATTAGGCTGAATGGGATTATGAGGAACAGGTTGACCATCTACATAGACGCCTATGAAGTTCATATTGTAATGCTGAAATTCAAAGGGGGACTTTTTATAGTTACCGTTAAATGCATCATTGTCTACACAGGCAATCACAATACGATTCGGCATTTGACCAATAAAAATGTTATCCTGAATAAAACTCATATTTCCGGCAGGAATGGAATAAGTTTTGCAAAGAACTCTATCAATAGGATACTTGGCTGTCGTTTTTTCTAGGCTTTTGGCATGTCCCAAAACAACACCTGGGCTAACCCTTATTTTTCGAACAAATAAAGAGGCATGATCAAGGAATACTTTGAATTCCCCTTCACCCCCTAACAAGCAAAACTCTGGTTTACTACGAATAAGTTTAATTTTCACGTCGACCATGTTAAGTAGTAGTCTCTCTTGGTGAAACATATCCAAGTGCAAACGACCCATCATATCAACTGAAGCACTTAGTTTAAACAGTTCAGCACGTTTATTAAAACCTTCATTAGGGTCAGGATCTGCCGTGTCAAAAACATTCATTCGACCAGCGGTGTCTTTGTAAAATAATTCTGAGGAAAGTTGAGAGGTTTTCACATCATATCCATGATTAAGTAATGTTTCTATCATAGCTCTATATGGATACGTATTATTACTGGATGAAACAAGTCTTTCATTTAGGCTGATGTCTACTTGGGAAAACATAGAATGTAAGAAAAGGTTCACAGGGCCGACTTTACACTTATCCGTTATAGGCTTGCCATCATTTTTTAAAATTTTTACTTTGATATACAGTTGAGTTTGCGACAAATCAAGATACTCTTCACCGCTTCCAGACACGTTAAATTCCACAGGACCGCCATCAGATGCATTGGCAAGAGGATGAAACTCAACCCATTGGCCTCTTTCAATAACTGTTTGAGTGGGTGGTAAAGAAAATAGTTCTAGTTCTGATTTAGCGCATTCTGGAGAATCTTTTAAAAGAAAAGCCATTTCATAGAGTAACCGTATGTCTAATCAAAAATATCACGTCCTTGCACTTTCCGTGCTTTCGATGAAATGAAACGTTTGGAAGGTTTGCGTTTCCTTTTAAGCTTTCCGTGACCAATCATCTCATCCGCTTTTTGAACAGCCTTTCTGGCTAGTTTTTTTCCGGTTTCTTTCGTTCGCGTTCTGAGAGAAGATTTCAAACTTTCGCCTGACAATACATCGTTTGCTACCATAGTGCCAGTTCGTAAAGCTTCTTTTCCGACTGTTTTGGCACCGCTTATTAAAAAGGGCATTGCACTTCGGAATAGTTTAGCAAAAAATCCACCTATCCCATGTCCTCTCTGCAAAACGGTTCCCTGATAATAAGGCAAACCTTGTCCTGTTTGCCCGGCATAATAATCTTCAAATTTTTTCGTACAACACGTATAAGGCACCAACATTTTACTGATCCTTCTTTCACGTCAACAAAATTGAAAATGAGAGTTATTTGAAAAGAAAGGTCCTTTTTATATAATTTGTCGTAAACGAAAATGCAAAGTGACAAACACTTTGCCTCTTTCAAAAGGTACTAAGGCCCCAGAATGAAGTCTTATATCAATGTGTATTGTTTGGAAATGCTGCCGAATCACAGGCAAGTAAAAAGGTCTTGGATAATGAGCATTTACAATTTCGCCGTCATTTCCATCTACCGTGACGATTTTTAGCAAAGGAGCTTGTACATCACCTACGATTTGAGGTTCTGTTAGATCACAGTATACATATATCACTGGAAAAGAGCACTTTGGATCGGCAACAAACGGACTTTGTTGAAATCCTGAATATTTTCCTGGTTCGAATCCCAATAGTTCCGCTATACCTTCGTGGAGGATTACTTTTGATTTTCCATCCGTCTTGATAGTTACTCGTTTCGTTACTGGGTGATACTGAAATTCAATCTTATTTTTATGGGATTCTATTGTCATACCTCGAATAAGATCTGGTATCGTTTCATAACAACCTGGGGGGACTCTTCTACCTTCGAGTATTCCATCACCCAAATCAAAACCAAATAAATTATTATCATTTCGAACGTTATACCAAGTATGGGGATAAATGAAATCGACTAAAGCCATTTCCCATTCGCCATTTAAATTGATTGGACTAGGCAGCTGCGTCGTAAATTGTGATATTTTATTATGCGGGAAAAAGCTCAAAGAGCTGTCACTGATCAGTGTGACGTAGAAAGACATCGTTTTTAAAATGAAAGTTAAGTTACACAAATGCTCTATTTATATCATTTTGACATCGCTGACCCATGTATTGAATTTTTGAGGATAACCCTGAAACTTTACGAAGTATTCAACTTTTCCATGACGTTTTCTTTTTTTCAAAACTTTTTCCACTGGATAAAATCCAGAATCCGAAATTTTTTGTAACTCTTGCTTGTAAAAACTTCCTTTTATAATTTCTCCTGCCAAATCTTTCAATTGATAGACAACAGGTACACGAGGTAAAATTTTACAAATTGTAAATATTTCCCTTGTCCAGTTTTGTTCATATCCTTTTTCAAACAACATTTTTTCTCGACTGATGCGAACAGTATCTCCAACTTTTAAATCTGTAAGATTAGGTTTTGGAACCAATGTTTGCTGATCATATAGCGTATGCCAAATTTTCTGTTGGTTTTCGAACGTCACCGATGCAGGCTCTGTTTGTATACTACGATGCCAAGTATGATTATAACTGTGTACTAATTTATCGATGACGTCGATGTATCTTCTTGTGTTCATTTCAGTAAAATATTTCCACATCTTAGTTTTCAAAGTGCGATTAAAACGTTCAACCACCGAAGCCTTGGTTGCATTATGTGTAGTGAAAAAATGAATTTTCTTCTTTTTAAAGTAATCTTGTACAAGATAGTTCGTAAATTCTTTACCTGAGTCTGTTTGAAGTCGTTCGGGTAACCTTTCCGCAAATATTTTTTCAAAAGCTTGTTTAATAGTCATAGACCTTTTATTTTTCAAAGGTATCGCCCAAGCGTACTTTGATAAAATATCAATGCAAGTTAGTAAATATTTATAACCATCGTTATAATTAGCTAAGGATTGCATGTCCACTAAATCAGACTGAAACTGCTCGTTCATGCCTCCTACAATAACACGATTTCTTTGGAACCTGTGTCTCAAAGGCTTGTGCAAAGTATACGAATCTTTCGTTTGAAGCCATTTCTTGATGTCTTTGGTTTTTACGCGACCTTTTAAAGCACGCTGTAAAGCACTGACACCACCGAAACTGGCCGGATGTTCTGGATCCCGATACGTCTGATTCAATACTGCTTCCATTACAGCAGTAGTTGTGATCTAGCCGAACACTTATATTCATAATGATTCAAACAAAACGTATAACCCAGTATTTATATATTCACAAAACCTTAAATATCTTTTAAGTGATAAACATGAAAAAAGTCACACACACACAAGAAAATCGATAATAATCAACATTTATTTACGTTAAAATGTACATAATAAAGAATCAATTACAAGAAAACAATAATTTGTTAAAAATAAGTTCTTCTTCCTTTTCTTCACCAACATACATTTTTTCAATAGTTTCATATAATTTTTCTACATCTAAAGAAGGGAAAAATTCTTCTACTCCTAATACTGCTTGGAAATCAATATTTAAATTTTTGTGAACGATATCTCTGGCTACATCATCCCAATTTATCGAGAACAATGCTTGGTGAAAATATTCTGACCATTTTTCAGATCGACTTTTCGTTAAACAGTCATGCATAAAACTAGCTTCATACGAATCTCGACAGCCAAAACAATTTATAAGTTCTGTAATTTTTATTGTAATAGCTGCAGCAAGACCGTTTTGAAGTGAAACAAGAAGTTCTAAAAATGCATCAGGGTTCTCCACGGGTTTCAACTGTAAATTTGGATTATCGAGTTCTTTTCCAATACAATAGGATAAAGTGTAAGCGATCAGCGCTTGTTTCATGCGATCTGTTATTAAACACTTGTTTTCACAAAGCTTTCCTAACTCAGCACCGCTAAGCACAACATATTCAGATAAAAATTGCATGCTCAAATTTTTTCTTTGAAATAATCTTTGGAAAACAAAAATTTCTTGATTATTCTTTATTTGCTTCAAAATGCATAAATCTTTGTCTATAATAAACACCTTATCCGAAGACTTATGATTTAAAATAGCATTTACTTTCCTACACAAAGAATACCATACTTTGGGTGATAAGGATACTCCGTCTTTCGTCGCATGTAACTCGCCATTGTCACCTTTAACATATCTCCTGATGTGCACTCGAGTTTTTCCGATATAATGATTGACAGTAAGGAAATTTTCTCCACCAAGGTATTTCATATCCAAAGAATCAGTCCATTCTTCTTCCACATTTTCTGCAAACATCTCTTCCTGAAAAAAGCAATGAAAAGAAATCATTAATAAATAATCAAGATTTTTAGTATTAAAAGAAAGTGTATACTACTTTATTCAAAGGGAAAATGTTTTTTTAAAAGAGAGAAAACTTACTTTAGTTCGGTCTTCTTTTATTTTCTTGTATCTTTCTTCTGTTTGAACATGTTTCCGCTTGTTATGTCCAGGTATTTTCATCATACGGAAAGTTAGATTAACACGCACACCAGTGTGTTTCTTCTCCTTTGGAATTCCATGGCTCCAGAATTTATTTGTTGGGGGATTCATAACCAAAAGCGAGTTTGACTTTAATTCCACTTTTTTATCCTGGTAATTGGGTCTTTTAAAAATCATAGTACGTGTTTCTCCAAAGCTTAGGGAACAGATAGGGTGGTTTTCCTCTAAGTCGGCTTCATCATCTTTATGTTGACCAATACAGGCATTTCCATCCTCGTACCGATTTATCAACACGAAATTAAAATTGACACCCATCATAGTTTCAATAAGACTTTTTATTTCAAGAAGCAAAGGAGGCCAAGGCTGGCTGATTAGTGTCAGTCCTGAAAAAGTATAAGATAAATCAGGGTCTCCAAAAGCAGCAATCTTCCGCGAAATAGGATAAGATTTATTTCGAATACGTATGTGGCATTGCTCCTCGGGTAAATAAACAATTTCTTTTTCTAGTCTTTCAAAAATTTCTTCTGAAGAAGCAAATACATTTTCGTGGATCAAAAGATTTAGCCCTTCTTCCATGATTACGTAGCGAAGAGAGAGAGCGAATTGAACGGCAGGAATGAAGCGAGACTAAAATGTGATGATATTTCGCGATGTCTAGGATTTTATACCCCGATTTACTGTCTTATCTTCTCAGCAAACGCATCAGGATTGGATAAAAACACGAATGATGTCACAGTGCTCTCTTGTAATTGGCTGGATCCCCTTGGACGAGTCCACTTGGGCGCAGGTGGGGAAAACGTCTTCCCACCCTCTATCTCCTAAGAGGGGAAAATATAAAAAAAGAAGTTCGAGGGAACGTCATCGTAGCGTGATCGTATTACGCGTTGGGCTAGAAGACAAGAGATAGTGGGTTCAAATCCCCTACAGTGCAATATCGTTTTGTAAAAAAATCTTAGCGAATTAAAATAGTCAGTTAAATAATTAATTAATAATCAATACAATAATAAAATTTACTTATTAAAATTGATTAATGAACTACTCATTAAAATTAATTACTGATTAAAAAATATACTACATTGTCCTCTTTTCGGTTGATGACGTCATTCTCTTTCATGTTATGACAGGTTTCTGTGTTGTCCCTTTAAGAAAACTCTCCCCTCCGTCACATGTCTTGACAGATTGCCAACGGATAAAAAGAAACTCTACCCCCATCATCTTTCACGATCAAGCAACCAATCAACCAATACGTCACTTCCGGTTTCCTCCCGCCACTCCCCCTTCCGTCACATGTCTTGACAAGAAGTCCAGGTTGCCAACGGATAAAACGAAACTCTACCCCCATCATCTTTCACGATCAAGCAACCAACCAACCGTTACGTCACTTCCGGTTTCCTTCCCCCTTCCCCCCCCTCACCTATGACGTCACTTCCGTCCCTTATAGCGCTGCGCTTACTACTCAAACCTATACACCAATTTGCAACGTTCTACGTCCACTTGTTTCTGAGTTATGTGATATATAACCATACATGTACACACATATACGTACATACATACAGACGTCACGAAAAATAGTGGAAAATCCTAATATAGATATTAAGATTTTCCTGTCAATTCGGCACGGGTTAACATTATCCCAGAGAGCTGATATTTTGCTAAAATGTATTTAAGTTTCAAAAAAAAAAAAAAAAAAACAGAGGGTATGCGTTTATCTGTCTTTATTCTTATATGAATTTTATAGTAAAAAATGAAATGAAAAACTCTTTTACATTTGATAACCGAATGAAAGTTAACATTACTATATAACTATCACTGACAAAAAGATTAAGTGCCTTTTTTAATTAATTAATTTATTTACTTAATCACATCTGAGGGAAAAAAATTAGTTTCAATTTTTAATTATAAGTGTGTATATTCTCGCAATTTTCATTATATCAGTATAACGAATCCTACAATGAAAATTAGTAAAAGAGCCATAATGTTATTTTAATATTAGTAAAACACACCAGTTTCACAAATACAATTTCATATGTTCTTTCCAACATAAGCTTATGTTTATAAAAAGTTATTTTAGTATTTGAATACGACTTATTTTACTGTTTTTTTTTTTTTTTTTTTTTTTTTTAATTTATTGAAAATCATTAGCTACTTAAAAGGAAAACATTCAATAAAAATAAATAAAAATAAATAAAAATAAATAAAGAAGTAATATAAAATAAAAAATCATTCTCACAAAACACTCTTTTTCAATTACAGTAGAGCTTGGATAATTCGAAGTTGAAGGGACCAGAGAAAAATTCGAAATATCCAAAAATTCGGATTACATATACTAGTCAGAAAGAAGACATAAATAAAAAATAAATAAATAAAACTCTACGTCTACGATCAAAGATTTAACACGTAAATTTTATATCTAAGAATTCTGCTACATTTACCCCCCCCCCCAGCCCCCCTCATTAAATCAATATTTTTTTACGAGCTTAATTATTCAACACTTTTTAAAAAATAGTCAAATATATTTGATTGCTTCTTTAAGTACAATCTTTGTGTCATGCCACATGACTTCAACCTATCAATTGATACAAAAATAGAATCTTCTACATCAGACATGACTTTCAATTAAAAAAAACATCGATATTCATCTACATGGCCCATATCTTCTGATGCACTAGTTAGGAAATACTATTGCATTTCTTTATCCTTCTTTAGAAAGACTGTTAAAAAAAAAAAAAAAAAAAAAAAAATGCGCTTTAGCTGAGAAAAATCTCGGGAACAAATTTTGCTGTAATAATTTAAAGGTAATCGTATGAAAAATTCGAATTATCCAAAATAGAATTCGAATTATCCATGATTTTTTAACATTATTTTAATACAAAATTCAAGGGACCGAGTAAAAATTTCGAATTATCCAGAATTTCGAATTAAAAAAGTTCGAATTATTCAAGTTTCACTGTATAATGTTATTTTTATAAAATAAAATCTGACTTTTGAATTTCAATTTCTTTTAATAACGGCAAAATAAATAAATATGTTGCTTTCACATATATATTTCACATTTTCTTACAAATAAGATATTAGCTTTGTGAATGAAAAGTCTCCCTTTTACTTTCATTTGTTTTAATAGTAGTTAAAAAAAAAAAAAAAAAAAAAAAAAAAAAAAACAGACCAATTACCTATATAAATAAAATTTTACATTTTCTTTCAAATATATATATGTATATATATACATATATATTACAAAATAAAATATTATTTTAGTGAGGGTTTTTTTTTTATTATTATTATTTTTTTTTTTTTATTTAAATAATTTATGATTTTGTTAAAAATTCATCGAAATTAAGAATATTACAACAGAAAGGTCACCAGAGATTTACATTAAAGCAGTAATTATAAATATACATTTACTCTTTTAATTATCCTTTTAGCTTCTCACCATACTATAGGGTATTGGAAACTTAAATAATCGGGAAAGTTTTCAATCTGGACTTTTTGACGTTTAAACACATTTTGAGGGATGAGGGATCTGAAAATCATAAAACTGAGGTAGTATCTATCGGTCAGTTAGTCGTTATATCAGTTAGCATGTCAGTTTGTTTGACGGCAAATTATCTCAAGAACAAAGGATACTAAAGAGGGGAGACAAATTTTAAAATATTATTTATTATACTTGCAAGAACCGTATTGATTTGCTGCATTCTAATTTGAATACTAAGTTATTAGAAATTTATGACGTTCTTAACCCGTTAGTAGTTGCTAGTTGGTCGATTTGCCGCCCATCCTTCAATTTTTCCAGATTTTTTTATTCAATAGCCACCAAAAAATTTTAGAAGTGGCATTTGATATACATAAAACGCGAATAAAATTGATTTAACGTCGATTACATCACTTCTTAAAATTATGGGTGACAGTTAAATAAAAAGTTCGCAATCTGTAATAGGTGGCGCTGTCGATAGCGACTACTAACGGGTTAACATCGCAGAATAAGGTGAAATTTCGTGTTAAACGCTCTATATAAGGAATATTTACATCGTAAGGATCCCGGCCCCATTTTAAATATCATTCATAATAATGTCACGAATACCACTGACTACGAATATTCAAATTTAAGAATTTTGCATTCTTAACATAGCAAAATAGGGAAATATGTATTTCATTAAAAATTGCATCATGGTAATCATTGCATTGTAAATATTATTGAATTGCGTGTAAAATAAAATGCGAAAATACTCTGAATAAAAATAATCCGAAAATTAGGATAAGGTAAATGTACCGAATAGGATGGAAGGTTGCCAATGAAGAAGGGCATTTCAGTCTGTTACCGTATTCTGTTATTGGCCAAATTCATTCCTTTTAATATGAGTTCCGTGTATCCTGTAACAGTATTTTAATAAAACAAACGTATAATGAAGAACATGGGTGGAGCCACCTACACCAACTAGTAATATATTTTACTAATAAGAGCTTAATTAGTTACAGTATTTTGCCAGCATGGAAAAGTGAATATATTATATGAATACATATTCATAAATTATACAACTATACGCGTGTAAAAACTCCATCTTGGTTACTAAAACTCGTTGCAATGTAAAAATATCTTAGCTTGTTAGGCAAACCAAGGAACGTTTTGAATGTTTCCTGAATGCATTATATTATGTTTTCGTACAAAAACGAGATTTTACAGCAGATGAAAGCATCTACAATGATATTCATTGTTTTCATATGAGTTTTCTGTATTTTCTCTTGAATAAAAGTTATAAAAACTGAAGAAACTTGTGTGTGTGTATATATATATATATAAATAAAATGTTTGTAAGGTATATTGCTTTCTTTTTTTTAACCCTATAATATATGCAGTTGTATGTTAAATGTTTATTAAGTTTCTTAAGTTCTGAATGATGATCGTTGCTGAAAAATATTTATAAAAATACGAATACAAGATACTGTACAATGCACTGTTAAAAATTTTATTGTAAGTTAAACCAAAATTTTGTGCTGCAGTAGTTGCAACCATAAGATGAAAGAAACTTTCACCATGATTTGATTCTAGGTTGAACCAAAACTTGCTTTTACAATTACTGCATTCATAACGTTTTGAAACTCGATATCGCAATTTGGTACTTTTTACATTCTTCTGTATTCAATAGAAGAAAGTATTGGATTCTTAAAAATTTTCGACCTCGGGTTTTTGATGGATTTACACGTTTTGAGAGCTGAAGAACACGATTTGACCATTTTTAGAAAATGTCTCTCTGTCTGTCTGTCAGTCTGTGTGTTTGTGTGTGTGACAAAAATTTGTGGCAGCTGTATCTTAGGAATTACTGCACAGAATTTCATACAAATTGGTATGTAGTTGCACCTTGACAAAAATTAGTGCCTATCAACTTTTGGTAAATATTGTCTTACAGGTTGCGTTGCCATCCCGCTTTTTCTAAATTTTTAACATGGTGATATAGGAGAAAATTTTGTATAAATGTGCATAAACAGAATTATTTTTAGTAATCATTTTGAAATTTACAAGAATTATTTTTTATAGAGATAGTCAACTGGGATTTTTTTTTTTTTTTTTTTTGTATATGTAGGAGCCCAGGCATCCCCCCTGGGGGGGAAGTCCACCCTCGAAAGGGGTAAATTTTCATGATGGGTATCTTTCAAAAGAGCTCGCCAATATCTTTAAAACAAATGGTGGAACCATCGATCTGCAATAATTTAAAGTTATCGATTTTTTTCATTTTTAACAATTTTTTTTTAATATAATATATATATATATATATATATATATATATATATAATGTAATATTGAGAATAAATTCAACTTTTTTTGGATATTTAGTGTTATACTACTTCTGTAATATGGAACTCGTCTGCATTATCATAGAAGATAATTTTTTTAAATAATAATTTTAATAAATTGTTTTTACTGAGCGAATTTGTATAGGAAAATATAGAAGAAAGTCATGTGGTGGCCACAACATACTAGTTTCAACAAGACACACCATATCGGGGTAAAAAGTTTCATCATCTTATAGCTGCATCTGTCGTAGGATTAAAATTTGTTCCAACCTAGTACCACATTTTTAACAACTATTTTAAATGTTTATGGTGTCATATGTAAGTGCAATTAAAAGACAAAAACCTTTTTTGTCATAAATGTCTATTTAGCTAATTGCTTAACCAGACATTTTGAGAAATGGGATAATAAATTATTTTATTTAACAGAATACAAATGTAATTTTGTGTATGATAATTATGTAATTTCAGCAATTTCAGGAGAGCTGAGAAAATAGAATAATACATTAGAAGACATTTCTTACTTGTGGATAAAAATTCTTGAAAGAATTCATTATCTTGTTGCATTTTATTTCTTGAAAATTTGAAATACAGGCTGAGACAATAATCATAAGGAGCATAATAAAACCAATGTAGAGCTAGAAAGTAAAAGAAATTGGACAATAAGAACTACTTTAATTAATATATATATATATATTCAGATTCTAGTGAAAATGTACTTTAATAATATTATATGTGTATTTAATACAATTGAAAGCAAACAAATAATGTTTTAGGCACAATATACTTCTTATGCAATTCTCAGTATACAGGATTATTTTAAAAATACCGAACACATGGTAGACAGATCCATGATATGGAATAAAAAATTTAGATATAGGTATTTTAAGATAAACATGCAAGAATTATCTATAAAAGTAGATAATATATTTCTCACAATTAAGGTCATAGATAAATATTTCACAATTTCTTTTGAAAACATACTTTGTTTTATTGAAATTTACATTTTAATATTTTTTTCATATCAATGTAAGCAACATTCCATTAATAAAACAAAAAACGTACTGAACTGTACGGATTTATTACTTAAATGCATATTATTTCTACTAGTACGGGGTAATCAGTCTCGATTTGTGCGATTTTTTATTGTAAAGATTTTTGAAATAGTGTAGGAAACTACAGGAAAAGTATCGTCTGTCAAGTGTATGCAGTTTTGCATTTCATACGTGGTTGGGAAATGAATACTTGAGTATGTAATAAGTGTTATGTAATTTGCCGTATATATGTTCATTCGGACGCACTTTCTTTTGCATTCTTTTTTCCACGGATATCTGAATTGGTTATTTCATAATCACCTGTTGTAAACAAATGATAATCAACTACAGTTAGATTTAGATATTGAATTTCACATTCATTCTGAATATAAGAATTTATTTATACGTACTTTGTGAACAGAGGAGATAATTCTGTAGTGATAAGTATAAAAGATTTAAGTCCATATTCTTGATTTTTCAGGAGACGAAAAATAAAGTTTAACTAGCTAAAAACAAATCAGAAGAATGGATTAGGGAAAAGGTATTTCGATGATTTTTACCCTTTACACCATTCAGTGGTTGTCAACCTTCATTTAATAACGGGAAAAATTGAATTAAATATTTTATACCATACATGAATGGTAAATTTCTAAATTGGTCCTTTTTTTACCAATGAATTTTCTCAAAGACTAAATGACATAGAATTAAATCCTTTATACCAATCGATAGAGAATTTTTTTCTGAGTCTGACTATGTACTTAACTCAAAATCGACATTTTTGGACTTAAATCCTTTATACTTATCAGTACAGAATTTATCTCTTTATGTTGTACTTATATCTCTGTCTGTGGTCTATCTTCACTTACACATGAAGATAAAGTAATTATGTTAGATAAATAGCACGCATTCATATCCTCAAGTTTTACTTTTGAAAAAGCTGTTCCTAATGAGTACTAAACGAGTAATATTTTTAATGTAAAACTTAAATGATCTCATTTCAGTAGATTTTTGGTTGTGAGGGTACGCATAAATCCAAAATGCAGTAAAAGGTGAATGCAATGCACATGAAATTCGACTGATATTTTATTTTAAATTTATAAAGCATTAAACAAACCTCACTATATTAGAAATTTTAATTTTGTATACTGACATTTATATTTAATGGAATGGTTTAATCTGAAAAATATTATAACTGCAAAAGTATTTTTTAAATCAGTCCACATTGTTTGGAATAATTTTAGTCAGGGAAAACTGTTTAGATATAAATAATAATTGGCAAACCTGAAAATTTTATCGGGGACTTTTCTTGTTTCCAAACATAACTATGTGTCAAACGAACTACAAAAATTTGAAAAAAATCCTCATTCACTTTAAAAGCTTATTAATCACTTTCTGTTATCACGTATTCATAACATGTTTTTACTTTCTTCTATATGTAATATAGAGAAAGTATTGGATTCGCGAAAATTTTCGAAGTCCACTTTTTGATGGATTTACATGTTTTGGGATGTGGAGAACACGAATTAATAGTTTTTAGAAAATGTCTGTCTGTCTGTATCATTTTTTTGCGGACGCTGTATCTCACGAACCAATGAATGAAATTTAACCAAACTTGGTATTTAGTTGCACCCTGACATAAACTGCTGCTGATTAGATTTTGGGATCAATCGCTCAATAGGTGGCGTTGTGATCGCATTTTATGCAAATTTTTACATGGCAGAATAGGACAAAATTCCGTATAAATGGGCATAAAGAGAGTTATTTTACACTTGTGATTGTAAAATTAATATGAATTATTGATAATAGTAGTAGTTAGCTAGGACAAAAATTTTGTGCATGTGGGGGCATCGGTTCCCCCCCCCCACCGGGGGGGAAGTACCCACCCGGGGGGGGCAAAGTTTCAAGATGGGTATCTTTCGAAAGGTCTCGTCAATACCTTTAAAACGAATGGTTGAACGATAAATCTGTGATAATTTAAACCAAAGTTATCGATTTTTTTAGTTTTAACAAAACAAAACTTAGAAAAAAAACCGCAATTTTTTTTTTTTTTTTTTTTTTTTTTTTTTTTAAACGAAATTTAACGAAATTTGGTATTTAGTTTGTCCCCGACATTAACTGGTGCTGATTATGTTTGGGGATCAATAGCTCAACAGGTGGCGCTGTGATAGCATTTTATCTAAATTTTTAACATGGCAGCATAGGACAAAAATTCGTATAAATGTGCATAATAAGAGTTGTTTTAAATTTGTGATTGTAAAATTAATATGAATTATTGATAATAGTAGTATGTAACTAGGAAAAAAATTTTCTGCATGGGGGGTCTTGTGGTGGCCACAACATACTAGTTTACTTTTAGATATGCAAACAAAACTTAAAAAAAAAAAAAAAAAACTAGTATGTTGTGGCCAACACAAGACTTTCTTCTATATTTTCCTATACAAATTCACGCAGTAACAATATTTTTAAAAAAAATACGATATTTTTTCAGTTTTTTTTTTTTTTTTTCGTTAAAAGTAAAAAAATCGATAACTTTGTTTTAAATTATCACATATTTATAGTTCAATCATTCGTTTTAAAGGTCCTTTCGAAAGATACCCATTGATCACATACACGAGACCTTTCGAAAGATACCCATCTTGAAAATTTACCCTCCCCCGGGTGGTACTTCCCCCTAGGGGGGGGGGGAAGCGATGCCCCAAATTTTTTTCCTAATTAACTACTACTATTATTAATAATTCATATTAATTTCACAATCACAGGTTGACTAACTCTCATTATGTACATTTATACGAAATTTTGTCCTATACTGCCATGTTAAAAATTTAGAAAAAATACGATCACAGCGCCACCTGTTGAGCGATTGATCCCCAAATCTAATCAGCCCCAGTTTATGTCAGGGGCCAACTAAATACCAAGTCAGATTAAATTTCGTTAAAAAAAAGAAAAAAAAAAAAAAAAGATTTTGTTTCTAAGTTTTTTTTTTTCGTTAAAAGTAAAAAAAAAATCGATAACTTTGTTTTAAATTATCACAGACAACCATTCGTTTTAAAGGTATTGACGAGTTTTAAAGGTATTTATTCAACCATTCGTTTTAAATGTATTGACGTGACCTTTCGAAAGATACCCATCTTGAAAATTTACTCCCCTCGAGGGGGGACTTCCCCCCCCCCAGAAGCATACACATTTTTTTACCAGTTGACTATCTCTATTATAAATAATTCTTGTAAATTTCATAATGATTACTAAAAAATAATTCTCTTTATGTATATTTATAAAAAATTTTGTTAAAAATCATGTTAAAAATTTAGAAAAAGCGGGATGGCAACGCAACCTGTAAGACAATGTTTACCAAAAGTTGATAGGCACTAATTTATGTCAAGGTACAACTACATACCAATTTGTATGAAATTTTGTGGAGTAGTTCCTGAGATACAGTTGCCACAAAATTTTGTCACACACACACGCAGACAGACAGGCAGACAGACATTTTCTAAAAATGGTCAAATCGTGTTCTACAGCTCTCAAAACGTGTAAATTCATCAAAAACCCAAGGTCGAAAATTTTTACGAAACCAATACTTTCTCTATATTACATATAGAAGAAAGTAAAAAGTATGATTCTCTAGCGATGGCATTGAAAACTAAATTGAAAAGGTTCGGCACTGAAGCTGTTTTGGGCTTATAAGTATTTGGATTCGAAATGTGTTTGTAATTTTCGAATTATTTTATAGGATTTATGCAGTAATACCTATAATTATTACAGTAAAATTTTAAGTATCATAATACAAAAAAAAAAAAAAATAAAAAAAAAATAATAATAATAATAATAATAATAATAATAATAATTGCTTATAAAACAAAAATTTACAAAATTTATTTAGCATGAAACAGGATGGAAAGTTATCTATTACTAAAGTATTTCAATAATTCTTGCACTACAAATTTCTACGAATCTACAGTTTAAAAAAATGTATAATTGAATTCATTTTTAAAATGATTCCAGGAATTTAAAGCAATTTATCGATTATTGTTTTTCTCATACACATAAGTTTTAACAGTTTTATTATATTTCGACCAATTTTCATAAATATACCAACACTTCCTAGAAAGTTTCCAAATTTCTTGCTTTGTATTTCTTTCTTTCTTTCCCCCCCCCCCCTTTTTTTTTTACATGAAAATAAAATTAAGATTTTTAATTGTTCATGAAGTCATGCTAATCGTACTACAAAAATAATTATAGTTATTGGGAAAAATTCAATACAAAATACTTTGATAAACTTTTTTATTCTTATTGTTAAATGCTATGAAGTTTTGATAGTTTACGACGCACGTTTACAATACTTAAAGTTAAACCTTAAACATTTTCTCCTGTAAACTTCATTTCAGTTAACTACAAACTATTCAAATAAAAGTAAAACTTTACAACTGGATTACAAGTAAACTCACTAAATTCAGACATTTAACCCAGGACAAACTATACATCAATTATTTTTTAAATTTCAATTATACTTATAGCTATATGTTATTATTTTTGAAAATAATCTACAATGCCTTTTTACATTCCAATCATCTGCTTAAACTAAACTTTCAACTTCTTTTCCCATAAAATTTAATTCATCTTGTCGCAATTTGTTGAAATAAAAATTAATCTTTATAACTAGATTACAATTATTTTTTTTTTTTATTAAAAAAAAAAAAATCTCCTGGAAGAAACTTTATGTCAGTATTATATATATATATATATATATATATATATATATATATTATTAATCACACATACTATTAAAAACTACTAAAAATTTATAATTTAGAATAAACATTTGTAATTTAATGATACGCTTAAACCTAAACCTTCTCATAAAAATTCATTTCACTTTAAAGAAAATTATTCAAATAGAAGAAATTACAATTAAAGTCAGTTGAATTACTCTTTCTCAAGAATAAATTCTGTGAATTACATTGACAATTTTAATTATTCTTACACTTACAACATTAAATTTTAATTGTCTACAGAGCCTATTTAAAATCTAATGATATGCTTAAATATTTCTTCTTATTATATTTATAAGAAGAATTTTTACGCCAAAATATTCAAATAAAAACAAAGTTTTAAACGAGATTGCAATTAAACTCTTTAACTTAAAAATATTTCTTTGAAAATATATATATGTCAGTTATTTTGAGAAATTTAATTAAATTTACAGTTAAATTTCGATCGTCTAAACTCATAGTCTAATAATCTGCTTAGAGCTATAATTTAAACATTTTCTCCTATAAATGCATTTCAGTTTATTGCAAATTATTCTAATAAAAGTAAAGTTTTATAACTAGATTACAATTAAACTCAATGAATTCAGACGTTTTCTCCCTAGAGGAATTTCTGAAGTTCACGAAACCGAGAATTTGAACTTCTAGATCATTAAGAAGCAGAAAATTACAAATCAGATGGAGAAAATTTCAGTGTTCGAGCTATCCATTTAATTTATGACAGGTGAAAATAAATGTTTACCTTTAAAATAAATAACAGCTTTTAAATAACATATGATGCATTTCTCATAAAAGTTTGTTTAAAAGGAGCATAGACGTTATAATTCTTGTTCATAAATTTCTCTCTTAGAATTATAAAAATTAACATACCTAAGCATTGAAATATAAAAATAATATGTATATTGAAATTTAAGAAAACTACCTATATTTATTGAAATAAAACTCAATATTTTAGACCTTTTAGAAATTACACACTGCTGATAATTTTTTAATTGATTTTACATTGATTTTAATTGATTTTACATTGTAGTGTAACAATCAATTTTCTATTTGGGTATCTCTTTGAGAATTGATTGATATGTTAATTAACAAATATATTTTTATGTTTGAATTGAATTGCATTAAATTTCAACATTCAAAGATAAATATTTTTTAAAGATTATGTAAGGTGGGCTAAAATTTCCTGGGATATGTTAAGTTTTAATATAGAATAAAATAATTGATGTACAGCTGTGTTGTTCGTACTCAATGTACTTCTTACAATAAAAAGCTTTGTTTTAGGAAATAAAGAATGCTAGTTCAAAGTTTGGTCACAGATGAAGCTATATTTTTAAACAACAGCCAAAAGCATTAAAAACTTAATGCAAGAAATAAAAGAGTATTTATTTTGGGAAATCTACAACAAAATTTCAATACTAATCGGTCTGCGCTCGCTTAGAGTCTTAGTATTTTCAAATGAACTTCTTTTCAAATTTGCTGTATTCACCAAGTTAGGAACAGTGGCTAAATATCTTGATAAAAAGCCAATAATAATTTAAAAAAAAAAGTTAAAATTTAACTGTGTTTCTTATGAAAACAATGGAATTCAAATAAATAAATTTAACTTAAACTTAATTATTTATGAAAATTAACTTTCATGCAAATTCATCGTTAGTTTACTTGTGTAGGGAATAATACTTAAATACCCTAAATTTTTTACCTATTTTGGGAATCTTCTGACTATCATATCTACGAAACGAATGAAGATAGAAATACGAAACTTCAGAATTGAGACAGGACTGGTGTACAGATGAATTTTCTAAATTTTGGTGAAAACTGGAAAAGCGGAAATGGGGTATTGGATACTGGAAGTGAGACCGCAAGCCCGTATCTCAAAAACGGCTAAATCGATTTTCTTCAAATTTGCTATATAAACGCTCTATTAAATGTTCTTTCCAATTATGTAGTTGGTTAGTTCAAGAAAATTGATAGGCGTCCTGTATAAATAGCTCAATTTCAGGTCTCGCAAGTGTGTTTCTTTAAAAACGGCTGTACGGATTTTTTCAAACTTGCCAAATTAATTCTCTTTTAAATATCCTTTTGTACATAATTATAGTTTTTTTTTTGGTCAATAACTGAGTTTGCAAAGTTTTGGTAAAAGTTGGTATATCATAGCTCTAACGATTTTCTTGAAAATTGTTTCATAAATCAACTTTAGATATCTTCCGTCGTGTATTATGTGCTTATTACAGGAAAAAATTAACAGTCATCCTGATTAGATAGGTTAGTTTTAGATTTCAGAAATTGGTGTTTCAAAAAATAACTCTATCTTTTCTTCTTATTTTTTTAACTCGCTGTGAAAACAATGTTTTACATGTCTTTATATATATATATATATATATATATATATATAGTGTCTACTTCGTTAGGTTAATTTTATGTATTCTGATCACATTATTTCTAAAAAATGCATATAATATGTGGAATAGTGGGTAATGGAAGTCGTGTGTTTGTTTCACGCCAGATTTTCTTCTGTTATATCACCCTTCTACCATTATTTTATTCATTTCTCCAAATCAAGGATAAAAATTTATTACATTTATTTCAATAAATTGTTTTAGCAATGGCATTCATTTCGAGCTTCAGTTTTGGAAAACTTTGATTTTTATTGTTATGATAATATGTGCATTTTAGATCAAATCATATTGAAATGGTAATGCAATTCAATTCATGTATTCACTAGCACTGGTTATGGAAGCGACTGGATTGCAATCATTATTAGCGTCTTCAATTACTTTAATGTGTAAAGCTTGTTTAACGCAGCTTCGTTTCTCTGATCCATGAAATACTTGTCAAAGTATCTATACTAAAACTAATGACAAACTTGAATAAAACTAAACGGAAAGGGTGGCTTTCATACTAATTATTATCTTTCACGTAGTTATACTTATGACATATCTTAAACATGAAGAATCTATGAAACTATTCATTCACGAAAATTGTAGTTAACTGAACACTTATGTTTCCAACTCGACGTGAGTATTACGTTCGTACTATTTTCGCTTTACATTTTGATTACGTTCCAAAGACTTTACAAAGCGTATTTGATAGTCACAGTCGAAAAGCACACGTCCGTATTTTCGGATATTTCTTTTAAAATATTAACTGGAGAAACGCTTCATTTCTTTTAATTTAAAACACCTAACCTAAATATACCGATACTCAACTGAACACCATAAAATTTCGCAACTTCCTTTAACACGTCTTACATTTCCAGTGGAACTAAATGCCAAACTAAACTAAATCGAATAATCTAACTTCTTTTACAATAATCCAACTCGACAACCTTACACTTTCTCCAAGACCATTGCCAGCTAAAACTATATTCGACTAATAACCTTACTTCTTCCAAACTAGCATTCCATGGGCAAGTTCGTCCAACACCTACTATTTCTGCAGGAGGTAGGCAGCCTTGCTCCATAGTTAATCCACCTCAGCCACATTCGGCCATGGTAGGCCACTCTCCTTGCGAGAGGATTGAAGGGACACTGGGCAAATATGGCGGGCTCTGTCGAACCAACCTGGCCCGTTCTGGCAACACGAGAAGCAGTCCGTAATAATGAAAATGCTTGTTTAAAGGAACAGCTATAATTATTATTTGTTTTATTATTTTGCATCATGTTATGTTGTGTTTCTTTTGTTATTCGCCGCTATCATTTAATTCTAGTTATGTGTAAGTTATTTATGTACCTATATATATATTATGTTCCCCTTAATTTTTCTTCTTGGTTTACAATGCTTAGTACTATATAGTTTTATATTAATGCTATATTATGTTCATTCCTTTTGGAACTGAGGGTGTGACGGTGTCTGATCTTCGTTAATCTGTGCTGCACCCTCAAGTGCCTGATGCGGTTGTTAGCAGTTCGTCAGGCTACCATCCCCCCATGGTGGATCAAAATTGAAATAGTCCCTTTTTTTCCCTTCTCTTTTCGGTAACTCCTGTGTATAACACGTTTTACATTCGGTCTTTAATCACCTATAACGCCTATCTCAGTACACAAAATAAGTTAAGCATATCACTAAGTTGTTTTTCTTCCTTCCCCACACTGTCAGGAAAAGTCCTGTTTGCTGCAGTTTGCTGGCAGAAATTTTCTGTAATTCAGAAAAATACGTTCTATCAACGGAAAAATTACGTTGAGAGAACGCATTTTTCTGAATTACAGAAAACGTCTGGCAACAAACAGGATTTTTTTTTTTTTTTTTTTTTTTTTTTGACAGTGCAGTAGCAATTATAGAATTCTCCATTAATGTTTTTATTTTCCCCAGGCCATTATTTCTCAGCTTCTTTCGACATTTATCAGCCATCAAGCAGGAGTGTCTTCGCAATTCCTTTTCCTCAGTTTATTTTTATTTTTATTTATTTATTTTTATTTTTATCTTAAATTATCTTCGTTTCCTTTCGGCAAGTAAGTTCCTGATTATAATGATCTTTCGCGGCTCCCCTGCCCATTTCCCTCGTCTCGATTCTTTTTTTCTCTATATTCTCAGCTAGATCTGCTCCTATTTCAAAATACGAACACCCTGGTGCGTGCTCTGTGCGCTCCTGTTGCGCATTCTTGGAGGTGCGGTTATGCTGGTGAAGCACCGTGTCCAAAGAAAAAAAAAAAAAAAAAAACCTCTGTTTAGCGAAATTACAATGTCAAAGTCCTATCTATATGATAGAAGTCTACTGTTAGAAGTCTTATCCTAGCTCTACCGGACACAGCTCATTTCTATAGAATGCTCTAGCAGCTCATAGAGTAGTTGGTCGCCATGCAGTAATCTGGCGTTTTTCACTCTTTTGGACGGTACTAAGCCCGTTAAATTTGGCCTTGTCCAGATAGGTAGGGGCCGTCCAAAGTTTCCAAGATTCTAAGGTAGGTTTAGCGTGATTGAAAGCACTGCGCGTTAAGTGACTGAGTGAGGCCTCACATCCTTTCAAGAATCACGGCAAATATTTATTTTATGCTTCTTATTTATGAAAAAATATAAATATTTATTCAATGAAGAAAAAAAATGTAAACAAATCATCTAAAATACAAAAATTTTCCAACAAATCTTTTGGATCTACGTAAATGTTGTCAGCATTCTTTTGTATTATAAGCATTTTCATTTAAATTTTTTAAAAAATTAAAAAGTAAAAAGTAAAACTCTGAACTGACTCCACACAACTTACCGAACAACGGTTGTTTAAATGAATTAATGTAAAAGAAGTCATTAAATAAATAAAAGAGAAAATTATAAGAGGGTGTTTGAGCATTTTTTTCCAAATAGTAAGTTGTTTAATTTAACGCTATTGCACTTCAAATTATTTTGAAGCCGTGAGTCATAACGATAAATAATTTTTCGTTGTGTCCCTGTATAAATCTATATTTGCTAGATTCATCAAAATTCATAGAGCTCTTACATCGGTAACGTATAACATGTACATAAATTTAAAGATTAATCGAATGAGGAATTTAGATGCTATAAAACTTTTAAAAAATTTCAGTCCATAGGTCAAAATGATAATGAATTTTTCGTTGTTTCCCTGTGACAAAAACTATAAGAGATCTACCAAAATATAGTTCGTGCGACGATGACCTATAAGATGTATATAAATTTTCAGCTCAATCGAGGCATTGAGGCGCTGCAGCAATTAAAAAAAAATTCTCTCTGTCCCTGTAAAAAAAAAAAAAAAAATTATAAGTGCTAGATTTGCCAAAATCTATACATTTCGTGCGATGATGACTTATATGTATAATTTTGTAACATATGTATAACGAACAAAACGTTTAGACGCTATAGTGTGTTCATTCACACACATACACATATACAGACAGACACACAAATATATATCACCGGAAAAGTAGTAAAAATGAATTCAGGGAACCTCAAAAAGTATAGATATACCAAAATCTCAAAGTTGAATTTTTGTCACAATTACAATACTTTCCTTACGTATGTATGTTTGGAAAGTAATTAAATAATTTTTTTGTATTTAAAAATTTGTATGCACGCAAGAATAAAGTTTTACTTTCCAAACTTATATGTAAGGGAAGGTTTGTAACCATGACGAAATTCATCGTTTAGATTTTGATGTATCTATACGTTTTGGGGTTCTATGAGATCATTATTGCTATTTCTATGGTGGTGTATGTGTGTGTGTGTGAGTGAACACAATAGCATTTTAACGCTTTCTTCAAATGACCTGAAAGTTGATACGTAGGTTTAAGTCACTGTAACACGAACCCTATTGATTTTGGTGTATGTTATGTATATTATATATATATATATATTAACAGGTTGGTTGATTGGTTTTTACGTCGTACTAGTGCTGCTCAACGGGCAATATATATTATCAGGCAATATATATGCACAAAGAAATATTCTTTATCATTATTGCTTATGGGCTCAAAATATTTAAAGTGCGATAGCGTCTAAATACCTCATTTGAATGAACTGAAAATTTATATACATGTTACAGATCACCGTCGAGTGAACTGTATAGATTATGATAAATCTAGAAAGTACTTTTTTTTACAGAGGTAGAAAGAAATATTCTTTATCATCATAATATATCAGCTCAAATTATTTAAAATGAAGTAGCGTATAAACATCTAATTCAAATGAGTTGAAAACGTATACACATGTCATAGGTCACCGTTGCACGAACTGTATAGTTTTTAGGGAGTACTTATAGTTCTTTAGGGGGTACTTATAGTTCTTTTATAGGTACACAAAATAAAATTCTTTATCTTTATGAGATATGGGCTCAAATTATTTGAAGTGCAATATCGTTAAATTAAACAATATACTGAATGGGGGAAAATACTAAAACACAGTATTATAATTTTCTCTTTCGTTTATTTACCAACTTCTCTTACTTTAATTTATTTTAACAACCCTTTGTTACTTAATGTTCGGAAAGTAGACAGCAGTCGTTAAAGATTTTTCAGTATTCTGATGAAAACAACAAACCTTCTACTTACGTTATCAAGAGTGTATGGTTCAGGTGGCTGTAGACTTGGTACGGCTGCTATTATGAAGCAGAATATCATACCTGCACATAAAAAGAAGTATGTGCCTCTTACACGATTAATAAAATCATATCGGGCCTCTGGCGGATAACTGAGAATATTCTTACCATACCGTTCCCTTATCAAGGTAATTTGATCCTCTTTTAATCCCTAAGAAAATAAAAGAACTCTTCAATAATATTTGTGTTTAAATTAACGCTATAAATAATGCATGGTAAAAACAGATATTAAAATTCATAAAATTTAAAATGTATTTCTTAACATATTTTAAAATGTTAAAATATGTAATAGGGAAAAACATTGTATTTAAAGAAAAATCAAATATTTAAGTGACTAAAAATTTTCTGTAACTGTATTTTACTGCCGAAATGTCAGTGGAGGCCTCCCTGTAAAGACTCAAAAAGATTTTGGGTTCCGTCTGTGTGTTTGTCTGTCTGTCGCTCGATAGCGGCCGCGAAAATCCCGTTATTGACTTGAAATTGTGTACACATGTTCATGAGCCCCACGGAATCAGGTATATAATTTTGGGTGTGTATTCCATTTGTACTTCGTGTACAGGGACACGCCAAAGTTTTTCTTATCATTACGGCCAATGGGAGGAATTTGTATGTACTGTGATAGCGGCTGCAAAAATTCCGCTATTAACTTGCAGTTTGGTACACATGTTCATGAGCCTAACGGAAATAGCTGCATAGTTTTGGGTGTGTATTTCATTTATTTTTCGTGAACAGGGACACGCCAAAGTTTCTCTCATCATTATGCATGCTGTAGTCCAGACTTTTTTCTCATGAACGATAATTTGAGCCTACGCATATTCGCTAAACTGCACGATACACTAGATAAATGAATATATATAAAGCATCGAATGACTTACACTCCGAATTTAAATCGTATTGTACACTAGGATGCTTTTGGTAAACATGTTCCACCACTAGCAAAAAGTGCATTAATGAAGAACCTTTTTTTTTTTTTTTTTTCTGCTCGGAGTTTGATATTTGTCATACTTCTGTCTGAAAAAAACTCTTTCATGATTAGAATTTTTCAAAGGAGAAAAGTTTTTCTTTTGTTACCCAGCTTTCCGATGCTGTAACACCTGTAAAGTTTTGCATTATAAATAAATTATTCCGTCTCTATTGCTCCATTCCCTCCGTGGAGGATCAAAATTGAGATACCATGTCTCCGGACCGGACTATACTTATGGGTGCGTTGCAGACTAACGTCAAATACCCATTGTGCACTACTACTGCGACGTTAAACCCAATGAACCAACTGTTTCCATTGCATATGCCCTTATTTGTAATTATTTATTTAAAAATATATCTCTGTTACTTAGCATATGCCAAGAAGTATACAGTTTAAAAATTTCAAAAACTTCTTAAAAATAAGATTGAAAAACTATTTTCCATTAAATAAAATGTTTATTAAAAAATTTACTATTATTGCTATATGTACAATGTATTTACCTGGTTTACATCTGTATCAAGCCGGGTAGCTAATTCTTCCAATGGAATATGATGATCATCCTAATAATAATAATCATGAATTAAAATAAGCAGTAAATTGCATGAGAAATTTTGATAAATAGATTAGTCAAAAGGATATTTGACAAATTTAACAAGTATCTACAGAACTTTTTACTTCTATTACCCTACTACCGCAGGTAATGGAAGTATTATTGTAATCGGTCCAAAAATTCGATGTCGAGTTTTCACCTAATTTACTCGTTTTAAGGCCTCCTGAGTCCAAACAAGTAATTTTCAGCAATTGGCCAGTGTGTGTGTATGCATGCATGTATGTATGTATATATGTATGTGTGGAACCTTTTGGCTATCATATCTCCGAAACTAATAAAGATATAAATACGAAACTTCAGAATTGATACAGGTCTGGTGTACAGATGAATTTTCCAGATTTTGGTGAAAATTGGAAAACCGGAAGTGGGTCACAGGAAACCGGAAATTATACCGTAAGTCAGTATCTCAGAAAGTGATCTAGCGATTTTCTTCAAAGCTGCTACACGAACACTCTATTAGATGGCTTTCGAATGATGTAGTTGGTTAGTTTAGGAAAATTGATAGGCGCCCTGTATAAATAGCCCAATTTCATGTCCCGCATGTGTGTTCCTTTAAAAACGGCTGTATAGATTTTTTTTAAACTCACCATATTAACCCCCTTTTAAATATCCTTTTGTATGTAATTGTTGTTTTCCGGTCAATAATTGAATAGACCAAGTTTTGGTAAAAGTTGGTATCTAAAAAACAGCTCTAACGATTTTCTTGAAAATTGTTTCATTAATCCATTTTAGATACCCTTTCTCACGCATTACGCGATTATTACAGGAATATTAACGGTCATCCTGATTAGGTAGTTCCGTTTTAGATCTCGGAAATTGGTGTTTAAAAAAATAACTCTATATATTTTTTTTTTCCTTCTTATTTTTTAACTCGCTATGTAAACACTGTTTTATATGTCTTTATACGTGTATCAGGTTTCTGTTACCGAAAAATTCCAAAAAATGTATATAATATCTCCAAAAAAAAATGGATATAATACGTGTAATAGTAGGTAATGGAAGTCGTGTGGTTGTTTCACACCAGATTTTTTTTTCTTCCTAAATAAAGGGAGGAACGTTTTATAAATATCTTCTTAGGGCGAAAAAAAAATCAAAAAGGAAAAATTACGTGGACTACGTAAATTATAAACACTTTTCGAATGCTCTATATGTGTTACCTCGTTAAATTGTTTAAATATCAATGTATTTTACAACTATGATTAAACTTCAAAACAGTCCCCCCCCCCACCCCACCAATTACAATTATAGAGAAAGAGAGTTTTCTAAAATTATCTTTATAGTTTTACTTTTAAAGAAAAATCATAAAGCATGTTGCTGTTGTGTAGCCTAGAACATTGCATAAAAACAGCAAATCTACAAAAATATATTTTGTTTTTAGCTATAAAAGATTGAATCTTACTAAAGTATCACTATAGAATTTTTTAAATAAAAACATTACATACGTGCCATATAGTGTACAAAATAATAATAATTAATGAATAAATAATTAAAATAATTAATTAAAAGTAATGTAATCTTAAATCTAAAAATAAGAAATATGAAATCTTAACTCTAAAAATTTACATTAAGCATTTTCATTTATTTATTATAAGGTACTCAAATTGTGGAGCACAGTAAACCAATAAATTAAGCTAATTATACATAATTTTTTTAAGGAAAAATATTTTGAATATCTTAATAAAATTAAATAAAACTTTTTGTTTGTGTGCATTATAAAAACATTAAAATATAATTTCAAAAATACACTTCTGACAGATTGTAATGCATCAGAATCCTTTAGTGAGGCAAACAAACCAGTTGCGCTGTTTATACCGTTTTCAATATAGAAGTTGTCATGTGCACATGAATAATATGTCAGTTTTAAGGCATATTTGACATAATTAGAACACGAAAAAATAAAAGAACACGCAGGAATGAATGAAATTATAATACCCTTTGTCGGGATGTGTTATAAAGGCAGAACGAAACTTAAAATGCATTTTCAACGAATTTTAATTGCATCCCCCTATGTACCTGAATATTTTTGCATCGCTCTGTAAGATATTCATCAATGTTAACCTTATCACATTTTATAGAAATCCCACTTTTGTGCATATGATTAATATATGTTAATTTAATTATGATTGTGCAATACAAATGTATTAAAATATGCTTAATAGTACTACATCTCATAGAACGTAATACACTGGAATTGTTTTGATTGACCTGTGCACAAACCACTTGCGATATATTCAGTAGGGAGCTGGATACAGAGAATTTGAATAAAATATATATTTCAAAGTATACTAAGAATATTTATAGATATTAGAACGTGAAACAGGTAGATTGAAAAATATACAAATCGCTGTCTTAAACACTTTTCAACTTTCTTGTAAAGAGTTCAAAACAGCACTATGTATTAGAGAATGCTACAATAATAATTAAAAATTTTCATTTCAAATAGTTTTTAGAGTAATTATAAAACAAGAAAGGAAAATTATGGAGATTAGAAAGATTATAAAACCCTTATCAAAATAGAAATTCCTATTATATAATTTAATCTTTAGTGTATTTTACCTTTATATGTATGCCAGCTTAAAATACATTTTGGGTCTTTATGTTTATTACAGTATAAAAATATTACAATGCACTTAAACAAAATACTGTTTTAATACTGTAATGTATAAGCAGGTACTAAAACCAGTTAAGCTGTAGTGTGATTATTGTTCTATTATACACATGAATAAAATATATTGGTTCCAAGACTTTTAAAATTATTTTTAGAAGTGAGATTGCAAATAAACAGATTATTCAAATTCATAAATATTGTTCAACTTTGTTGAAAAGTGTTAAAATCACGTATCGCAACGGAAAATGTACCTCAATTAATTTCGGCTTGTATTTAGTTCGATCTGGTGTAACTGAATATTTTGTCCAGGTACCCGTAACATGTAACCTTAAAATTAATCATATCATATTCTCTCTAAATCATGATTTTGTGCATATGAATTAAGTCATGCTTATTTCGTTATGTTTTGTGCAGCACAAAGTTATTAAATGTGCTTTACAAAAAATCTCTCTCTGAATTCTTTTGTTAATTCATGTGCACAAATCAAAAGTGCCATTTATAGAAATGTCAATAGAAAACATGCTACTTTAAAAGTGAATAACACGTATTATATGACATACTAAAAATAATTACAGAAATGGGGCGTACTCATACAGACCAAATATAGGTAACCGAACCAAATTCATAAAATTTTTCAGCACTGTTAAGACTGTACAAATAATTCAGAAAAAAATTGAATTCTTATTTATCTACCAGATATTATACTATATATATATATAAATTTTTTTAACAATGTATGGGATTGTATTTTTATATTCAAAATGCCTAGAGTGCAGTATATATATCAGTGTCTTAAATGTAATAAATTAAATTTGTATTTAAATTTTTTTATCACAAGTACCCCTAAATTGGATCAGCATTTTTCAAAATAATTCGTCAATACACATGAAACGACTGGTTGAATTATAGATATATGATAATTTAAGACAAAGTTGTCGATTTTTTTTTTTCATTTTTAACGAAAAAAAAAAAAACTTAGAAAATAAAGCATTTTTTCAGATATCGTCTACAGATACATAACTGACTTTATTTAACCCTTTGCCGTTCAGTGTTCCACAACATGGAACACCTAACTTCGCTAGCTTCTCCAACCGTTAAAACCAAATACATAAAAATAGGTTTATTTTTTACTTTGAACTTTCCTTTTCATCCATAGATGGTGCCACTACACAAGGCAATCCATGATATTTAGCTGGACGCGTTATTTTAAATCCTCGTATTTACAAGAAATTTTGTATATTTTTTATTATAATACAAAAAAGATTGCTTGAAAAAAGATTTCTATGTGATATTGTTGGCTGTACTCTATGTTATTTTTCATTTTTTATACAGGAAACATACGAGGAATCGTTGAATAAAATAAGGTGTTCCATCTCGTGGAACACTGCGACATTAGCGCTTTTCATTTTATGCAACGGAAAACAATGATGAGAGAAGACAGCTGTGTTTACGTGCTCTGTTTTCCTCTGTTTGGAGGGAATGACGTCAAGCTATCAGATGCTGCGAGGTAGGGTTGTTTATTAAAAAAAAAAAAAAAAAAAAAAAACGCACAAAACTAATTTCATTGTTTTGTTCTTCTACCAAAAGTGTGTGATGTGCTTCCAAATATTTCATGAAGCTAAAAAATAGACTAATTGTAAATATTTTTGTACATAGGACTTGTATTTATGTATACTAACTGTAAATATCAAAATATTTCATAAAAAATCATATAACCAAGATTTTGGTTTTTTTGGGTGGGGGAGGGGGGAATGGGGTGTAGAAGTAGCAGGCTTCCCCGTGATGCACCATGGGTCATACTAAATCTACTACACAGGTATAATACAGTGTTTTTAAATTCATATGCAAAATCTTCTACTCATTTACGCGCTTCACTGCGATGCTCTTAGACGCACTTTTCAGAGCTCTGGTGGCGCAGTGTTTTCGCTGATGGAACACCCACAGATTCAAAACGGTAAGTACTATCTTTACAAAATTATATGTGTACTCCTTTCGACTTAAGTAGATAGCCTACAACTTTTTTTTGTTGAAATTCCAAATTTAAAGGGTAGTGCGCTGTAAAGGGTCAAACATTTAGAGTTACACTTCTCTGTTCTTTCTTTGGTGAAAATCGTCTGAAATTAATCATGAAAAATACCTTTTATAATTTTTTCCCCATACGTTGGGGATTCACTTGTGATCCCAGCATCATCTTTCTTGCTCCTCACCATGATTTGAGGGGCGGTCCGGCAAGACCGCCGGACTTTCTAAAAGTACTGTGTTGTCAGGTTCAGTACCATGAACTTTCTGTCATGAGATTCCTATCCACGAATCTCGCTATGTTTGGAAGTTGTCGAGAATAGGCGCTAATGCCTCACACGAATGTTTCCAAACAGGTCGTTTTTTTCAGGTAAATAGATAAATAAATAAATTAATTAATGAAATAAATAATTTATATTTCATAAATTTGCATAGAATATAGAAGAAAATTTTGTAATTGACACAACATAGTAGTTTTGTTTCGGATCTGTGCGCCTAAATCCCAAATAAGATTTGAATATCAACAGATTATTTAATAATATACGTTGATATAAATATAGATTAAGTAGAATGATAAACGCACCAACAACGCGTTTTTTTCTTCCTTACTTTCCTTTTCTTTCCTTCCCTTTCTTTTCTTTCTTTTTTCTTTTTTTCTTTCTTTTTTTTTTTTTTTTTTCTTTTGCAAGAGTTGATATAATTTTAAAGTTTATGTCTCCCATACTAGTAGCCCCAGTATTTGTTTTAAGGCAACGCCCTTTATAAAATTATTAAATTGGCAATTACGCAATACAAAGTAGAAATCATTGGCATCTTGTAAATAAAATGAACATTTTTACATATCGACTAAAATTTGGAACATTAAATTATCTTTTTTTTTTTTTTTTCCCGGTACGCTGTAAACTGTTTTCTATTCTTCGAAAAACAGAAGCACATCAAAAGGAAAATGGAAAAACAACACTAAAAATAATCTATATTGACAGATATTATAATAGAAAACATACGAGTTTGAAAGAAATCAAAGAAATGTCAGATTTTCGCTCTACACGAAATGTCAGTTACGTTATGAAGACTGGCATCTTTTGATACAAAAAATATTTCATTTCTTCATGAAAATAGTTTACTTTTAGTTTTATAAACTTCATTACTCAAAATATTAGAAATATTTAAAACTACAGCGTAAAACCGAAAAAATCCAAATCCTGTTTGGATGCATGTTTTCTGGTAGTAAAGTCAATTGTTTTTATTTTTGTAAATAGTATATATATATTTATTTATTTTCAATCTTACGTTTTCCAAAATATGAGGCAATTCCTCTATCTTCGGTATGTATTGCCTTTTAGCAGAGTAAGTTCTTTTTCCAGGAAACAAAAATTCTCCATACTTCAGAGGTTCTGGTCTACAGCTTTCCTAAAGTCAAAAATATAATCTTTTCTTAAATCGCTTCCTATAATTCTTTTTTTTTTTTTTTTTTTACTTTTTTCCCCCACTTCCTAAAATTAAATTAAGGATTTTATTTTTATTAAGTTAATTTATTATCATTAAATTCTAGGGAAAAGCATGTTAAATTAAACATTGATTCAAAAAAAAAAATAAAATAATAATAATAATAATTTTTATCAACTTACAGTAATCCAATTCTTACCACTTGCATCATTTTAATGGAAACTCATAATATTAAATGTGATTTAATGTTTCATAAAATTTTACAACTATGAAATATTTATAGGAGTTTTAAATATAAAATATTTTAGCTATAATAAAATTTATTGCACATTGATATGACAGTTTTTTATTCAATAGAATGAGATCGACAAAAGTGTAAAACAATAAATAAATAAAACTTTATGAAAAAGATAAACATTAAAACAAAATATAAGAATTCAGGTGGCAAAAACCTATATTGTAGAAAGAAATAATGATTTGATTACTTTATTTTTAAGCATTTAAAAAAAAAAAGTTTATTAAATTAACGTAACTATAGGAAACCTCCATTTAATTAGATGATGTAACAGAATTTCATATCAGAAAGTACAAACTTTGATTTACAAAGTACAAGCTTGGTTTCTTGAACATTTTTGCAGAAAGATAATCACAACCTCTAAAAAAAGACTGAAAACTCTTATACCTGTTTATTATTATTAATTTAAATAATTTTTAGGTAAATTAATAATTAATATTGGAGAATATTAATTACATTTTAACGTGGCAATTTTATTTAAAAATATGTATAATGTGACTGAGAAACATATACTAATTAACCACTAAACATACCTGATTTGAACCAAAAAATCTGAGTTTAAAAAAATAAATAAATAAATAAAATAAATAAATAAAGTTTTTTTTTTTTTAAACCTTTTTTTTTTTGCCAATCATGTGATTTAGCAGCAAACTCAACACCTGCCTCTATAGTTACTTTGGACTGTTTTATAAAATGTAACATCACAAAATTTCAGTTTAAGAAATTTAAATAATAGAATTGTTTTGCTATTTCTTTAGAATATATCATTAGAAAGCTTAGTTATTCTGAAAGCAATAGCAAAGATATTCTATTTATCTATTTTTTTTATTTTATACGGGTGAGAGTTTATATGGAGTTGTTCTTTTTTAAAATTGTCAGGGGAGGAGAAGGGCGGGAGAAGTCATGTTTAAATAACTTAAAATATAGTTTGTCACGGAGGCTGAAGCATAATTTCCTGATTTGAATTGGACGCTATGAAATTAAGGTTTCGCTGTTAGAAGGAGTGGATGGACTCATTTAAATGAATGTTATGAGAAGTGTCTCTCCCATCCACTCCAGTACCAGAAATGGTTTGGACAAAGGAACAATTTGTTTGATATAGAGGCTTGCTTAGTGGTCATTTAATCGTTAATGTACATTCCACTTCAATATTACCACTCAAGCTTGTGTTAATAACACCTCTAATAGATATAGACTTCTATTTTAGTGCTAGATTTTTTGGAACCATCCTTCACTCAGTCTAAGAGTTTGTTTTCCTGCTGAGCAATCGACTGTTGTGGACAAACATTTTCAACAACCCGTAACAACTGATTGCCGAAAAGGAACTCTAGCTCGAGTGACAATCTTTAAGTGGAATACAAGTTGCATGGCTACGATCAAATGATCATTAGGAAAGTAAGCATCTATGGCAAATGCACACTATTCCTTTATTCACTGCATTCTCGGTGTTGAAGTAAAATGGCGGAAAAGCTTTCTGACTCACCGATTTGAATGTGACCATCCGTACACTCTAATAGCAAAACCTTGTTTCTTGGCGGCTAATTTTAATCAACAAATTATACTGTGACATTCAGTAGCTGAAAATATAGCTAAAAGAGCAAACAACTATCCTTACAAAACTGTTATAAAAGAATATGATTAAAAGATCATGCAAATATATTTCACATTTGAATACCTATAAATCTTACAGTTGGTTTTGTATCCGTTATATTAAAGTACGGTTAAAAGACATGATTATATTTTGCAGTCAGCTAACCATAAATTCCTAATGTGGTTAAGTATCTGTTATTATGAAATATGATCAAATAATCTTAAAATTATATTTTACGGTCGTTTAACCCTGTAATCCTAATATAGTTAAGTAGCTGAATTCTAAAAATGCGATCAAATGATCATAAAATTATTTTTTATGGTCACTTAACCATGTAATTACAGTAGAACTTGGAATTCGAAGTTGAAGGGACCAGAGAAAAATTCGAAATATCCAAAAATTCGAATTACATATACTATTTTGTTAAAAAAAATAGATAAATTAAAACTCTATGATCAAAGATTTAACACATAAACTTTATATCTAAGCATACTTCTACATCCCCCTCCCATTAAATCAATATTTTTTACGAGCGCTTAATTATTGAACACTTTTTAAAAAATTGTCAGATATTTTTTATTTCTTCTTTAAGTACAATTTTTGTGTAATAGCATATGACTTGATACAAAAATAGAATCTTTTTCATTAGACATGATGTTCAATTCAAAAAAACCTCGAAGTTCATGTACAGACACCATATCTTCTGACGCACTAGCTAGGGGCTTCTTTTGTATTTCCTTATCCTTCTTTTGAAAGACTGTTAAAATATATTAGCTGAGAAAAATCTCGAGAACAAATTTTACAGTAATATTTTAAAGGTAATCGTATGAAAAATTCGAATTATCCAAAATAGAATTCGAATTATCCACGATTTTTTAACATTATTTTAATACAAAATTGAAGGGACCGAGTAAAAAATTCGAATTATCCAGAATTTCGAATTAAACAAGTTCGAATTATTGAAGTTCCACTGTATAATGTAGTTAAATAACCGTTATCTTAAAATATGGTCAAACATATGGACAGAAAGCTGTCGATCAAACAAACGTTTTCTTACGGTGAAACTTTTTAAGTATAGTTGAAAGGATTTTAACTAATATTTTTAAACTATGTTACAAATTCAAATTTATAGTTTGGTTACCTGGTTACCTTGGCTACCTGGTTAATTATCTGTATTGGTCTTCGTGCGCAAAGTGTTAAATTATAAATTTTCAATTAAGTACATCTCACTCACTTTAAAAATGCAGGTTTGCAGTTTTTGTAAAAATGTTATTGTATTAAAAATACTCTTTTTCTAATTGACATTATTTCTCTACAAGGGTCGTATAAAAATTAAAGTAACTTTTTGAAAATTAAGAGTAATTTTTTTAATTATTATTATTGTGTTCGTATTTTGTAAGGTGACCCGGGAAAAAATGGGTATAGTTGCTTTTTTATTTATTTATTTATTTTTTTTATTTTATTTTATTTTATTTTTTTTTGATTGTACTAGACAAAATTTTTTGAAAAGGAAAAACTATGATTAAAATGCTCACATATCTAGCAACATTTTAACTAGATAAAAAAAAATCTGGCAATACATTTACTGGGCTTAACAGCCTTTTTTTTAGGATGGATGGGTTTTACGTCGCACTAGTGCTGCGTAGATGGGCAATTGGCGACGGTCTGGGACACACCCCTAGAGGTAGTCAGAAACATGCCATCACAATTTTAATCCTCCGCGGAAGGGATGGCTCTGCCGCTTCGGTGACCCCCAGGGGTATAATTTTTGATGGGAACATGGAGGACATTGCGGCCACGACAGATTTTACGTGCACCAGCCACCATTAGTTTACACGACGGTCTTTGGTCGGCTCGAGTACCGAACCCGCAATCTTCCAATGACGAGGCCGGCGCTCTACCGACTAGGCTACCGCGGCCCTTTTTTTTTTTTTTTTTTTTTTTTTTAGGAGATAGAACACTGTGTTTTTCGTGCATGATAAACTTCTTTCCATAAAAATTTCCAGGAAGAATTTTAGAAATATATTGTTTGAATTTTAGAGAAGAAGGATTTTTCAAACAGAAAACTTAAAAAGTAAATAATTTTATTACTCACAAAATATTTATAGCATTTTTAGTTACATGGAGTAAAATGGGTACAGCCAATATTTTTCAGTTCAAGATGTGAATGTATGAATATTGGCCAAAGTTCAAAGACCTTTGAGAGAAAATTGCGATTGTTTATGTTTTAAACTGAAATTATGTTTTTAAGAATAGAAGCTTAAGTTCAAATAAGTAAAAAAAAAAAAAAATAAATAAATAAGTTAATTAAATGAGTAAAACAAAAATTGAAAACAAAATGAAGGTAAAAGATCAAAATATAAAGCAAGAATTTAGCCAAAAGGATGGAATTTAATTGTAATAATTAATAGGAGTGAACTAAACTGCACTTGTTGTGGACATTTTAATATTGTTGTTTTATGCATTTACCCAAAACCCTTTTACATGTACATGCATATACTTGTATTTGTAAGAATAATAAATGATTATCGTAACTTAACAGGTGTATAAATTAGTACTCTGTATTTATTAGTACTACTATCTATGTCAGAAATCTACCTCAACCAAGCTGCAACAGTCGTTGCCAGTACTATAACATTTTGTCCAAAATTTGGTTAAGTAATTAAAAATATGTAATTGTTATAATTGAAATATTATAATTACTTTTGATTAAAAATTGATTTTCCAGTATAACTTGACTTAATTTCCCATTTTCTCCATTAATTATAGTGTAATTCAACTTTAATCAGCATATACCCATTTTACCCCTAACCACGGGGTAAAATAGGTATAGTACACCGCGGTAAAATAGGTATAGCACTTTATACAAAAAATTAAAGCAAAAAGGAAAAACAAATTATATTCAATTTAGACCTAAGATACTCAATGTAAAGAATATTGAACAAAAACACGATTATATTTCATAATGTTTCTGCTATGGAACATTAGAATTAAAAAGGATGATTTTTATACCCATTTTACCCCGGATGACCCTACCTCATTTTTAAAACTTTTGCAGTTTATATTGCGCTCATTTGGCATGAATTAAATTGTGTTTCAATCATTTTGGAAAATCATGTATAAAAGAAGACTATATATATATATATATATATATAAAGTAAGATGGAAAAATTGAAGAGATTTATACTTTCTGGTCGATGTGTATAAAAAGAAAAGAAGAATTTATTTTGTAAATTACTATATTTATATTCAAATATGCTTTAGTGCTTGTTAAATTATACTCATTCAATTATAAATTTAAACATACTGTATAGATGTATTGCATATTACTAATTTTTAGATGAAAAAAGGAAAATTTTTTCAATTTCCCGCATTTTCCCAGCTGGTTTTTTTTACAGCCCTGGTTTTGAAATGTATAATCTCCAAATAGTTCTGCTCTTTTCCACCTCTTTAATAAAAGTGTTTTGTATTACTCTACATGTCGATGCATCAAAATAAAATATTTATTAATAATGTAGTTAGTTGTTATGTTAAATATTCAGCAGATAGTGCTTTAAATAACTTTCATACTTGTGATCATATAATAAATTTTTAAATTATTTTAATGGTTATCATGGGTTAAATTTTATTTAAAATGGTTAAGTTTAACTTTAAAAAATCCGCAGTATATTATTTAGATATGTTTAAAAACAGCAAAATTTATATTGTTTGCTATATTGATTGTACCTTTAATATAACATAGTATATTTATTATTATTATTATTATTATTTAATCATAAAATATTTGCAAATGCGAAAATTTTATAGCCTAGAACTTTTTAGACTTGTATTTAATATGTAATTCTAAAAAAATCACTTTACTCATTTACAACTTTCATATGAAAATATTTATTAAATTTATGCTTCATAAAATACTTGCATGTACAAAAAATTAAATTTTTACATGGACAAAAAATTAAATTATGGATGTAGAAAATTTTAAAGTGTAGGCATTTTAGATTTATATTTAAAATGACTCATTTTTTCTAATTTTCAAGTAAGTGTCAATTTAAAGAGATCTAAATATTTTAAATAAATTTTACAAGAATAAAAATTTCACGTAAAATAGACAAATTCAAATAATATTATATTTACAGATGCATCTGTATTTGACATATACAATATATATATACATATATATGTTTATAATTGCATTTAATATTCACTAAATTATTTTTGTAGCATAAGCAATATCTTAAATAGACATAAACGTAGAGTTTATTGCAGGATATTATGTTTAATATTTTGAGAGAATAGTTGTTAATCTTCAAAAATGACGTATGCTTATATATATAGTAATTTGAATTTTCTGATAAATATATGTTTATAAATAGATTTAAACTGCTCTAAATAGTATCCAGAAGTACAGCCTTTTCTAAATCTACCTGTTACAAATAAAAATTCAGTTGTATTTAAAACCGAAGTGCAAATTAATTTATATTACCCTATTATATTTCTGTAAAAGTAAATTTCTTTTTCTAAAATTACATCAAGTTGATTTTGTATTATTACCTAAGTTACCTTAGCACAATTAATAATACGAAATCTGCACCATTAAAAAAAAAAAAAAAAAGAATTACATGAGAGATTTCTGTATTTATTGCTAATAAAATTTCGAAATCCTAAATAATTCTTCTAATACTACTAAAAATTTCTTAGTAAGCATCAAAGAGAAAAGCACCTGAAATGCTCACAAAATGTTTTTTAGTATATTTTCTAACATTTAATTAATGAACATACAAGCGAATTATTAGGAGCACTACTAAAGATAAATTAAGAAACATACTACAAAACCACCTGTAAGGAAACTAACCATTACTTTGTAAATTTGCATAGAAGCACCTGTACCATTATTAAAGATTTTTTAGCAAATATACTAAAAAAAAAAAACACATAACGGTAACTAATGATATCTTAGTGAAGTTGCAAGATAAGTATATGTAACGTTACTTAAAGATTTCTTAGCAAACATACTAAATAACCACATGTAACTGTAACTAACAATTTCTTAGCATTATTACTGATGTTTCCTACGTAAATATACAGCAGAAGTACTTGTAATGTTAAAGAAGGTTTCTTAGTAATCGTACAACAAAAACGCTTGTAATGGTTACAAACATTTTATTAGGATGCGTACCAAGGAACTCAATGTATAATAGGACTGGGCTTTATATCGATGTAAAATCAAATATCGATTTAACGCTAATATCGTTTATTCGATTTAAATATTTCATCTTCCGTGAAATATCGATGCAGAAACATAAAAAAATGCGAACTTTTGATGCCAGGCCAGACCGATTCAGTAATGCTGGAATAATGCCAGATGGATATTCATTCAGTCGGATACCGGTACGCGCAGTCATAAACAGCTGAATCATGGAAATCTTTACTTAATCAAACCGCAAAGAATCAAGAGAGTAGCCGTTTTTATTTAGTGTTGCACAAGCGTACTGGGAAGAGAATATCGGTTTAAGATCCGACCCGAGGAAGTATATTCTTTCGAATGGATTCATCGAGCTTATGGATTACGGTTTTAGGAACGCATGCGTAGTAACGACATGAAAACCGATAAATGAGAGCTATTCATTCATTCATTCATTCAAAATTCGTTTAATTACTGGAGATTTACTTTATCAATACTAGTATTTTCTTCGGCTATTTTTATTACAGTTCCTGTTCCTATAATTAAAAAATAAGATACTCCAGTTTCTGTTTATTAGATAAGTGAATAATTAACTATTCTTGATTAATATTCCTGTAATTAATAGTCTTTCATTAAATTTATTAATTTCAGTAAAGACTATGACATTGTCATATTGTCAAAAATAAATTAATTCAAACAACAGCATCATCTTAGATATGATTATTCTAACATTTAATTATCTGATTTCTAATTATTTTGAAATCAGTTACTTAACAGTATATAGTATGGATATTAAAAAATAATTTTGAATACGGTAAAAGTTGATGTTTTTTTTTTTTGTCTTCAAGTGCACCAAACTGTTTTTCCTTCTATCCGCGATTGTAATGAAATGCTCGCCCTCTGGTGGGCTAAGGGGAAATTACAATAAACATGCTTTAATTCGAATTCCATCAAGCCGCTATTGTTAGCCGATGTTTAGTTTCACATATATTTATTGAATAAAAATGAATAAATCCGGTAAAAAAGATAACACATACTGTTGTGTGCTCCAGTGTAACTCCAAAGGATCGAGAAATCCAGAATTAAGCTTTCATTTATTTCCGAATGACAAATTTAAAATTTCAGTTGCTTCGGCTAATGGAAGTAAAGAATTAATCAGATGATTTGAAACTAATATTTGTTCAACATCAGTTAAAAATCTACTTCCGATCGAACTTTGAATAAACTGAAATATTTTTTTCCAAAAGCAATCAATTTTCCATGATGTAATGGCGGAGAAATTATAGTACGAATATTAAGTAGAATAACAAAAAGAACAAAAGTAGATACACGTGGCTGTAATATTTACTAACAACAAGAGCTGAAAAAGCGCCATCTATCGATCATTACAAACGCGGATTACTAATTTTCTTTCTTACACTAAGCCAATTATTAGTCTTTTTGTAATTTGTCTTGATGTAATTTAATCTAACATCAGTAAAAATTTTAAACTTCAATAAAAAAAGAAAATCGTGAATTTTGAAAGAAATTGCATTTTAGAAAATTTTAATTAAGATTTACATTTATTAGGAGATTCAAAGCACTATAGAAATTTAATATCTTGTGTGAAGCCATTTCGTTTACATGTAACAACAGAATGTAAATATATTACTGCATTAAAAAGTAATAAGAAATATTAAAATTCTGAATTTATCAATTAGTTAAAAATTAAATAAATAAATTGGGGTGCTTCATATGTTCTAAAGGTTACTCACGAAATGTCACGTCACGAGTCAATGGAAAATATTTCTGTGATAAAAATAATAATTTCGAGGAAAAAATTTAATTTTGTCAAACTAATATAATTTTTTTATGGTTCATTGTTGATGGTACGTTTTTTTTTTTTTTTTTTTTTTTTAGTCCTTACGTGTAGGGACTAATCCCTACAGTTGGAAACGCTACATTAAATCGATAAGGGTATTTAAGATGAGCGATATATCGATTTAAGAAATGTCAACATCGCCCACCACTAATGTATAGTTTTCTGAATTTAATGCGGTAACGTTATTTGAGAAGAAGTAACACTGATTACTAGAAAATCTTATGGAATACCAGTTTCCTAAAGATTTTCTAGTAGTAATGTATATATATAATATATATATAATATATATATATATATATATATATACATATATATATATATATGGTAGAAGCTCCTTGCTTTTCCTGACATTTGATTAAAAAAACAGATTAGTTCTCTTACTGCAGCCACGAGCGATCAACCTTAATGAAGTAATGCAACCAAGACGTAGCTGTGATGTCAGAAGGTCGTAATTCTCATCCGCTGCTCACGCATCCCTATAGACGGAATCTTGGAGCACTTACGATAAACGGTTCAGTTGACGACGGGACTTCGACGATACGGTCTCCTGTATCATGCCGCATGCCCTTCTAAAAATGGTTGAAGACGAAGACGAAGTGCTTAGTGTTGACGAAAGTAGTTTTTACGTAATTTAAGCTGTGTATTATTTTATTTTGACGAAAGTTGTGCCGAACATAATATCATCTAGTGATAAGTGAACTGTTTGAATAATCTAGTTGGACGGTAAACATCAGACGTGTGTTTTATAATATGCGTAAGTATAAACTTCTGTTTTGACTGCGATAGTATAAGTAACTGTTGAACATTCTTAACGATAAGTTATGAGTATAACTCAGTTGCTTAATATTTATTCTTAATACCATCCTGTATATATTAAAACTGTAATATAGCTATATTTTATTAAATTTTAAATAGTTAATAGTAATTGAGTATTAATTAATTATTAACGCCCACTTAAGTTCCGCACTATATATATTTATATATAAGTGAAAAGGCGAGTGCCTTTCAAACCAAAAAGTAAAAAGGCGAGAACTAACAAAATGCAGTCCTAATTATTTTGTCCTGAATCCGCTTTTGATGTTGAACTTGCCGTCAACGCATTTTTATCAAAAAGTATGCGTTCTATCAAAATACGCAAAAGATATTTCTTCATGATCTTTTACGCGATTTAAAATGAGATTTGAACAAAGTTTCTAAGATATAAATTCCCCTTGTTTCAATGACTCTTATTTTTTTATTAAATGATAAAAATTGGTTTTTGAGAGTAGCGCATTTAAAAAACTGCTCAACGTATATTCGTGAAAGTTAGTCTGCAAGGTTTTTTAGTGTCACTGATGTAAATCTACCTAAAAAAGTTTAAAATTGTAAATTTAAAAAAAAAAAAAAAAAAATATTTCTGTTAAAAAATTCTTAAAACGTAAATTGACGTGGAAAACGACATCTGCACATTGAAAAATGAGTGAGTACCACTTTTTGGCTCCATCGAACAATTATTGTTATAGATAATATTTCAATGCGAATCGCCAAAAATCCCACTGTTTTCTGAACTGATTTCCATAAACACAATTTTCTTTTACTTTTTGCTGCAAATTAATAAAATCCCTGTTGTTTAGGTGTCTGATTTTCCAGTATGGTTTATTTCCTCAGTCTATTTTCCGAAATGACGAAAAATTCCGTCTCTGTTTGATTTAGTTTAATTTAATTTTCGGAATAAGCAATTTTCATGCAATCGATTAATGAAATTCAAACTTATAAAGTTCTTGAGAGGGGGAAAAAAAAGTGATTGGATATTTTTTTAAGTCGCCACTTCTTTTTTCATTTATTTGCCATGTAGGGACTGGCGGATGGATTTTTTCTGATTTAGACTCCACAACATTAAAATTACATTATTTTAAAACAGTAATAGACCAAAAGGGGAAATAGATTGTGGGTATGGTAGGCAGATCTTAAATTTTAAACACAAATTCTCTATATCAGTTACAATATTCGCCAACAGATGGCATTCCAAATAATTTAACTTAAATAATGTGCAAATGTGCAAAATGCGTAATTTTGCTATTAAGTGGTTTTGTCAGTTGTAAGTACCTACAAATAACAAAATAATCAGTCTTTGAATGACTCCGTTGTGCAATCCTCCGCTGTCGAAACAAAGAAAAATATGAACTTGCAAATAAAAGTTGATGAAATTGCTTTAAGTCACATTTCTTGTTGGAAACTTCGAGAAAATTTAACTATCACAGCCTGAATATTTACGCGAATGGAAATACTAGAGTTACTTCCAACGGTACACGGACAAATTTCTCATGGTTCTATTTACATAAATTCGACCATTTGATGTGGTATAAAAGTCATCGTTTCACTATCACAAGCTGATCTTTCAACTTCGGTGCGATAAAATCATTAGTTTAAAACATCAGTTTTCCATTGTATTAAATTATATCAATTATTTATGAGGTGACCATGCGTCCTTGAAATTCGGGGACTGTTCCCTAATTTTTAGCTTTTTTATTTTTTGTCCAAAGGAAAAAAAAAACTTATACTACTTGGGGACACTAAATCACCTCAAATTTAAATATTTGTATCTATTTTTTTGAAAATCTAAATAATTGCATAAGCTTGGGAATCGACAAAACTGTGGGGAAAAAAAAAAAAAAAAAAAAAACTTATTTAAAAAAAATAAAATGTTCTTTCCTTAATGCACTAAAAAGAACAAAATAACTTTTTCAGCTCAGTACCGCCGTTCTGAATACTTATAAAAATTAGTTTTAAATTATTATGGATAAAAAATTAAAAAACTAAAATTTAAAACTAAAAATTAGTTTTAAATTATTATGGATTTATGAAAATATGAGCTGAAAATAGCCACATTGGAAATTTTGATATAAAATGGTTTTAGTCACCCTTTTCTTCGTTTGAGGTGCAATTTTATTGGAACAGTAGTAAAATGCAAGTATTCTGATCGGCGGTACTGAGCAGAAAAAGTTATTTTTTTCTTTTTAGTGCATTAAGGGGAAAGGGCATTTTATTTATTTTTTAATAAGTGTTGTTTTCTTTTCTTTTCTTTCTTTTCTTTCTTTTTTTCTTTTTTTTTTTTTTTTTTTTTTTTGTTGAAATATTTTATAATTTTTATATTTTTGATGCGCTACCTAGATTAAAATCGCTGTTGCTAAATTAAATTTCTTTGCGAAATATGTTCGGTGTATTTCAACGCAAAAATTTAAAATATCGCCCAGGAGGATCTATAAATAAAACTGATTTTAGAACAACACATATTTGCATCATAAAATATATTAGCACTTTATCAATGTGTAAAAAAAAATGTTAAGCATCAATGACGTCAATTTTTGTGAGATGCATATTTTTTTTTTTTTTTTTTTTTTTATAATTTTTTATTTTTCGTGTTTGGATAAATGTATTTATTTTCTTGTCGGAAAAAAAAATAACTCGTAAATTTTTTTGGTAACAATTAAATTTTGGATAAAATTTAAATGGCTGATTTTTTTTTTTTTTTTTTTGCTATTATTAGCTTAGTATTTTCATATTTTTATTAATTAAAAAAAAGCTAATCAAAAATACGAAAATCTGACTGTGTTAAATTGTAGTGTCAGACATGACTAATATTTTAGTGAAAACCCGAAGTCTTTAGGTGGTCTGACTGCTGAGATGTAAGCAAAAAAGATGTGACACATTCGGACAAACGCCGGTGACAGACAGAGTGGGTATAAGAAAAGGTCTTAAGAAACACAATCGTACTTCATGCATGAAGTACGAAGCAGTGCATGAAACATGCACTGCTGATCAGCATTTGTATTCCATATTGCTCGATTTGTGCGAAGTGAAGAATAAAATTTATTTCATGAAATTTTTACAAAAATAACAGTTATATGACCACTACAAATTGCATTAAATGGAGAGTTTATATATATGTAATACGGAATAATTTCTGCTTTTCTGGGAGTTACGATTCAGAAAATTGAATTGAAATGCTCATTTTTTTGCGTTGTCGCAAATCATAATTAAAAAAAAAAAAAAAAAAAAGAAAATGTGTCCTATAGATTTCACTATTTTAATAAGGTTAGGATAGTTTAGTTTGCAAAATTATACTTTAGATTCAGCAGTTTTTAATAGAAAAAGTGTTTTAGTGCCTTTTGTAAAGCATACATCGGTGTTATTATCATTATTTTGTTAAATCGCTTTCTTGTTTGTTTGTTTGTTTGTCCAGTACAAATCTTGCAATCGACTTTTAACTAACTTCCCGTCTAGCTAGACATTTGAAACTTTCAGAATAGCTGAGAACACGATGACAACGTAATACCTCGAAGTCCGATTCTCGAATTTTTGATTAGTTTTCTTTTAATTAATTAAAATATGAAATAATGCCCTCCTAATAGCTTTAAAATTAGCCATTTAAATATTAGATATAATTTAATTGTTGAAAAAAAATTACGAGCACATTTTCTTTTGATATAAAAATAAATACGCTTAATTACACGCGAACAATAAAAATTTGTAAAAAACTAAATTATGCATGTCACAAAAATCGACGTCATTATCACTTTAAAAATTTTAACACATTGAAAAAGTGCTAATATAGTTCTATAGCTATGATTCAACAGAAAATTTTAAAACATGGTATATAAAAAGTTTTTTTTTTTTTTTTTTTTTTTTTATCTTATAATTATTTTTAAAATAATACATAGAGACATTTATCTGTTATGTCCTCAAAAATGTCCCCAAACACAGTTTTCAATGTCCTTAAAATTTACTCCGATTTTGAGACAGTACATTAATTTGTCCTCAAATCAGTGTTTGAAAATATGGTCACCTAAATTAATGACCGCACGAGATGACGAAACGATGTTTTTTCATCAAAATTTTAATACTAATAAATATTCTGAGCGTAAAAATTTTTAAAGTTATTCAACAAATTTAAACATACCAACAGCATTTCTGGTGATTTAGTCGGAAATATGGACTGTAACGGGTGAGTCATGAGCCACAAAATACGCAAGCAAATTAAAAAATTTTAAACCCAGTACTCAGAAATTAGGCTGCTCTATCTTGGACAGTAGAGAACCGAATTCGTACAGTCAGCAGCAAAAGTATCCGAGAACTAGCCAATAATTCCTATATCAAAAAAGTACACTCAATATTGTTTTGTTAAATGAATCTTCGTTGAATCATGTTCTTTGACTAAGAACATGACTCGACAAGGATTTATTTAACAAAGCAGTATTAAATGTACTTTTATTAGACAGGGATTATTGCTAGAGCTCGAATACTTTTGCTGCCGGCTGCAATTGGGCGTTTGCAGGTTCTATGCTCGAGTCGGACGAAGACCTTTCTATACACTCACTAATGGTAGCTAGCGTACATAAAATCCGTCGTGATCGCAATGTCTTCCATCTTCCCATCCAAATTATACCTCTGAGGGTTACCAAAGCGGGGAGCCGGCATATCTCCGGCCATTCTTGGGGATCCCAAACCATTGTCAATTGCGCATAGTGCAGCACTAGAATGAAGAAAAACCCTCAACCTCATCAACAATATTCATAGAAACGTAACGATTGAGGCTGAACTATCACAAAGCAGTATTAAGGGTACTTCTTTTATATAGAAATTATTGCTAGCACTCGAATAATTTTGCTGCCGACTGTGTGTGTGTATGTGAGTAAGCCCGTTTGCTTGAAAATGCCTTATACGATTTAGATAAAAATTAATAAATGTATTTGTCCCCCGTCTGTCGAACTGTGTGAGTTTTGATAAGTCTAAAAATTTTACAAGATCACAAAGAAAGGTTCATTATCATTACAGTCTATGGACACATACTATTTGATTCGCGATAGCGGCAAACGCTTTTTTCGATTTAGATTGAAATAAGTAGGTTTGTTATGGATAATAGTATCATGATCTGCATAGATTTTAATGAGTCATTTTACTGGAATACACACATAAAATTTCTTTATCACATATGGCCAATGGACTCGTTATATGAAGTGAAATATAACTATATTATAGTGAAATATAATATAGTAGCCTTTATGTTCGTAACAAAAGCCTGTATGATCGTAACAAAAATGTAATTATACTAAATCGTTGTACGATCTCTTTAGATTTTGATGAGTGTGTAGGACTTACAATTACTGTGCAGGATTTCAATTTTATTTATTTATTTATTTATTTATTTGTTCGTGATATTTTTCCGCTAGCTAGCCGCAAGCGTTTGTTGGCGACTCTTAATTAACAAAGCACACTCATAAATAAAGACGGATTTAATAGCAACTCATTTAACAGTAACACTTTTAATAGTAAAACATACACACACACACACATACATTAAAAAAAAAACAGTCATTTCATTATGAAGGAATTTTGAGTTTGGGTTCGAGTTTTGGAATTTATTGCTATATTCTACTGCATTGGATGCTACAGCAGCTTCTTCTTCCGTTGATAAGTCCGAAACTTTCGTTATGATTGTAATCTTGGTAATAAATTGCAACATTTTGTAGGTTTTAAAAAAAGTTTTAGTTCGAGTTTTGAGTTTGTTATATTCTATTGGGTTGGCCATATTTTTTGTTTGTGTCGAAGTAACAGAAAAGTACCTTTTTGTTTTTTTTATCACTGCTGCCTATAAACTAAATTATTTGAAGTGCACTTGCAAAAAGAAAAAAAGAAAAAACGAATATTCAATTCAGTAAAACTTTGCATTCAATTTAGATAGAATTTCATAGGTATATTATATATGTCATCATGGCAAGATTTATGCTTTTTTTTTTTTTTTTTTTTTTTTTTTGTGTGTGCGTGTGTGTGTGTGTGTGTGTGTAAGTGTGATTTAGTTATTTTCAGGGAAAATAAAATGTTTATGCATTGCAGTCAAATTAATTTAAATTAGTTTTTAAATTTATTTAAATGCTTTCAGATTCAAGCGCAGCAAATAAGCAGTGTTCAGTTTTATTTATTTATTTATTTATACTTTTTTATGCACGGGAAGCTTACATACCTGCGTGATAATGACTTCTGTGGTATAGCGTTTCATGCAATTTTGGAATTTAGAAACTGTAATACAGTTGTATTTATTAATGCTTTCCTTTATTGATACTATTTTGTTTTATTACTTTCTTCTATAGTCAGTAAAAGAAAGTATAGGGTTCGTAAAAATTTTCTACTTCCAGTTTACGTTTTGAGAGGTCCAGAACACGATTTGACCATTTTTAGAAAATATTTGTCTGTGTGTGGTAAAAAATAAATTGTGGCGACTGTATCTCAGAAACTACTGCACAGAATTGCATATAATTTTATATGTAGATCACAATTAACCTAAATTAGTACCTACCAACTTTTGGTGTCATTCGCTCAACAGGTGACGCTGCTATGCAGCGATTTCCACAATTTCAGGGAAGGCTATAGTTCAGGAACTATTGCACAAAAGTGCATATAAAGTCATATATAGATGCAACTTACATAAATTAGTGCATATCATTTTTTGGTGTCAACAGCTCACTAGGTGGCGCTGCTATGTAGCAATTTCCACAATTTAAGAAAAGACTATATCTCAAGAACTACTGCATAAAATTACATATAAATTTATATGTAGATGCATCTTGACGTATATGTTAGTGTCTGTAAATTTTTCGAATCAACTGTGTTCAATAGGTGCCGCTGCTGTGCAACGATTTGCATAATTTGAGGAAGGGTTATGTCTCAGGAACTACTGCGTAAAATTGTATAAAAATTTATATGTGGATTCACCTCGACAAAAGTTATTGCGAATCAACTTTTGGTACAACAGGTGGCGTTTCAGTACAGCGATCTCCTCAGTTTAAGGGAAGGCTATATTTCAGGTTCTAATGCGTATAATCAAACAACACTTGATATGTGAAAAAGTCATTATGAGACATTATACCGATTCAGTTTGGATGTATATCTACCAATAGGTTGAGCTGCTATAGGGCGGTTTTTCCCGAGAACGGGAATGCTATACGTCAACTTCTATCGCATTTTAACTGTACGAAACTTGATCATGAGATAACAATTACGAAAACGCATTTTTAAGATGTTAGTTACACTGTGTTTCTTTGCATATATAGTGTTAATTTTCTCAAAGATGAAGAAAATATACAAAGTTATAAAAAGCTGCCAAAAGTAAATAAATAATAAAGAAGAGCCATAATCGTGCAAACGTAATTTTCAATATGTTTGATGGAAACAATATAGTTTTAAAACTGTAATTATTTCTGCAAGCGGTGCTTTAAACTTATCCGTACGTTAGTAATGTAAACATAAAGTGAAATTTTGTCATAAATTAATTTAAAAAAGTAATAATCAAAATATAATCAAAATAGGCATTACTTTTTTGACACAGCTTTAGTATGGGTCCCCCTTGGCGAAATTTGAAATTTGGTACCGAAGTAGCTCGGATGTTTCTCGCCACGGTCTTAACTTCTACAATTACAATAACCACTTCATCGCCAAAATGGTAAAAAATTATTAAAATCGCCAACGGTGTCCCATATTATAGCCCTTATACTAAAGCTGTACCGTTAATTTTCGTTTTAGGTTATTTTGACGGATCCGAGAAATATCATCAAAGGTATACAACGCGCCTTGAATATCTGTTTTCAATGCACACCGTACTCAATTTTCTATCTTTCTCTCTGTGTTTTTTTTTTTTATTATTTATTTATTATTTTTTATTGTTTTGGGGGTCTAGTCAAGAATAAGCGACGGCCTTGGCGCAATTTTAAATTTGAACGTTTCCAACAGGACGTCGTGCAGTCAGCAGCAAAATTATTCGAGCGCTAGCAATAACTCCTATTAAGAAAAGTACACTTAATAATGTTTTGTTAAATAAATCCTTTTCAAGTTATGTTTTTAGTCAGTCTAAAAGCATGATTCGACAAGATTTATGTAACAAAACAGTATTAAGTGAACTTTTTTTACATAAGAATTATAGCTAGTGTTCGGATAATTTTGCTGTCAATAGTACTATTATCATCGCATGCGATTTGGCGAGAGTCACTCATCACCATTATCGCCCATTTGGCGATCGTCGCTTATTCTTGACTAGATCCGTTTTTTTTCCCCCCATTATTAACAAATCCATTTAAAATGCACTTTTACATCACATATCATTTATATATTACATACAAAATTTATAGGTCTGTTAACCTTTTGGTAAATAACTAGTTAACTAATTTTTATTGAAAGTTGTAAAATTCATTAAGCTGTAAAAAGGAAAAAAAAAATTATATTTTAAATTACTAAACATTATACTGAACTACCGATTTTATTAAACTGCATAATTCATGAAACAGTAAATCCCCAATAGATGTTAAGTTCGGTACATTTTAATATTAGTTAAAATTTTAAGCATAATTTAGCGTAATATTTATCAGCATAGAATTTACTTAAATTAAAGGTAAAAATTCTCCTGAGTTAAAAGAAAAAGAAGATAAGAAAATGTTATTACGCATAGTAATAAAAATAATAAAAAAATTTCTTACGTCACTGTTTTGAAATAAAGTTCTTCGAGGCATTATTCCTTTCCACGATCTTCGTTTCATGTTAATATTATTTTGCACACAAAAGTATTCTAGCCAACGATTCTAGCTAAATTTTCCCAATTTTTCTAAAAAAAAATAAGATTGTTGCCAAAAGAAAATTATTCGGTTAAGAAAAATGTAGATTATTTTTATTTTATATTACTACGCATAGTTAGTTTTAAATCTATGGATATGACGTCATTGGAATTGTAGAAATACTTTGTAAATTTACTATTATTATTTTTATGGCACTCTCTTCGTATGCCGCTTATTAAGTATTTAATTATCCGCGATTGTAATGAAATGCTCGCCCTCTGGTGGGCTAAGGTGAAATTACAATAAACATGGTTTAATTCGAATTCCATACAGTCGCCATTGCTTGCCGATATTTAGTTTCACATATATTTATAGAATAAAAATGAATAAATACGGTAAAAAAGATAACACATACTGTTGTGTGCTACAATCTAACTCCAAAGGATCAAGAAATCCAGAATTGAGCTTCCATTTATTTCCAAATGACAAATTTAAAATTTCAGTTGCTTCGGCTAATGGAAGTAAAGAATTAATCAGATGATTTGAAACTAATATTTGTTCAGCTTCAGTTAAAATCTACTTCCGATCGAACTTTGAATAAACTGAAATATTTTTTTCCAAAAGCAATCAATTTTCCATGATGTAATGGCGGAATATTAAGTAGAATAACAAAAAGAACACTAATGGAACACACGTGTCTATAATGTTTACTAACAACTGCAGTGTTCAGAGAGCGCCATCTATCGATCATTACAAACGCGGATCGCATTTGAAGGATAGTTAATCAATCACTTATATATGTACAGTCGGTAAAAAAAGTGTCCGAACACTAGCAAAAATTTCTTTGCAAAAACGATACACTTAAAACTGTTTTGTTAAATAAATCCCTATCGAATCATGTTCTTACACTGACTAAGAACAGGATTCGACAAGGATTTATTTAACATAACCTTATGAAGTGTACTTTTCTTACATAGGAATTTTCGCTAGTGTTCTTACACTTTTGTTACCGACGGTATACGCAAGCGAAGTGGGACGTCAGTGACCGTCGGTAGGGCCAAATAAAGACTTCCTGTGTTAATTATCCATAGCATTTTTTGTAAAAAATTATTAAAAATTAAGGAAAATTATTTCCCGATTTTAATCCCCATATTTCGGTATAAATAGAAATTTGTTATCGTGCACGTGTGATAGATTAAGTTATTTTGCTGTCAAAGTGACAAAATTTTAATTTTAAATTCTAAAACTCTGTCGTCCTTAACTTACTTTTTTTTTTTTTTTTGTATTTGGCGATCAAAAACGTAATACGAAAATAAACATGCCAAACGTATATTTTCGTAATATGTATTGTACGAAATATTGTTTCATATTATTGATTGTTCTCTTAATATATGTTGTTAAAATAAACATAATTTTTGGAAGGAACTAAATATGTTCGTCAGATAATTTGGCGATCTTTTTCTTTTTTTCCGCCAAAGGACGACAGATAGAAAATGTTCTTCGCTGCAACATATTAATATTCTTTTGTGTAAATATCACCCTTTGAATTAAAATGTTTATATTTTTATTCGAAAATTGAAGTTTGCCATTTTTTTATTCAGGAGTTTCGAAAGTTAAAATTAAAATTTTAACAATTTTACAGCAAAAATAACTAAATCTAATACATGTAGACAGTAACTTATATATAACTATACCCAAATATGGGGATTAATATTGACAGATAATTTTCCTTAATTTTTAATATTATTTTTACAAAAAATTCAATAGACGATTAACATAGGAAATCTTTTGCATGTCCCCACGGACGGCCAATATGAAGTTTCTCCTAAACAGGTTTAACAGATTCTCTAAATATTAATTAACCATTGCTAGCTAAATTATAACTTTGTTTAACAGCCACAAAACACAAAACATATAGAACAAAAACTATTTTCAAACTTCAAACTAATAACAATTTTAACGCAGAACTCGCCCTCGCATGATCATAAACAATGGTGTTACATTATAACACACATCTCCCTTTCTTTCAAAGCTACAAGTCAAGTCTCTGGGGTGGTCGAACAGTCCTACCACTTCTGGTAACATATGGCTTAGTCATAGGTCTTGTGGGGGAGATACATTTCGGTGACATATCCCCAGGATTTTTGTTGGTTAGTCGGGGCTTTATTCCAGATGCCATAACATCAGTTAAATGATTATTCTCGGGAATATATAATCCTTCATCTGATTCAGATTCTGCTGGAAATTTGGCGATGGTACTAGTTTCCTATTTCTTCTATAAATTCTCCTCCCGGATTGAATAAGATATGACCTCGGAAATGAAGTTTTCTGCAACACTTTCCCTGTCACTCTTTTGTGAGTATTCCATACTCCCTGTCCTTTCTCAAGTTCTGATAGAATCCTTGTGCCGTGGTGTCTATTGTAATTTCTTTCTTATTTCACAATTCGTCTTCTCTCCTTGCCTTCTAAATCAATTTTTTTCTATTAATCTAGGAAGTAAATGAGAATTAGCTATTGGGAGAATTGTTCTTATTCTCCTACCCATTAAGAGTTCTGCGGGGCTATAATCATTTTCCAGTGGGGTTGCTCTGTATTCCATTAGTGAAAGATAAGGATCAGCAGATTTCTTGATACGCATTCTGATTGTTTTTAAGCTCGATTCTATAAAACCATTACTTTGGGGAAATTTCGGAATACTTGTGATATGTTTGAAACCGTAGCTTCTTGCGAACTCATTGAATTCTCGTGTTCTCACTAGAACGAACTGTGACAGTTATGCGTTATAAGTATTCCTGAGATACCATGACGAGAAAATATAGATTTTCAGTGGTTAATAATTTTTTCCAAAGTCAATGTTTCAAGTTTCGAAATTTCAGGATACCGTGATTAATAATTTGCTACAAGAAGGTACCACGGATTCTTGTATTTGAAGAGGTCAAGACCTACAACTTCCCAAGGTCTTTCTGGAATTAGTGACTCATGTCTGTTGTTCGATTCCTTGATACAAGCAGGACAATTTTTCACCGTTAATTTCTGGCCAGTACACAGAACATCTCGCACGAGCGCTACATTTAATTATACCAAGACGTCCTTCGTGAATCTGATTCAGCACTTCAGCTTGGAGTGACTTTGGGATTATTATTCTACAACCTCTCATTAAAAAACCATCTTAAATAAAAATTTCAAAGCGATGTTGCCAAAACGGCAAACAGAGCCGATCTACATCTTTGTTCGTGGGCCATCCTGCCAATGCATACGAGGAAAGTTACTGGGAGGTAGCATCAGATTCTTGTGCTTCTTGAAATACTTTCAGCCTATTAGAAATTGCTGGAAGATTATTCATGATCATCTGAGTGCAAGCATCAATTTCTTCTTCTAGTTCGTCATTTTCACATGATTGCTCTCTTGGACTTCTAGATAAAGCATCGGCTGGATAAATATTCTTCCCTGGAACATGAGTAATAGCGTATGAATATCTCATCATTCTTAATCTGATTCTTTGCAGTCTAGGAGAAAGATCGTCTAAATGTTATCGTGAAAGAATTGGAATCAGCAGCTTGTGATCAGTTTTAATCAAGAAATGAGACCCTGTTAAGTAATATCTGAATTTCTCACAACCCCATGCTACAGCTAATGCTTCCGTTTCGATTTAGGCATAACGACTCTCAGCTGGTGTTAATGTTCTCGATGCATAGGCGATTACGGAAGTTTCTCCATCTTCCAGTTTTTGACGTAGAGTGGCTTCCAGACCATAGGAGGATGCGTCTGTTGTAATTATAGATTCCTTATAGACCGTGGGCCATATGCTAAAAATGTCATTTAAAAACAAGTTCGTTTCAACTTTTTGGGGGCAATCTGAAAATTTTGCTAATATATTCTTTTTAAGATAGGTAATGAAAATATCAAATGTTCTGGAAATAAACTTTGCACATAAATTTGGAAAATTGGTTCCAATTTGAAGGAACTGAGTTTACATTTACGATGCTAGATTATAGCTGTGCGCAATATATTTCTGTTAATATTGTGATTCATTGAATAAATTTTGAATTAACTTGCACACAAGTGCTAAAATCATATTCCTGAAAAAAAGTAAAATATTAATAACTAGTTCATCTGCAGATCAGAAGCCCTCAACGTCCAATTTTCATCACTCATTATTCAATAGATCATTGATAATATTTATTTACTCCATATTATATATATCATTATTATCATCAATTTCAATCTTTATCAGTCCACTGCAGGATGAAGGTCTCTTCGAGGTGATTCCAATCTGCCTTGTTTTCTGCAATTCTTTCCATTCTGCTCTTCCAAACTTCACAATTTTATCACTCCAACGACACATTGGTGTCTTTCTCGGTCTTTTGTTGTATCGCGGTATCCAAAATAGGACTGGTGGTCCATCTATCATCATTTCTTCTGGAAAAGTGCCCAGCCCAGCTCCATTTTAACTTACTTCTAGAAATGACATCAGTAACATTGGTTTTATCCCTAATCTAATAAAAGTGTTTCGCTTTCTTTCTCTTCGGCTGAGTCCTAACATGCACCTCTCTCACTTTATATATATATATATATATATATATATATATGACGACTCGCTACATAAAAAGATATTTATATATTTTCCTAATAACAGCCTTCTATTAATTCCTTATAAATAGAAGGCTACTAGATTATTTGATACATAATCTTGTACCAAACTACGATTTTGTACAATTATTTAAATCATAAATACATATACCAAATTTCATGCAAAAAGATTACCCTGTGTAACCCTGTAAATTAATTATCAATTCTATCATCATATTTTTCCACAGAAAAACACGCTTTTAAACATTCTAATAACATTTTATAATATTTAGTGTAACCATGTTAAAATACATTTTTAATACATAATGTCTATAGACCATAATGGTACGATATTCTTTTGTGTGTCCCTGAAAAAGAGCCACCGTTATTATATACGCCAATAAAAATAGTACACCTAATTAATCATAACTCACTTATATTTCAACCTAATTTGACATAATTTAAATGATTACAGAATGTCATCGGAATTCTTTTGTATGGTCCTGTAAATAAAATTAGCTTATACATACCTCCTTTTTTTGAGAGAGAGAGAGAGAGAGGGAGGGAGAGATAAAACATGTTTTTAAGTATGTTTATAATATATGTTAATTCAACTGAATGCAGCATAAAGGCGTTAAAATGCGCTTAGATAAAAATTTGCCCATAAGTTCTAATGTTATGAAATTCTTTTGCTTGTCTCTGTAAAAGAGCACCAGTAAAAACATTTCAACTTATTCTATGTTTTTCAAAAATAATTATTCGAAATTTGACAAAATTTGGATGATTACATGACATTGTCGGAATACTTTTGTAAGGTCCTGTACATTGATTATGAAGCCAAAGCTCACATATTTAATTTCTATGGAAAAGATCAATTAAAGCATATCAATAATGTACGCTAATTTCATTTCGTCGAAGGCGAAATTAAACGAAGTTAAAATTCGCTTAAACGAAATTCACCCCATAGACCTTAATGATAATAATAAATTTGTTGTGTTTCTGTACACGATCCATAAATAATCTAGACATAAAATATTACACAGCTGTTTCTATACAGAGCCTGAACATGCATACGAATTTGCAAGTCAATCGGGAGATTTTTGCGGCCGCTATCGCGGTACGTACAAATTCTGTCCGTAGGCCATATTGATAAGGAAAACTTTGGTGTGCCCCTGTACACGAACTACAATTGGAGTACACACCTAAAACTATACCGCTAATTATGTGTGGTTCATAAACACGTGTACCAAATTCCAAGTCAATAGCATGATTTTTGCGGCCGTTATCACGAAACAGACAGACACACAAACAGAACAGAAAATCTTTTTTAATCTCCACATGGAAGCCTCGATTAACGTTTCGCCAATAATTTAACTACATTTCAGAGTAAAACTTACTGTATAACACTTTCTATGGTAATCTAAGCTATTGTCTGAAGGAAGTTTGAATAGTTCATTGATTGGAAGAAGAAGCAATTGGGTAGATATTTTTCTTTCACGAATATTTAAAACTTTTCATTTATCAACTCACAGTCTAACTTTAGCTCAGCTTATTTGAGAAAAACACTTTACCTCTGAATGTATCTCATCGCCGATGTGCAAACAAAAAGTAATTTCTTCTGATATTATATTATCTGTAATAATTCTACTTAAAAATATAGAAAAACGATAACAGAATTCGATCAAAATGTTAATAACACGCAGGATAATGATGTCGAGAAAAACTTTAGATCTTATTTCAGAAAAATATTACATTTTTTAAAGTATCTAATTTCAGATATGCAAACACTATGCCATTTCTTTCTCACATTCTATTAAATGTAAATAATACTTAAAAATACATGAAAAGAAAACAATAGTAGAATTGTACGAAAATGTCAATGAATATTGACTCAAGATAATGTAAACATAAACAAAACATATGAAATGCAAGCAGGGCGCTAGCGCGCGTGCTGACATTAGCCGTCATTGGATCGAAATGCCAGAAGAAAAAAAATTGCCGATTTTGATTGGAGAATAAGCAAAGAAACGAGAAGAGAATCTTGCTATCTCTAAAAGTAGGTAAAATGGCAGGACCGCAGGAACGTCAAATTTGTAGAATTTCTTTAATCAATTTTAAAATAATGTGCACATCTTCAGACCAGAACATTGCGAATTTGTAGATAACTGAATATTCTTTTAATTTTAACATTAAATTGAAATTGTCCCTCGATGATTGAAACGGACTTGAACGATATCCAGCTATGGCCCACGGCACAGTAGGATAACACATTTTGAAAACTTATCCGAAGATAAAATTTTCTTCCACACTTCAACTGCATTTTTCTGTGGATGATCCCATACATTCGCACGGGCTTGCTTGCTAGCAAATGAATTATTTAAAGTGAGAAATAAATAAAATGAAATGATCATTTTTCAAAGGGCGCTTTAGTGGCCCTACAACTAACTAGTATAAATATATCATCTAATTCGAATTCATTATATTAAATCTAACACATTTCCTGTAATCTATTTATATAATTTGCAAGAGAGGTGATGATTCCGGTTCGTACTCATCTATATAGCAAGTTGCGACGCAATTTTCACACTTTAGTTAATTTAAAAAAAAATTAATTGTCCGATCGATAAACTGCTTAGTCCGACGGATTCAGAAAAAATCGCACCGTTCATTTGCTACCTTATTGTAACGAATTTTTAAAATTAATTAAAATATGATAAAACAGTAACCTGGTAATAACTTCCAAATTGGACATTTAAATTTATAATTGTCACCAAAAATATTTACCAGTTATTATTATTATTTTATTTTTTTTAGCATAAAATGAAATATGCTTTCCCGCGAAAAATAAAAAAATATAAAATATTGAATTTGCTCATGCATATGAACAAATAAAATGGAGTAAAAAAGCAACCATAACCTTTTTTAATATACTTCAATTTTAGATTTTTTTTTCCTTTTTAACCGACTTCAAAAAGGAGGAGGTTCTCAATTCCAAGCGTATGTTTTTTTTTTTTTTTTTTTTTTTTTTTTTCTTATAACTTCTGAACGGATGATCCGATTTTTATACTTTTTGTTTTGTTGTAAAGGTGTTGGTCTGAAATAGGTCCCATTGTAATATCTTTACGATCAAAAGAAAATACAGGGTGCCCAAAAAAGTCTCTCGACTGTTTTAACTGCTAAACGGCTACAGCTATAGTCATAAAAGTGGTATTTAGGTATAGTAAAGTTGCCATGCGCTACGCGATTCAACCGCCTACAGCACCATCTGGTGGAAAACAGTGGAATTAGCGTTCCTATCTCGGAAACGGTTCAAGATATGGGAAATAAGTGAATTATAAAATTGTAGAGCATCATCGATTTAGTATGAAAAGACAGTGTAGACATTAATGCTAAACATAGAACACTTAAACCGTGCATTTGATTGTTCACAATTTCCTATTTTGTGCACATTTGAACGACATTGCATACGTTGTAGCGTAGCGGGTGACATTTATGCTATGTATAATTCAAAGTATGGTTATTTTAAGCGGTCACATCAATTAATGCATAGACGTTTTAAACCGACTTCATAATGGAAGAAGTTCTCAATACAAACCAAGTTTCTCATTGTTGTTGTTAATGAAATTTGTAGTGTCGTTCTGAAAATAGATATATAAATAAACAATTATAATTTGAGTACTTTTATTTATTTATTTATTTATTTATTTTTATTTTTTTTTTTGGGGGGGGGGGATGAATGACAACAGTTTTAAAAATCCAATAATAAACTGCTTTGATGTGACAGTTTAATTTTTTTTTTCGTTATTTGCACTTAAATTGTATTGGGTGAGTGCGAACGTTCTACCCGATTTTGGATATGCAAATTTGCAGTGGAATTGATGTCACACGCAACATTGTAATGGCGCAAATCTTCGGCCAATCAAGCGTGTGGATGCCTCACATATAAATGTATCATGTCTCTGAAAGTTAATCATCTCCAATATATATATATATATACACTAGCAGGCTTTGCCCGCTTCGCTGGACATTAAACTTAAATGAGTTGTCAAAATCCCATATCTTTATTAATAACCTAAGTTCTCGCTGTGATTGGTAGAGGTTTTCTCGCTCGCAAAGTGAGGAGTCTAGGTCTCCACTGTCTTCGGCACAACTTACCCACTTCTTACTTCCCCTTCCTCAGCGGGTGAGTTCCAAATTTTGCAAAATCACATTAATGTACATAATGCGTACACTTAATCAATATCCAGTCTGGGTCCCCACTAGAGATGAGACGGGCTCAGCCCGAGCCCGTAAGCCCGAGCCCGAGCCCGATCGGGCTCAAATCTTACGCAAGTCTTCGGGCTCCGGGCGGGCTCGGATTCAAGCTAAAAGTTCCGTTTATTTTATTCTTCACAAACTGGAAAATGTAAAAAAAAAAAAAAAAAAAAAATTATTCATTTTGAGAGCACTTTTAGTAATGCCATAATAGTCATGATAGGTTATAAACCACAAAATAATCTTGCAAACCTTAGTAGCTTTGACTTTCTTTTTTCTAAATAGAACTTTTTTTTCGACGGGATGCATATTATGTCATAGTGTTATACAGTAATCCTTCCTCCTTCGTTATATTGGGCCTCATTATATCACTCATTCGGATAAATTTTTTGTCCCTCGATAGACGGGTTATAAACAATGGGCTGCACTATAAATATATATTATATACATGTATACAGAGACACAGACATTATAAATTGTTATAATAATATTTATAGTTATTTAAATTGAGGATTGATAATAAGAAAATTAATTTGAAAATGAAAACGGTATTTAATTTTACTACTGTGTATGCGTTGCATAGCGTACCACTTTCAATATCGGGCTCGGGCGGGCTCGGGCTCTGATCACACAAAACTTTTCGGGCTCGGGCGAGCTCAGATCAAAAATGTGTCGGGCCCGGGCGGGCTCGGATTGCCAAAATAGAGCCCGAACTCACCTCTAGTCCCCACTGCCTTCGGTAAACTTACCCACATCTTACTTCCCCTTCCCCAACGGGTGAGTTCGAAGTTTTGCAAGATCCCACTAATGTACATAATGCGTACACTTAATCAATATCCGCACACCAAAATTCGCCATTCTAAAATAATTCAAAGCGAATTCAAACGGAAAAACATGTTTTTACACATGTTTATTGGGAACGACTTCAGTATAACCCCACAACGATATTTGGCGATTTTTTTGTTGGCGATTATGGCTAAATCATAAATCATAAAATCATAAATCATATATGATAAATGATAAAATCATAATCCAAATCATAAATCATAAATCCAAAATAAGCAACATATTAGGCTGCCATATTATATCTCAAACAGTCCAGAGCGACATCGTTATCCTTCAAAACGGCGCCAAAGAATAATCGCCAAATTCAGCTGTGGGGTTGTACTGAAGTTATACCGTTTATTGCCCTCCGACTCCGAGAAGGAGGGGGGGGGGGGTTCGAATTTCGTGAAATCCAGTTACAATAAGTGCCGGATGCAAACAAACAATTTGCGCACCAAATTTCGTGACCACAAAAGTCTTTATTAGAAAATATTATAAATAAATAAATGCAAAACGCACAGCTTTAGTATGGGAAACCTTTGGTAACTTTAAATATTTTAAGCCATTTCTGCGATGAACTGAATTGGCTATCTCAATTGTGCAATTAAAGATCTTGGCGAGAAACGTCCGAGCAACTTCGGTTCCGAATTTCAAATTTTGCCAAAGGGATCCTATACTAAAGCTGTTCCATACACAAAATAAATAAATAAATAAAATAAAATAAAATAAAAACTCTTTTCTGGTATTTACAAAATAAAAATGAAAATTCTTAATAAAATCCAAATTATAATCATTTTCAATTAAGGGGAGAACATACAAAAAACCTCATAAGGTACATAATAACAACAAAAAATTTTGATTTACTGCAGGAAAGAAAAGTGCTGCTTAATTAAATAAAAATATTAAACTAATGCCAAATATCTCTATGAAAATGTTTATCCACATACAAATTCCTGATTACAAAAAAAGAAAATAAATAAATAAACTTTTGTAGGTATTTTTCTCTCTAATTTTTATTATTATCATTCACGTGAAATTGAAAATATTTCATTTTAATTCTGGAAAATAAAAATATATATAAATATAAAACCTTCTACCGAATCTGGGTTGAAAACGGAAAAAGGGTAAAATAAATTAGAAATATCAGACCTATATTTATAAATTTGATACCAAATAAAAGGGGCGATTTTTCTGAATCCAGGGGTGCAAACAGTTTTTCGATGCGACAATTAGATTTTTTAAAAACAACTAAAGTATGAAATTTAAGTGGCAACGGAAAAACGTAAAAAGGGAAAAATAAATTAAAAGTATCAGACTTATCGTTACAAATTCAGTACCAAATGAAAGGAGGGATTTTTCTGAATCCTGGGGTGTAAACAGTTTTTCGATACGACAATTAGATTTTTTAAGATTAACTAAAGTATGAAACTTAGATGGCAACACTTCATTTCAATCTTTTCATAATTTGTAGTCCGAATCACGCGAATAAAAAAGTCTTTAACTTAAAAATTTATTTTTATATTTTATTTTCCCATTCAAAGCGTTTTAGTGAAAAAATATTTATGGCGCATGCGCAGGCGTTTTTTACCCATAATTCAAAAACTATTCACAATTTTGAAAATTTCTATAGATATAATTTTAAGTTGGGTGAAGACCTAAGTTTCTGCCAAGCGCCGTTGAATTCCGTCCAGCCGTTCTCGAGTGATGCCCGGACAAACGTGATTTAGTCTTTTACCCCCTAGGGGGGGAACGGGGGGGAATTTCTGAAAAGTTGATAGATATAATTTTAAGTTGGGTGAAGACCTAAGTTCCTGCCAAGCGCCGTTGAATTTCGTCCAGCCGTTCTCAAGTGATGCCCGGATAAAAAAAGCGACATTCGGACACGATGACACACACACACACACACACAGGCAAAATTTTCTGAAGTCATTTTCGGCTTTCATGGGGTGTGAAACGTGAAGATATCGCAAAATTTTTTGATTCCGACAAATTTACAGACAAAAGTCTGATTTTATTAATATAGATATCGGAGGGTGTAACATAAAAAGTGAGAAGGAGCATTAAGAGATTGTTTTTTATACGAGTTCGTTAAAAAGAGTGTGGCAGCTGCAGCATGTCGCAATATTTGTCAAGTTTATTGGGAGGATGCAATAGACGAAGCATGGTTTCTTAAATTTAGGAAAGGAGGCAGAAGCTGCCAAGATCAGGTTATGTGTGAACGGCCATTACACTTTGGAAACGACGATATTGACCAAGCCATAAGGAATAACCCGAACCCAACCGTGCAAGAATTAGCGGAGACCTTCAACCTTCACCAGACACCACAGTCGAGAAACGGCTGGTTAAGTTGGGTTTTACGAGAAAGTTGGATCGTTGGGTTAATCACCGTATTGGGTTAATCACAGTGGGTTATGTACCGTAACGTAAAGCGTCGTAGGACTGCGTGTCGTCCTTCTAATCCGCCTGCATGGACTTCGCAAGCTGAACTTCATCCCATGAAGGTGTTATTGAGTGTGTGGTGGGATGTGCAGGGAATAATTTACTAGGAGGTCCTGCCACTCAACCAAACCATCAATGCTGCTTTCTAATGTCTACAGTTAGACAGGCTGCATTCAAATTTAGTAGAAAAGCGGCCATGTCTCATCAATCGTCGCGGTGTTATCCTTCATTACGATAACGCCAGTCCACATGCTGTTGTCATCACTCGCCAAAAGTTACTGGGCACTGGGCTTTGGTTGGGAGGTTTTACCCCCACTCTCCCTATTCACCAGAATTGCCACTAACTGACTATCACCTATTTCGTGTGTTGAACAATCCCTTCAGCCAGAAAATCTTTGATGATCTTGATGCCGTGAAAACTGGCATTCAAGACTTTTTTGACTCGAAACTGCCAGAATTTTACCGCCGTGTGATTCATCTCCTACCAGAAAGATGGCAAGAGGTCATAGATAGCAATGGGGATTATGCACAATAATAGGTACTGTTCATTTTGCGTTTATTTGCTCTTCTTTATGGGTAATAAAAACGGGTAGAACTTTTGCACTAACCCAATAAAAGCAACCATGTGAACTTAAAAATTCAACTGTATAAATGTGGATCTCTTCAATTTACCTCATCCTAAGCCACCAAAACAACAATAATATCTGTAATTTACAGCATTATATACATACTGATCAATAAATAAGCAGAATATATTTATCTAGGAATTTTAGTTACTTTTATTAAAAATTAAATTTTTATGATACCCTTACGAGCAACAGATAAAAACCTAGAGTTGTCATTACATTAAAGCGCATAAAACAATAATTTTAACGATGCATTGAATATTATTTAAATTACATTTCGATTTATGCATTTTTTTTTTTTTTTTTTTTTTTTTTTTTTTTTACATTGTATATCATATTTATGCCATTATTTTAGAGAGCATATAGTAAAAATCCTAATTCCTAAAAATCTATTAAAATTTTTTAGAATATATTTCATAGGTAATGAGAGAGCATTAACGTTGGAAAGTACCCAAAACGTGATATATTTTGGAACTGTGTCTGGTTCATAATGTATATTTTAGATGGCTTTGCAAAACAATAAATACGTTTTAAACCTATTCCTTTCTAAAGATCTCAAGACGAATTGCAGCTCTACAACTTATATTATTTTCGTATTTGTTGGAATGCTTTAGCATCCCTAAGAGATATTTATTTTAAATAGTAACCATGTTAAGTTGTAATGTTTCAAAATCTTAATTTAATTTTTTTGTAAAAAAAAAAAAATAAATAAATAAATAAATAAATAAATAAATAAATACATTTGAATTACACATGTTAGTTATAGTAAAAATATAGGCTGCGGTAAATTACTATTTGCTTGAGGGATTAATAAAAATTTGTATTAAACGGAATTCGAAAAATTTATAATTTGACACCTCTGATTAACACATGAAAAAGAAAAAAGAATATACCCTTTATCGAGCTAAAGAAATGAATGTAGTACAGATTATTGTTCATAAAATATTACCAAATCGACTTTTGATTTTTATTATTATGATTATTTATATATAGTCATAAAATTTTTGCTGTTGTATTATTTTATAAATAAAATAAAATTTAACATGTATTCTGTTCTAAATTTCAACTCAAACCTCCACAGCCCCCTCCCTCCCCCCCCCCCCCCCCCCCCAAAAAAAAAAAAAAAAAAAAAAAAGAAACATACATGATTTATATATGTATGTTTATATGTGTGTGTCTCCGCGCGCGGCTCCCCTGAATAAATAGATTTCAAATACGACCCACTAAGTGTTTTGAGTTGGACGGGCCTATGTAATATAATTCATATATTTGTTGTATACATAACTTTAATTTTAGTTTTACGTCATCTATAAATATAATCGTTAATTTTACATTATGATGGAAATTGTTAAAGAATTTCAACTAGGCACTGTATGATACTAAACTTATCCTGATTATTATATTATGCTATAGATTTTAGAATACGTTTATACGGTATATTAAATATTATAATCAAAATATCATATCAGTATTAAAGCATTATTTTATTCATTTTTTTAGTTTTCAAATATTCTGGAAAAGATTCAAAATCATGCATAAATGTATTAATATTTAAAAATTGGAGATGTGATATTAACTGAATCATCTTTCTGCATTAATGCTGCAGTATTTTTGCAAACTACCTACATTAAACATTACTGAGCCTAATATTAATTTGAACATTTTTCCACTTACGCTAATACAAGTAAAAAACTTTTCAATAGCAAAAAAGTATGTCGATCAGTTTTTTATAAGCGCATTCTCGGAATTGTTAGTACAATGTAATTTCTTATTTTTATGCGCCGGGCTCTCTACAAACTAATCATATAAGCCTCTCTAAACACAACTGAAACTTTAGTTACACTTCAAAAGACCAGGCGCTCTTTTTACATCTGAATAACTAATCTTTGGTTTGCAGTTGACGTCATACGTATTGATCAGGAAGAATCATGTGACTTCCGTCTGCGACAGGAACATCCAATATGGAGGCAGGGTGGGAAACTTCGATGTGGTTTTTATAAGTGAAACATTTAATTGATAAAATGACTTTTTAAAAAATCGTTTTAACGCATGTGGTTTTATTAAATAGCTTGTACATCGATTCTGGAAAAAGCAAATAGTAAAAACAATATTTTTAAATGAAGGGTTTTTTACAGTTGATATTAAACTAAAAGAAAAATATAGAAAATTTGGTTTTTATATGTGAAACATTTAATAAATTAAACTTCCTCTTTTTAATTAATTAAATTAATCCTGTATTATTAAATAAATTGCGTATCAATTTCCGATAAAAATTATTTTCTATAATTTAAAAAATATATAAATTTTTAATAAAAAATAGAATCAAATTATTATTATTAACATATATTTTTTTTTTTCAATTTTTCGTGAATTTCAAAGAGTAGAATAAAAATATGCAATGTATATTTGACACAATAACTTAAAAATTATTTTTTGTAAATGAAACAAACCAGGTTTTAATTTATACAGCGCATTTTTTTTTTTTTTTTTTTTTCAATTATTGTTATTTATTTATTCGTGTGAAGAAAATTTTGGTGTAAAATGTTCAGTTCAATAAATCCTTATATTTTATATTAAACATCAATATGTATATTTAATGACAAAAGAATCATATTTTATTAACCCACTTATATGTAGTAATTTAATATAATAATAAAATTGGTATAAAGGGTGGAAATGTTTTATTAAAGAATGGTTTTGTGAAAGGTGCGTTTTCGTACTATACAGGATCGTTATGAAAAAGTGAATGCCATTAAATTTATTACGTGGACAGCTCACGCGATGTGCTGAAGGAATTAAAAATAATCTTGTGTTGGCACTCGCACGACTTTCTCTTACCCTGGATTTCGGTACCATAAAGGCAGATTGCATATAAAGGGGTAAGATAAAGAGTACTTAGTATAAATTAAAGAACTGGTGTACAATAGATATTTAAACATAAAAACATCTTTACACACTATAAAATAAATTTTTATTTTATGGTGTGTAAAGAAGTTTTTATGTTTAAATAACGGATACTGTTATAAAAACCTACGTTAAAAATAATTCAAATTAGGTTTAGGAACAATTTTATTTGACGATTAACATATCCATGAATCGCGATCAATAAAATTGAATGTTTTTGCTTAATTATTGGTAGCCCTGTGTGTCTTCTACGCACACACCACGTTGTGTACTTCAATACAGTGCTACATTAATAACATACAGTACAACCTGAAATACACTTATTTCCACGTATAATCGCACTATATTTTAGTTGTTTTGAGTAGCCTCGTAAACGAATGGTAAATGATTTTCATATCATATCCTTCAGGAAACATGTTTTTATTCATATAAAAAAAACATATTCATTTCGTTTTATTTAGTGAAGTCTCTAGCTACTAAACTGTACGTACAAAACATTTCGCCCGTAGATGTTAATGTATTTAAATTCTCTTGGATATCCCTGTATACGAAACATTTGCTTCATATCAATGAAAAGTTCAGCGTAGCATCCCTATATGTTTCAAAGATTTACATGTGAAAGAAAAGGTGCAATCATTAAGAATATTAGTAAAATTACTCAAAAATAATTACTCAAAAAATTCCCTCTTTCTATACAGAGGAAAGAAAAATCCATCATCGAAATGGCGAGAAAATTCAATAGTAGCCAGAGAGGGAGGAGGGGGGTATAATAAAGCGGCACAATGATGAAGTTTACATTTTTATCCATTTATTTTTCTACATACCAACCTCTATTAACTAAACATAAAATATTTAAAATGGAAAATATATATAACCACAAAATAATTAGTTGTCTCATGCTGTAGAAGTAGCGCTAGTAGCATATTGTAATCTTATATTTGGTTTGAAATTGCTGTCATTTTATGGTCGACCGGATAAATCAAATAAAATAAAAGAAATAATGTGAAAGTAAATATTATGTATAGTATGTATAGTGTTGTTCCATTTGTAATTGGGATTGAAATATATGAGGGTACTTCGATTTTTTCGATACTGTCCGTTTCGAAACTATCATCCGATAAGCACCCAAACTGAAGTCCGCGGGTAAGGCATAATCTCAGGCAATAGGGAGACATATATTCGAGATTTCGCGGGTAAAGAAGAAGTTGACGAACGCAGCGGGGACTCAAAGCAAGGTTTTGAGCAATTTCAGTGGATTTTCTTTTCTTAATCTTTTTTTATAAAGTGATGCATAAGAAAAAAAAATTATTATTCTTTTTTTTTTTCATTCATTTATGTATAGTGAGCAGCGAAGCGGGTAAAGCCTGCTAGTAATACAATAAAATAAATTGAATTTTAAGCTTCTGAAAAATTGCAATTGGTTAATTTAAAAACTATAGATATGGTGTTAAAATAAAGGTTATAACAATTTTCTACCATCAAGTGAATCAAAGAAGTGACAAGTTATTATTACAAAAATCATCCTTTATTGTCCATATTAAAATACATCGTTTTTTATTACTCATTTCAAGAGTATCTGATAAAAAATAATCTAAGCAGTTTTCAGCGCATGGTTACTCATTAAAATATAACATTGAATTTAGCATTAAAAAAAGCTTTGGGTCATTCTTCAAAAATTTACAATTCCAAATAATTAAAATAGTATATACTTTTTTTTTTTTTCTTCCTCAAGAGTTTTGATTTAATTTGGATATCATGTGATAATAGAGTGGACATTTTCACATTTTTAAAAAGCAAATAAATAAATAAATAATATTATTTTAAATACAATTCTACAAGTGTATGGATTTTAAAAATTTAATTGATATAATCAAAATAGTTAAGAAAAATATAATTAAAAGTAAAAAAAAAAAAAAAAAAAAAAAAAAAAAAAAAAAAAATTCTAAACATAATGCATATTTCTAAACATGTGAAAGAATTACAACATATTTGTAGAATGACTCTTTTATAAAAGAATTTTTTTCAGATATGTAAGTTTTGGTTTGTTTTTGTATGAAAAGCTAATGTTTTGGCTTTAATTATCATATATTAAATATAAAATGACACAATATTGCAACGTTTTAAGCTTAAAAACATCTAAAAGTCTTAAAATTGTGATTTATATTATATAAACAATACATTGTTTGCTTAAGAATTTTGAAATTAGTTTTTTCCCGTAAAATTCCGTAAAATTTAAGGTTTTTATCCAAAATTCCCGGGGTTTTTTGCATCTCTATTTAAGGCTACAGGTACACACATGTCAATGTCATTTCCTTCATCAATAACCATGGATTTCTATTCAATACTGAGCAGTCGAAAAGGAATGATCTGTCTTTCTAAATCGACTAAAGAGTATTTCTTTATTAATCCAAGTATTTCTTTATTTTAAAGTTTGTTTTGGAAAATCAGTAACTGTATACTGGAACTTTCCAGAAGATTCGAGAATTCCACTGATCAAACATTTAGATCTTGCAAGAATCACAATATTTTCTATTGCAATTATATTGTATAATTTATAGAACTTTGCGTTAGCTATAAGCATAGGATAGGATTTTTTTTTCTTTTAATTACGTTGTAATTAAGTCTTCTTTATGTTGACAGTAAAGTAGAATTTCAGCAGGATATATAATCTCAGAATACACTGATCAAATATATCTGCAGCATAGACTTCGTGTTCGAATTGTTTTGGAACCGCATTTTAAAGTTGCAATCATTTTGCCATGTATTTTTGCACGCACACCGATAACACCCTTTAAGGAAATAGATGAAGAGGTTGTATAGATATAATATGCTCTTAGGTCTTCATCCAAATCCGATCTCAACAAAGTCGAGTTTGCTTTCGTATAGATTAACTTCAAAAACTGAATTTGATTTATATATTCTTCGATATACAAACCATTCTGCTTTCCGTTGAGAGCCGAGATATCCAAATAGCTTAGAGGCACTTTTCTGAGCAAAGACTTTTTTCACCTCGCAAGACAGCCGCCTTCTATTTTCGCTGAACTTTATTTGTGTTCGTGGGGTAGTCTTGTTGTATGTATTCCTCCTCATTACATTTACAGCACGTAATTTCAGAAATGCAACGTTGCGGATTCTTTTAACTGTTGTTTTTCATTACGATGTCCGATAGGGGTATCATATTCCTCTTTATACTTCTTTCTTCATTTTTTATTTATACTATTCTTAAAAACCTTGAAGGTTTTGAAAATACTTTGGCAACCTCGTAATGCACTGTTAAAAATTTTGCTCTAAGTTGAACCAAAACACGGTACACAGTAGCTGCAACCATGTGATAATGAAACCTTTTATCATTATTTGGTACTTTATTCAATCAAAACTTGACATTATAGTGGCTATAACCATAACAAGGGGAAACCTTCGATCATGATTTGATGCTTTTCTTGAACAAGAAGTACAAAATCATGTTAAATTGTTTCACCATCGCATGGTGCATAGTTATTGTAATATCAAGTTTTGGGTATTGCAACAGCTGTGGTACCAAATTTTTGTTCAACGTAGTGCCAAAAATTTTAACAGTGTAGACTAGTGCGCCTTTCAGGTCTTTGTAATCTATGAGGCGTGTTAATTGTTGAGTGTCTTGATCTAGGATAGCATCGACGAAGAATTGTGCTGCCAAACTTTATTTCACGTCCATAGTGCAATTCGAATGGGCAAAGCTGACCAGCCTTTCGATATCTTCTTCTGAAACCTGGAGACTTTTGCTAGGTTTTCGTCGGCGATTTTTCAGTTCATTTCGGTAAAAATACATCAAATGGCTATCCCTGAATCTGCTTTCCAGGGACTTCTCTTCTTGGGTCAAATCAATTTTATCCGATGGGATAGCATGAAGATCTTGCACAAGAATGATAATTAATTGGTTTGCTTTATACTCAGCATCCTCTTTAATGTGATAATCTTACTGAGATCAAAGCTAGTCTGTTATGTGCAATTTGGGAAAAAATATATTACCTCTTATGAACATATTGAAGCATTTAAATCTAAGTTTCAATGAATGAACTGTTTCTTTCCAATTTCCAAATTTACGAGAATACCGGGCTATGTCCACGACATAATCTCACCTTAAAAATTATATGAGCCAATAGAGAACAGTCCTGTACTCTACTGATCACGATAAAATTTTGTTGCACCAGTAATTTCTCTTTACAAAATAATATTAAGTTTATTTTAAGAAAAGGTATTGACATCATTAATAAAAATAAAATGGCTAATATTGGATAGTTATTCTTGAGAAAATTAAAATTACGAATATTATTAATTGAATTTTTAATAAGACAAAACAAATGTTTCCGTTCTACAGCTACAATTTTAAACCATTTTCCAAAATCTAAATTGTATGAAAATAACATTAAAACAAAATAATTGAAGTAATATCTTAAATAGTAATAAATAAGCTTTTATTAGTAAACTTCATTGAAATGAAATTGTAAAATAAATTATTTGTATATTGATGTCCAATATTCACTATATAGCTTATTACAAGTTTTATTAAGCATTTCAACTAGTTTAACCATTTAGTTTAGATTTCGTTGCAATCTCAAAAGTAATTAAAATGAATAATCGGTTCTCATTTATTAACTGAAAATCAAAGCCTTCTAAGACAACGCTTTGCTTAAATAATTTTTGCTTTGTTGTTAACTTAACGCAAACAGTCTTTCGGAAATTTTAATTAGCAACTTTCTTAAAGGAAGTTAAGTAATTTAAATTCTACAATTTTCAGTTAAGGTAAAGATAAATATTTGATTCAAATTTGTTAACATGAATTTTCAAATAGTAAAGATTCATTTATCACAAAACTCATAAGATAATTATTAATTTTTCAAGTATTCTGGTTTCAAATCAATGAAACAAAAATTATTTATTTGTTTTGTAATGGAATATTCAGATAAGAATAAATTAAAAACTGGCAAAAAGTTTTGTATTTAGTGAAATTATGAGAAACTTTAAAATATTTTAAGAAAGGTATTTAAGTTTTTACACACATATACAAAGAAAGAAAAGTAATAAAATCTTAAATTAATCAATTACATTTAACCCTAGATTGCCTAAAAAGTCATTTTGACTTCATAGATCATTTAATCTGTGCAAACATATGCCCATAAAAATAAACTATTAAAAAGATCCAATTATTAAGGTGTTCTACATTAGAAGATTAAAAAAAAAAAAAAAAATGAAAAATCAATTATTTTACATCAATATATATACGTACATAGGTACCAACTTGAACGGTTTTTCAACACCACTATTTCAACGTAAAACATTTCATCAAGTGTAATCGCAGAAGACAGCTAAAGATTTTATAAAAAATTTCTTTTTAAAATTTCGGTAGTAAGAAAACGAACAAGTTGGCAGGCATGTATATATTTATTTATAATTATGAGATTTCTTAGATATGTTGTGACTTTGTAGACATGATATGAATTCATTTATTGACAGTTATATTTGCCACCCTGACCTCTTTGTATCTGATAATTACATTATTCAAAAGAGTTACTTTGACCGTTCAGTCAATTTAGTGTCAAATAAAATACAAAAAATCAATAAAATCTCGTTTTTTTTTTTTTTTCCCAGCTACTGTAGGAATTGGAAGTATGTTCAATCAAAAATTTCTCTATCGGCAATTGAAATTGGTGAGTACGTGTTTGAATTTTGAGTGAAGAAGGGACACGCTCTTATAGCATATATATAGCTGGAAAGCTTATTCAGTACTAAAGTTCTTATCTAAAAGATAACCAAGATTGTGAGTGATTTTCATCGGTAACGTGGTGAGTGAAACAGCGAGATCCGTCTTCTATATTGGATGATACGTCTTTCACTCCCCTCATCCTAAAATGCATAGACCTTATATATATATAGACTACGCCACCAATAGGACTTCCCATTATAGTGAATGTCTTCAACATGTGAGTGTAATCTGAAACCTTCATCCTTTGCGGTCAGCGATGTATGTCACGTGACAGAAAATTGAGGGCGATTCTTCCATAAGAAAGCACTTATTTTTGTAAGAATTCAAACAAAAAATTCTCCCCTTCAGACTGGTTTCTCACAAAAGAAATTTTTTATTAATAATCTATGCCATTTTAGCTTTCCAACGTTTCGTAAATCTAAAGGCTCAAATAAAAAGTATGTGTACAATACAGAAATAAAAAAAACTCAAAACTACTTTCTTTCCTAAGAAAAAATCACATAATATTCATTCTAGTCTCTCTCTCCTGGTCTGCATCACGTGATAATTTCGCTGGGGAAGCTACTTCATGTCGCAGACAGAAAATGAGAGGGGATGCGTGGTCTATTATATAAGGTCTATGCTAAAATGCGTTGAGGGAAGTAATTAGTAACCTTTAATGCTTAAAACTTGAAAAGAACTCTTCACGTAATTTTTATGTTAGTTACATCATTCGATGAAGGATGCGCTCTCTAGTCAAATAGATGCTCTAGGGACCAGCCCTAAATCATTCATAATCATTTTGTTATGTAGTTCCATTTAATCTATTACGGATTCTAACAGAAGTACGCTTGTGTTTTAAAAATATCTTGACATATTTGTGTTAAATTAATTTAATTAAAAGTTTAATATTTTTTTTAAAAGTAAAACAAAGATAAAATATTGTGTGCTTTGCATATTTATATCGCACTGAGTGTAAAAATATTAAACGATAGTTATTTTCATGAAATGTTAATAAAAACTGCATATTGTAAACGAATTAAAACTGTATCTATACACACCTGTTGAAACACATGCCCTTAAAAAAAATTATTAAAAAAATCCAAGTATTAAGGTGCCCTACATCGAGAAAGTATAGTAAAAAACATTTTGAAGATAAGCTTAAGAAAAGAAAATTAAAATGCATATGATTTGATAATAAAAGCCTTGATTTCCAGGGGATTACACTCAAAACTGATGTCACAGTCAAAACAGTTTATTAAATAAATGAAGTAGAACTTTATCTATCGTTTCAAAATAATAATAATAATAATAATAATCAAAATAAGAGAATAACTTAACAGAAAAATAGATCACATGCCCAACAATGCATACAATTTATTATTATTATTATTATTATTATTATTATTGTTTAATGTATTTGGCCATTTTAGTCTATTTACTGAAATTCGAGATTTTACATAGACAAAAAAAAAAACATATTTATTCTGACGATAAAATTTATCTTTTATTGCTAAGATTTTACGCTGATACTGTTTAATGCACACTCCATTTCTTTTTCAAATGCAGTAAATGATAAAAACAATTAAGTTATTCTAGGTGTGAAAGAATATTTACTTTGAAACTTAAGTACTCGTCCCAATACCAAACATTCTGTATTTGGAAAAAATCATTATTCAGTGCAACTCTACTTTCAATTTTGTTTATATAATCTCATCTTTTTTTTTTTTTTTTTTTTTCCAGAATTAGATTAGGAAACTTAAGGGTATTTTATTATTATTTAAAATGAAAGGTATTTGTCCCCCAAATTCTTATGTACTTGCTCTCATATGGAACGGTAGATAGGTAAATTTGTTTGTGAATGTCAAGCTAAAAAATCTGATGTGGGCACCACATGACTTCCTTATACACTTTTAGAAATATACATAATGTTAAAAAACATTGACACTGGACTCGAAACAGTTGGCTAAAAATATTTAAAAAAAAATGAATTATCACCGTGTTCAGAGGTTTTCTGAAAGTTAGTTAAAAACTGATTGCAAGATTTGTACTGGTAACGCTGACGAAGGCAGCAGGGACCCGAAAAAAATGGCTAAAAGTATTAAAAAAAGGTATTTTCACCGTGTTCTGAACTCTGAAATTTCAAATGTCTAGCTAGTCGGGAAGTTAGTTAAATAAATTTTCTGTTGAACCATATAAATGCTGCCGAAGGCAGCAGGGGCCTGAAACAGTTGGCTAAAAGTATTAAAACGATGCATATCCACCGTGTTCTGAACTATTCTGAAAGTTTCAAGTGTCTAGCTAGTCGGGAAGTTAGTTAAATAAATTTTCTGTTAAACCATATAAACGGTGCCGCAGGCAGCAGTGACCCGAAACAATTGGCTAAAAATATTTAAAAAATGCATTGTCACAGTGTTCTGAGCTTTTCCGGAAGTTTTAAATGTCTAGCTACTCGGGAAGTTAGTTAAAAATCGATTCCAAGATTTGCACTGGTAACGCTGCCGAACGCAGCAGGGACCCTACACAGTTGGCTAAAAGTGTTTAAAAAAATTATTTTCACCGTGTTCTGATCTAGTCTGAAAGTTTCAAATGTCTAGCTAGTCGGGAAGTTAGTTAAATAAATTTTCTGTCGAATCATATAAGCGCTGCCGAAGACAGCGGGACTTGAAATAGTTGACTAAAATTATTAGAAAAATGTATTGTCACCGTGTTGTGAGCTGTCCTGAAAATTTCAAATATCTAGCTAGTCGAGAAGTTAGTTAAAAATCGATTGCAAGATTTGTCTATACCGTTTTTTGATACATTATGGCCAAAACCTATGTATTTTTGTCATTATGAACCTAATTTTCCTAAATATCTCCAAAACGGAAAATCATAGAAAGTCCAAAAAGGGAGATGCACAACTAGATGTTATAACAAACCTATGTACCAATTCGCAACTTTCTACGTCCAACCGTTTTTGAGTTATGCGACATACCCACACACAGACACACACACACACATACAGACGTCACGAAAAATCGTGTAAAATCCCTTATATCTCTAAAACGAGAGCTCGTGTTAAGATGACACTTGCAGGTGTGCAACTAGACATCATGAAAGTCACACGTATAAATTAGCAACATTCAGCGATCATTCGTTTTCGAGCAATGTGAAATACAAAATCCATTTCGCAAATCGGGATTACTATACTTCCTTATACTTTGTATAAGGAAGTAAAAAAGGTTAAAATAAATTAGACAATTAGAAAATAGATTAGAAATATTAGTCGTTTCGTTACAAATAAGGTACCAAACTAAAGGGGCGACTTTTCTGAATCCAACGGATTAAACAGCTTATCGATCGGACAAATAGATTTTTTTTTTTTTTATTAACTAAAGTATTAAAATTAGGTAGCAACAATCGAGAAAAGAAAACATCTGCTACTCATTAAATCACATGTTTTTGAGGTGGGATTAAAAATAGCAGTTTTCATTTTTTTTTTCTCTCACGAACACAAAATTTAATATACAGCCTGTACAGCACAAGACCAACTTGTAGTTCATCAGTTCAAATTTCATCAGTTTCGGTTAATAAACAAAAAAGTTACTTTTTTTTTTTTTTTTTTCAAATTAAATTTTATTCTAACTTCGAAAAGATTTATGTGATACTATACATTAAAAATTTTGATTTTAAAAGTTTTTTTTTTTTTTTTTTTTTTTTTTTTAATAGGTTATTATTATCTCGAAGTTAAAAAAAATAATTATTTTTCTAAAAATAATATAAAACTCACATATATATCATATCACAAATGTGATGCTCTGTGTTATGTAGTTAACGAACCCTCCAAGTTATATGGAGGGTTCGAAACCCTGATTAATTTACGTGTACCAGCCATCATTAGCAGCGATTCTCGGATTCCATCAAAATTTTTTCTTTCTAATATTTGAAGTTTTATAAAGTGTATTGTCTGCTGTTAGAGAAAGTTTAGCTCACTTAGAAGCGGAAATTGTTTCGTGTGCTTATTATTATTTCTTTATAATTTTCAGTATACAAACCTACTTTTGTGAACAAAATGGCGCTGCTTAAATTTTTATGGACCAAATTTTTCGGAAGGATAAATATTTATCCGTTATCTGCCACACTTATGTCAATTCTACAGATCAGATAGATTCTTATAGGCGTTCATGGCTTTTTTTTTTTTTTTCAGATAAAAATTCTGTTTTTTAATAATTTCCTGCGATATGTCTTCGAATATATATGTGTATAAAATACATCACATTTCAAACTGAGTATACTATTTTAATGACTTTTTAAAGCTCTAAACAAACAGCGTTTTTGGGGTGCTATCGTCAAATTCACCATTAGCTTTAGTACAGTGCCAATGAAACCAAATATTTTAAGCTTCTGGATAAAGCATAAAGATTTTAACAACTAAAATTTCATTATAGTATTTATACCAAATCCTTTCCAAATATTTTTTGAAAAATCTTGTCCTTCACCATCCGTCCGTATTGACCATATCTCCGGTATAAATAAATTGAAAAGCACATAGCTTATTTCTAAATATTTTCTTTCATTATACCCTATCTATTTATGAAAAAATAAATCGATTTTTTTTTTCTAAATATTATATAAAGGTTTTCAAGTTCAAAGATATTTAAAAAAAAAAAAAAAAAAAAAAAAAAAAGGGAAAGAAAGAAAGAGAGTAAGAGAGTCTGTAGAATTCGAATTTACTGAGGGAAATCCTAATTGATTGCGAGTCCATCGTTTTAAGTATTTGGACAGGACTGGTGACGATTCACATCTTTTTCTTTTACTGTTATTCGAAAGATGCATCCTGTTAAAAATCTTTCACGTAAGCAACAAACTATATAGCTCTTATAATAAATCGTATAACGCTTATAATATTGATTTTTTTTTTTTTTTCTTTTTTTTTTTTTTTTTGAAAGAAAATAAAACTATATACAAATGGCGAAGAAAAAATGATTATATTTATTTTATGTAAACTTTCATAAACCTGGGATTTTTAAAATAGTATACTAATAGTCGCTCTCATTATAGGTCATAATTACATTGAATTGCTGTGTATGCATGTGTATGCATGTATAATCATATTTGAATCTTTATACCGTATATTTATGATTACTTAAAGTTCTATAACACCGTTTTGTATGAATGCAGTCAGCAAGTTCATGATTCATTGTCGCATATTACGAATGAAACCAAATATTTTAAGCTTTTAGACAAAGTGTGTGTGTTTAAGAATATATCAACTAAAATTTAATAATAGCATTTATTCCAAATCCATTTCTGATCTTTTTTGCAAAATCTGTCCTTCACCTGCAGGCCCTGATTAACGCCAGGGCATGCGGAGCAGTTGCCCTGCCCCCCCCCCCCCCCCAACAGACATAAGCAGAAATTTTGCAACCTAAAGACCTCTTATGCCACTGCACGGGGGCCCCCAGAATAGGCTTGTCCCGGGGCTCGAGGTAGTCTAAGTCGGGCTCTGTTCACCTGTTCATATTGATATCCGACATAAAACAAATTTAAAAAAACATTAGCCATGCATATAAAGGAATTATAAAAAGTTTCTTAAATATCTTTCTATGTTTTTGCCTATTGATATATTAAAAAAAGCATATTTTTTCATATATTATATAAAAAAATTTTATTTTAAGAAATTTATTAATTAAAAAAGATAAAAGGAGAATCGCAGTCGGCAGGATTCGAACCTACGCGGGGAAACCCCAATGGATTTCAAGTCCATCGCCTTAACCACTCGGCCACGACTGCTACACAAACGCACGTTTCATCTTTTATTATGATTCTGATGTTTATACACCTGTTGAAAATTTTTGTGTAAACTATAAACCAAATAGCGTTTATATTGTATGCTAAAATATTTTTTTTTTTTTTTTTTTTTTAAATAAGTGAAATATATACAAATGGCAAAGAAATGATGATATTACATATTTAATGGACGTATGCTTTTTAAAATACTATACCAGTTTTTATTATTATTATTATTATTAATCATATATGTCTCACTTACAATGAATTATCGTACAGCGACGGCAAAAATAAAATGTTTACACTTAAGAGACAAAAAAAAAAAAAAAAACTTCAAATGTCAATTACACAGGCCTACAAGAATGAAGTTGACAAAATTTGATTTGATGATTTTAGCTGATCTTTATGTTTTTTGATGCGCTGAAACCGAAAGTGCAGCTCATTTTTCTCTATCACGTATAGATTTTTGTCAATACAGGATATTTACCGACACAATTTCTTACATATACCATCATAACAGTAGGTTGGTTAGTTGGCTGGTATGGTTTTACGTCACATTAGTGCTTCGCAATTTCAACAACAGGTATCCATGATTAATTAATCATGGAAACGTTCTATAAAACTTACCATATAATTATATTGGTGGAAGAGTAATGGAAGAAATTGTACAGGCAGGCTCCCTGTACTGACAAAAATCTATACGTGATAGAGAAAAACTGACTTCACGCTTTCAACACACCAAAAAACGTAAAGATCAGCCGAAATTATAAAATCAAAATTTTACATGTCGACCTGTGTTACCGTTCCCGCCATAAAAATGTGTCGCACCCCAGTGATGACACGTGGTGTTAGTTTGTTAGTCGATCACAGATGACTTTTCTCTAGTCCATCAACACTCAGTTCGCCTCGTCGACTTTTAGAGTAAGGCTGTATGCTCTTTGCTCCCGCCAGCCAGTGTTTTGTTCGTTTGTTAAAAGTTTGAGAACCTACATTGGTATTCCCACTCCACATAATGGGTCTGATTAAGCTTAAAATGGAAGAGAATTCTCATGACTTGACTCTGCTAGAGAAAGGAATCTCTGTGATTGATGTAGCCAGACATCTGGCAGACCATTCTAGATGTAGCCAGTTGTAGCCATACGGCAAATGTAGCCACAGATCCGCGCATGAACGGCTGCAGTTGGTAATAAAATGTAAAGATGAAATGACAAAATACTGACTGCAGTATGATGCTTACAATAAACGACTAGAATGTTAAGATTTTGTTTTAAATGTTTACATTTTAATGACCTTCTAAAGATTTTCTACATCTGACTACATCTAGAATGATCTGCCAGATCTCTAACTACATCAATTACAGAGATTTCCTCCTCTAGCAGAGTCAAGGCATAAAATTTTCCTTCCATCTCAAGCTTTTCCTGACCCATTGTGTGGAGTGGGAATATCGATGTATTTTATATATCAATATTATCAATAATTTTTCTTTGGCGTTTCGGACGTAGTAGTTTATTCCTGTTTTAAAACAATACATTGGCCGGAGGGAGCAAACAGCGTATAATCTGATTGTAAAAGTCCACGAGACGAACTGAGTGTTGATAGGATAGGGAAAGGTCGTCTGTGACATCACATATCATCACTGATGGGGTCCGACGCAATTTTATGGCGGAAACGGCAACTGACATGTAAAGTTTTTTTTTTTTTTTTTTTCTGCTCAAATGTAAAGATTTTTCTTTTTTGCCAGCACTGTATTATATATATATATATATATATATATATATATATATATATGGAGGTGTAAAGCCATGTAGCTATAAATCCCAAGCTCTTCTCCCTCTAAATCAGCAACAAATATTTATACACGTTTTTAGTTTAAAAAAAATAATAATAAATAAATAAATAACAATAAATAAATAAATGAATAAAATAAAATAAATGAATTTTTCCAATTACTAAATCAATATTTAAAATCAAAAACAAATAATAATAATAATAATAATAATAATAATAATAATAATAATAATGGAAATCCCCAAAGCATTTCGTCCACGACTGCTGCTAGCGTCTTCCTTGTAGTCTAATGTTTATATATAGTACAGTTTAATGTTTTATCTGAAACCTGGACCTCCGTGGCCGAGTGATTATGCCACCAGCCACCATACCTTAACCGCCCTTGAGAGTGGGTTCGATTCCCGAGCTGGCTCTGGAAGTTTTGTTTCTAACACTTGGTATTGTAATCCTATTGTGTGCTATATGTTCTTATCTGGACGAAGATTTACAAGCGCATTTCGAGTCAAGCATGCAAATCTGATTTATATACAGTAAAACCTCTCTAAGTTGGACACTTACGGTTCCAAGAAAAAGTGTCCAACTTAGAGAGGTGTCCAACTTATAGGGGTTAGACATAATGTTAATGGATACATTCCGTTCCGAGAAAAAGCGTCCAACTTAGAGGGGTGTCCAACTTATAGGGGTGTCCAACTTGAGAGGTTTCACTGTATTATCAAGAAACAAACACGCAAACCGCTTTTACGGTTGAAAACAATGAAACATTTTTGATAAACTGAGATACACAAGATACATGATATACAAGATACTGATTATACATACCCGCATATTACAATCGTACAATGCAGCTCAGACGCATATAAGAGAAACTAGCACTTTAAAAATCTCAAAAAAAAAAAAAAAAAAAAAAAAAAAAAAAAACTACCGGAAAGAATTAAGTTTGCAAAATTGGAAATCATAATTAATATTGTGGCATTTCGCAAAAATTGAAAAGTAATCATTTATAACTACACAATAATAATCTTCTATTCGTAAATCGCTAATTAATATTTGTACTGTCCGCCCGCGGACGATTGATCCCTGGTTGGCAAAGTGCCAGGACGATTTTACTCACTCGCTGGGAGACACAGCAAAGGAAGAAGAAAGAGTGAGGGGAAATTTTTCTATTATTCTTGTTTCTTCTGTTATGTGTAGAATCGGAACAATTTTAGTATATTCCCACAACGATATTTGGCGATATTTTGTTAGCGATTAAGGCTAAATCATAAATGATAAAATCATAATCTAAATCACAAATCATAAAACATAAAATCATAAATCCAAAATAAACAACATATATGCTGCCATATTATATCGCAAACAGTCCAGAACGACATCGTTATCGTTCAAAACGGCGCCAAAGAAAAATCGCCAAATTCAGCTCTGGGGATATACTAAAGTTATACCAATGGATCTTACATCTGGTACAAGTTCTCGGATTAAACCTCTCCGTAGTGAATCGAAGCGTATTCTACATAATTTCATTAAGTTTTGCGATAAAGAAGCTTTAGAAGGAGAAGTTATTGTTTGAAGAATTTTAATTATTTCTTCAAGAATTTTGATAATAAATATCAAAATGAAAGTAAGTGTCAAATATTTAAAGCAACATCCAATTTTAAATAGTGTCATTTTAAATAGTTTGTTCGTTCGGTGCAACTTGCACATTAGTCCAGTGAGGTACAAATTTCACATTAGTCCCTTTAGGTACAACTTGCACATTAGTCTCCTTTAAATATAGTGACCAGCGAATCTGGCAAAGCATTCGTTGATTTACTACCTTAATTGATTTCCCATTCCGTCATTTTTGGCGGGGTTATATACTAGTTTGTAATTGTAAATAATAATTGACATAATTTTTAAATTAGTGTTACACACTTCAAAAGTTTCAAAATACTGAGAAAGCTTTTATTTTTAATTTTAAATGAGTAATATTTATATTGAAATCTAAAACTATCCCTTTATAATATTATCAATTTTTCTTTCTTTTAATTAATCGTAAAATATTTATATAACCAGATATTCAAGAATCAGTTCAAAGAAGGAAAAGAAATGCAATCAGTGAGTTTATAATTTCTTCATATCCATAAACAAACACATCCCTAGGTACTGTGCACATTCCTATTTTATAAATGGACCAGCCTTTTTCGCCCATGCGCAGATGGCGCCAGGGATCATCCTTCTGCGGTTTATCAGTATAATATATATCATTTCATTGATATATTTACTGAATTGGAATAAATTGTTGCATTAAATACAAATTTGGAATATCCTTAATGTACCTTTTTCTTCTTTAAACCAATCTTGATGAAAATTCAATGCATTTTATCATTCTTTGTAAGAAATTTTTAAAAAATGTAAAGTTAATATATAAAAGTGTTCGCCACCCCCCTCCACTTTCTCTCCCCCCCCCCCCCCTAACAAGTAACTTTTTCTCCAAAAATGTCCGCTGCCGGTAAGATTAGAGCCTGCACGGGGAATACCTATTCATGAATTTGATCTAAAATATGTACAAAGTAATTGCGCAACGTCTATAGAGAATGTGTTCGCCTGATTTCGGCTATTTGGCACGGTAAGCGTTATGTATAATATTAAATTTCATATCGGAAATATTTAAAAAAAGTTAAGTACGTATTATTACTTTGCCTAATTAAGCGATTACATATAATTTTAGGACTTAAAGGAAACCTGTGCTGCAATGTAAATGTTTTCCTTAGCTAAGTACTTTATTTTGGCTACTCGTAATTTTAAACTCAACGGCTTCAGGCAGATGGCGCTGTTGTATGCGGATATATATATATATATATATATATATATATATATATTAGCATTACGTTGTACCACTTATCTTGGACTCGCTTTGATTTGTTCCATGAAAAAATTCCGTAATGAAGAAACTGAATATAATATTTAGAATTATAAAATTATAAAAATTCAGTAAATGAGCACATAGGTTTTAAAGAAATATAAATCAGTTAAAATTTTTACAGTTCAGAAAATTATGTGAGAAGTGTGTTATTTATTTATTTATTTATTTTTTCTTTCTATAGGAAATTTTTAATAAGTCAAGAATTATTTTATGCACACACAAAAAATTTACCATTCATTATACCAGATTATGCATATTTTTCCAAAACGTATTTCTTGAACATAAAAATTTCTTACGAAGAATTAAAAAAAAAAAAAGACTGTTGAGAAATCATTGTTAAAAAATAAATAAATATATATATTTTTTTTCTTGATAGAATGGAAATTTCTATTCTATCAAAAATTAATTTGCAGGTTGATGAATTAAATTTCTGAATTGAAATTTCGTGGCCGTTTGGAGTTTGCCATATTCAAATTTGTCACTTGATATAGCTGCTTTAATGCAGACTCGGTGACCTTGCCAACGTAAATTATGTGAGAAATGCCGAGCTGGTTATCAGCCAGGGTAGCTCAGTGGTTAGAGAATCCGCGCGTTATGCGAAGGCCCAGGGTTCGATTCCCGGCTCTGGTATTTTTCACATAGTTGGTAAAAATCAGCCTTCTACTCCATTCTATCAAAAATTAATTGCCAGGTTGATGAAATAAATTTCTGAATTTAAATAATTGAAATTCGTATTTAGTTCCAACATTTTACCTAAACTTAGTCATTTGTAACAATTATTGTATTTTTAAAGCATTATTATTTACTGAATATCATTTATTATATAACTGCGAAACGTAATGCTATTTCCCTATCTTTTATTTAGTCATCGTGTAAAATATTTTAGCTAAAATAAAAAGACCTCTAATTCCCCAAAGGTTTTAAAAATATAAGTATTATTCATTGAAAGCATTCTAAATATGTGTAGTACATTTAAGAAAGCTTTAATGTAAAATCAGCAATGAAAATAAATGCATTTAGTTATAAATTTTAAATTGCATTCATTTTATAAAATTTTGAATAAAGTCATGTGTCAGTTACATATTTTCAAGTTATATATAATAAATACATTTGTATTTTAATAATACGACGTTATTTGAAATCTTTGAAGCATAAAAAAAGATATCAATTGTGAATAATAATAATATATATATATATATATATATATATTTATTGTTTATAAGGATGCAATAAGTAATATTTCTACAACAGCTTTTATTATAATTTAAAGACTTGTATTCATTTTAAAACTTTGAACAATAGATATTTCATTCTTTATTATTAAATATGGAAAAGTCAGATCTTAAAAATTGAAGAAACGACGATATATATTTTTTTTTCTCTTCATAAGATTCTATATTGTTATGTGAAATTTTACGTTTAAAATTTGATATAAAATACATCCATATTATTTGACTGCACTATATGAAAAACAAAAATACGTTGACTAAACTTTCTCATAAGAGAACAATAAAGAAGATATTCATACATAATAGATTTTTTTTAATTTGAGCACATTATAAAAATATAAGCAAGTTGTGTTAATATTGACGTCTATGAATGATTAAGTGGAACACATATATTTCACGTTATATGCAAGGTAACGGTATAATCGAGAACACTGCAACTAAGTTGAACTATAGATTTTTTTTTTTAGAAAATAATAACTATTCCTGGATTGTTTTTACAAAAATCCATTTTTGAATATCTGGTTAAAGTTACATTTGTTGTTAGCAGTGTATATTAAAATACAAATCACAATTATAGGATGGAATATGATTTTATTTTTTAGTAAGATCGACCTATTATATTAAAGCTGCAATTTTGGATGATTTCAGCAATTATTACTATTGGTACTGATATAAAAATCAAAAGCATACGGAAATAATGTTAAAATGTTTAATTTAATAGACCCCATTAAATACAAAATCATACTTAGGACTGCACAAAAGGAAATTTATGGATCAATGTACCTGAGTGAGCCACCACCAATGGTTTCAATGGTAGTGTGTGAGCAGGTTTATTTACAGCTTAAAATAACAAAAAACAATTACAGAAATATATTGATCCCAATGTAAACAACATGATGATGGCATGCAGTATACCAAAATTTATGCTAATTTTGAAGCGTTTTTAGGGAATGATCACAGAGAATGAAATCAACATCTCATTAATAGCAAGTTAATTATCAAATTCAGTACTATCTTAAGTCAATATTTGAAAATTTAACAGTAACATATTCTTATATTAATTAGTATATTAGTAAGTTTCTTTTCTGAATTGAAAAAAAAATAGTTTGAAACCATTTTGTTACTGGATTTCCTTCAGTTTTCAGTAGGTTCGAATTAAGATCCTTTGTTATTTGAAAATACAAAATCATCAAGTAAAATCACATATTTTCACGAAAATGTTATTTTTCATACATAAAACATCAGATCCCACAATATACATAAAAAAATTCAAAATAGCCTTAAAAAAAAAAAAAAAAAAAAAAAAAAAAACAGTTAAAAATCGTTGATGTGATTGAAAAATAAATTGTAAATCAACCGCTTAAATTTGAAACAGAAAAAGAATTCTTGACACAATTTTAAATGCACTCACCCATTTTCAACAAATAGGCCTAATATATCTGAATTTGTTTGTGTGACCCTGTAAAGGAAGCATAAATACTTTTCATGGAATATTCTAAATAAAGACGCTTTAGTGTGTATATAAAATATATATTCTTCTTATTTATAATGATCACTAAAGATATTAGACTGTGACGAAGAATACATTACTTTTCCCAAAAAAGTAATGTAACTAGAATACATTTTTTTTTAAATTAAAATCACACAATCAACTGATTGGAAGAAAATCATTTTTAATGAAATTTTATTTTTCCGACTGAGTGAAAATAATGCCAATAATTGTAAGTCAAAGATCCGGGTTCGACTCCCGGTCCTGGCATTATTTTCACTCAGTCGGAAAAATAAAATTTCTTTAAAAATGATTTTCTTCCAATCAGTTGAGTGTGTGATTGTAATAAAAACTGTATTTCTTTCCCATTGTTTGATGGTGTTTTCCATTACCTGCAGCTTATTTCTGTTGAGCTATCTAAATGATAGACCAGATGTTTTTCTGCCTAAAAGTTGTCTGAGTGAGTAATGCTGACCGGTCATTATTTTCACTCAGTCGGAAAAAAAAAAAAATATATATATATATATATATATATATATATTAGAATACTTTTGTGTGGTCTTGCGTCCGAATCTTTTGCCCTATACAAAGAAAAAAATATAATTAACACCTTCTTATGATACAAGTTTAGATATCGAGTTTTTGCTTCCTGCTGTTAATTATTCTTGAGTTATGGTGGTAACAGATGTTGGTGAGAAATAAACTCAAAATGACATTCTTTCAATAATTACAAAAACTTTCTTTTTCATATTATTCTAAAAACATTTCATTTGACTCTTTTATTTCTTCATGCATATATACATCTACTTTGGGGCGACGCTGTGACGCATTTGTTCTGATTGGCCGTCTGTGTTTCCATGTACATGTAATGATGTATGTTCGTTTTTTTTTTTCTCCTTCTTCGATGTTCAGTTTTATAATAAAAATGTGATTAAAAGGAACACACGTGGGTTCTTATTTTTATTCCCACAAATAATATATATTTTTTCCTATTCATAAACCAAGCTAAAGAAGGCTGGTTTAATTCAATTAAAACCATTATTTAATTTATTTCAAATTATATATTTTAAACAGCATCAGTCAACTCAAATGATAGTTCCTGAAACTCCAACTGATTTATTTTCATTTACGAAATACCACATCTTGATACTGAAAGCTGAAATAAAAGAGGATACTCACAAACAAGGTGAGTGCACTTTACTTACCTTATAAACCTTGAACTATTTTTATAAAAAATATAAGAATAAGTAAATTAAATATTTAATAATAATACTTTTGTCAATTTTAATAGATTATGAAAACTGACGCGCTGAATTGAGATTTTAAATTTATTCTTGACAAAAGTTTTTTTCTTTGCATATTTGAAGAAACATTTGTTACATTTAAAATAATATTATTTTGCTACATTTAAAATAATAATAATGATAAAAAATGTAAGCGAAAATAAATAAATATGTTTTTTTTTTGTTTCTTGAAAACGAAAGTATAGAAATCTGTATAAACATTAAAAACGAAAGAACTGAAAATATATATAAGAATGTTTAAAATAAACATATGAATGATTAAATATAAAATTTCAGTTATTATAAACTAGAAAGAAAACAAAATTGAAATATTAAAATGAGTATCCTCAAGGACACTATAATTGAAAAACTTAACGCACAAAATTATGATGTGTGGAAGTTTAAATTGGAGATGTTTCTCCAAAAGGAAGATTGAACAAACAGATAGAAAGGTAGGCAATCGGACAGACAAATACACAAATTGAAATCATATTCCCACTAAAATTATAAGAAGGTGTTAAACGCTTAATGTAAACGAAAGTGCAATTCTAGTAAATTTTTATTAATAGATCTTAATGTAACTGAATATTTTTGTGTGGCCCTGTAAATCTAATGCTAATCATACTATATTATATAGAAGGCACTCTTTTACGCATACGAATGATTTATTTCAGTTGCAATGATATCTTGAAAAAGGACCCTTCACAAAATTATTTATCTTAAAATACTTCATACTTTTCTTCCCATGCTATTCCTATGGGGTTTTTTAGCCTTTTTTCCCCTCTTTCTCTACATTCTAAAGTGGCGGTGGTCACAAAAGAGAGTTTTCAGAGACAAAAAAATGAATGGTAAAGTCCTATATATACAAGAAATTTTAAATATATTCTGTGGTTATTAACGATGCTCCGAATCCAACTACTGATACATGGAATAACAAAAATAGGAAAGCACGCGCTATCATAAACCTTTTAATAGAGGATAATCAAATAATCCATGTCAAAAATCTCGAGACCGCTAAAGAATGCTGGAACGCATTAAAAGCTGTACATGAGCATTCAACCCTCAGCAGTAAACTATTTTTGCTTAGAAAGCTTTACTCTACGAAATTAACTGAGGATGGCGATATGATCGACCATTTAACGTACATTTATCAATTACGAGATAAGTTAGTATCAATCGGAGAAGAAATTAACGACAGGCACCTTTCAGCCATAATGCTCTGTTCCTTACCTCCAAGTTACGATGTTCTCATCACTGCTTTAGAATCGCGAGATGAAAAAGATCTAGTACCAGAGTTTATACGCTCGAAATTGATTGATGAATTTTCTAAAAGAAAAGAAACCAAATCTGAAAATAATTCAGTGTTAAAGGTTAAATTTAAACCGAAACCAGAAAATTCAAAGTTTTGCCGTTATTGTAAAAAAAAATCGCATACAATTGAAGAATGCTGGCATCTTAAAAATAAAAATAAAGAAAAGACTCCGAAACAAACAAAAGCCAGCAATGCCAGATCAACTTTCAAATCTGGTATGTACTCTCAAGACAGACATAACGCGGATAGGCCTCTTATTACTGAGAGTGAAAATAAAAAACCTAACGATAAAATATTCACTCTATTTATCGGTGAGAAATCTAACAATTGGTATGTAGACTCAGGTTGTTCAACGCATGTATGCAATGATAGGAGTAAATTTCATGAATTTAATCATACTAATTCACGCGTAACAATCGCGAATGGACAGGAGATAGAATCCCTGGGTCATGGGTCTGTAAAATTAAACACCATAAATTCCAATAACACACATAATACTATAATATTGAAAAATGTTTTATATGTACCAGAGATAGAGACAAACCTCATATCTGTAAAAGAGGCTACTGAAAATGGTTGTGTAGCAATATTTGAAAACAAATCATGCAAAATAATGCATGAAGGAGAAACATGCATTGAAGGTTACATTAACAACAATTTATACGAATGCAAAGTTAACTATGATACAACACACACTATAAACATGGTAAAAACATGCGAAAATAAAAATTGTATTGATAAATGGCACATTAAATTAGGCCATAGAAACATTAGTCATATAAAACAATTGGTAAACAACAACATGGCAGTTGGGATAAAACTAGACAACTGCAAACATGACAATGCATGTGAAACTTGCATATTAACTAAATTAACCGACAATCCTTATCCTAAAAAGGCTCAGTTTAGGGCAACTAAAGCACTAGAGTTGGTACACACTGACTTGTGTGGACCAATGACAACCCCCACGGTCGGTGGAAAATACTATTTTTTAACTTTTATTGACGATTTCAGTAGATTTACAGTTATATACCTACTGAGAAAAAAGGATGAAGTTTTCACAAAATTGAGGGAATACATCGCAATGACATCAAACAAGTTCGCACGAACTTTGCATGCAATCCGCTCCGACAACGGAGGGGAGTATACCGGGACAGAATTAAATGAATACTTAACAAAATTAGGTATAGACCACCAATTCACTGTTCCCTATTCAGCTTCTCAAAATGAAACTGCTGAACGTAAAAATCGTACTTTAGTTGAAATGGCACGTTGTTTATTAAAGGATGGCAATTTACCAAATTCTTTCTGGGGGGAGGCAATAAATACCGCAGTTTACTTGCAAAATAGACTCCCAACATCTTCGTGTGAATTGACACCTTATGAATTATGGACAGGTCGAAAACCTGACCTATCGATGTTAAAACCATTTGGTTGTCGTGCCTATGCATACGTACAAAAGGTACACAGGGGAAAATTAGATAATACGGCACAGGAAGGTATATTCGTAGGGTACGATAATAGAAGTAAAGGATATAGGATCTGCACAAATGGCAAAAACATAATTATTAGTCGAACCGTAAAATTTGTAGGAAATGAAAAACAAGCGATACTTAAATATGAAACATCACAAAACAATGATGAGAAAAGTGATAATAAAAATCCATCACCAAATTTGCAAATAATAGACTCAGAGATAGATGAAACTAATGATAATGTTGTGTCAGATAATTCACAAAATATTCCACGTAGATCACAAAGATCTAATAAAGGGGTACCACCAAATAGATTCGCATTCACATTACACAATGAAAGAATAAGTGAACCAAAATGCTGGGATGATATAATAAGTATGGAAAACCCTGTAGAAAAGGAAAAATGGATCAATGCTACATTAGATGAAATAAATTCACTCAAGCAGAATGACACCTGGGATTTAGTTGAGGTTTCACCAGGGATGAAAATAGTAGGGTGCAAATGGGCATTCAAAGCAAAATATAACAGTCAGGGCCGTGTTGAAAAATACAAAGCTAGGCTGGTTGCGAAGGGTTTTTCACAGAAATATGGAATAGACTACGATGAGACTTTCGCCCCAGTGGCGTCTCACACAACTTTGAGAAGTTTTTTGGCAATGAGTCTTTATAAGAATTTAAGTCTTAGACATATTGATATCAAGACTGCATTTTTACACGGTAAATTGAGTGAAGATGTTTATATGCATCAGCCAGAAGGATATGTGGTATCCGGGGAAGAACATAAGGTGTGTAAATTAAAAAAGGCAATATACGGGCTAAAGCAGGCCGCGAGAGCATGGAATTTAAAATTGAATGAGTCATTACTTAACTTAGGCTTTATTCAAAGTCAATTCGACAAGTGTCTTTATAAACGTAAACAAAACGATGTAACTACTTATGTACTTGTGTATGTCGATGATTTGTTAATAGCGGGGAATGATCAACAAATAAATGAAATTGTAAACAAACTAAAACAAGAAAATTCAAAACCTACAGACACTCCTATGGACACAGGTTACATAAAATTAAATGACGAAGAAAACCTTTTACCAGAAAATACACAATATAGACAGGCTGTAGGCGCATTGTTATATATTTCAACCGTGTCACGTCCGGATGTTAGCGCCGCGGTAAATATTTTGAGTAGAAGAAATGAGCGCCCAAGAGCAAAAGATTGGGAACCGGTAAAAAGATTAATGAGATATTTAAAAAGCACAATTAATCTTAAATTGACATATAATAATATTGAAGAGCCTGTCTTGAGGGTATATGCAGATTCCGATTGGGGAAACGATCCCAGTGATCGTAAGTCTACAACAGGAAATTTGTTCTGCATAGGAGCAAATACTGTATACTGGACAAGCAAAAAACAAAAATCTGTATCAATGTCATCAGCGGAAGCGGAATATATTTCTGCAGCAAGTGCCGCGCAAGAAGTAAAATGGCTTATAAACCTTTTTGAAGAAATTGATATGCAACAAAATTGTCCTATTACACTCTATGAAGACAATCTTTCTTGCATCAAATTGGCCGAAAATGACAAGTTTCGACAGAAAACTAAGCACATCGAGCTAAGGTACCATCTGATTCGAGACCTTGTTGAGCAGGGCACAATAAAGATTGAGTATGTAAGTACGGAAAATATGATCGCCGATGTGCTCACCAAGCCTCTGCCGAGACATTCTTTTCGAAAATTGCGAATTTCTTTGTTGAACTGTGATTAAATGTCATCTAGTTTACGCAGGGGTGTTGGTGAGAAATAAACTCAAAATGACATTCTTTCAATAATTACAAAAACTTTCTTTTTCATATTATTCTAAAAATATTTCATTTGACTCTTTTATTTCTTCATGCATATATACATCTACTTTGGGGCGACGCTGTGACGCATTTGTTCTGATTGGCCGTCTGTGTTTCTATGTACATGTAATGATGTATGTTCGTTTTTTTTTTTCCTCCTTCTTCGATGTTCAGTTTTATAATAAAAATGTGATTAAAAGGAACACACGTGGGTTCTTATTTTTATTCCCACAAATAATATATATTTTTTCCTATTCATAAACCAAGCTAAAGAAGGCTGGTTTAATTCAATTAAAACCATTATTTAATTTATTTCAAATTATATATTTTAAACAGCATCAGTCAACTCAAATGATAGTTCCTGAAACTCCAACTGATTTATTTTCATTTACGAAATACCACATCTTGATACTGAAAGCTGAAATAAAAGAGGATACTCACAAACAAGGTGAGTGCACTTTACTTACCTTATAAACCTTGAACTATTTTTATAAAATATATAAGAATAAGTAAATTAAATATTTAATAATAATACTTTTGTCAATTTTAATAACAGACACATGCAGAAGTAAATACGTAGACAGACACATGCATACACTGCCAGCTAAAAATTTGATTTTCTTATTCGGCGGCTTCAAAACGTGTGATTTTAGTTAAAACAGTTTCGAAAATTTGACTCAAAATTATTACCTTTGCTACCATTAAAGTATGGGAATGTAATAAATGAATTCGTCAAAAAAACTTTATGTATCAAATACAGACAAGGCATAAAAGTTTAAAAAGCATTTGCAGCTCTAAAGGAATATAAGCCTCTGTCGCTAAATTAATATTTATCATTCAGAGAAACTGCGTTTTTGATTTTACATTACTTTCTTTTACATACATAAGAAAAAAGTATTGGACTCGTAAAAATTTTTAACTTCTGGTTTTCCATAAATTTACATGCTTTGAGATAGCTTGAACACGATCCCGAAATTTTTAGAAAATGTGTGTTAGTTTTGTGTTTGTGCTTTAGCAAAGTTTTGCGGACACTGCATCTCACTAACCAGTGTACGGAATTTAACGAAGCTTAGTATATTTACTTGGATATTCACTACTTAATTTGGTGCTGATTGGCTTTAGGGAAGATATCACCCGACAAAAGAAGCTTTTTTTTTTTTTTCTTTTCATGTAAGGGAATGTTATATATATGTTTCTACAGCATCAGAGTGAGAAAACTTGATATGTATGAGGGTCACTATGGTAAACTATGTCAATTAATTTTTATACATTTAGAATGATAGATGGCGCTGCAATGCGGCAATTTTTAGGGACCCTATATAGAGAGAGACTGGACATTGGCAAAATTCTCAAATTGGACTTTTTGACAAAATTCTCCATTTTAGTGCCAGTTGCTCCATTGCTTATCATTACGCTGAGAAGAAATTTCGATTATTTTACGTCATAATCGAAAAAGAACTTATTTTTTACATTTTTACTTTGTTGGAAGATAAATTGCTTTAATTTTAGAATACTTTTAAAAGATAAAAATGCATAATTATTTATTTTTTATCATGCTTTAAATACTTTGAATTCTCTTATTGTATGCTGTTTTACGTATTTATTTCCTAAATATGAGATTAATTACATTATTTATTTTCTAGCTATTAGTTTTTAAGTACTGTTTTGCAATATATTTAATATGTTAGATCTCAATGTATTTTTCTGATATATTTTAAAATACATATTTAAAATAACTATATAAAAAGATATTTTTTAATTATTTGCTAGTACACAAAATGTATCAGATTTCTTAAAATAAATTGATAAAAATAAAAAAAATAAGGTGTGTATTATTTGTTAGCATATGAAATATAAATTTCTTTTACATAATAATTGCCATAATAAATTTTATAAATAATACTTAAATAAGTTATTATTTTTATTTACATAATATTTTTAAAAACTAAAATAAAAATAAAAATCAATGAAATAAGCAAATGTAAATAAAATAAATAAAAACATTTTTTTTTTTCTTCTAAAGACATTAGTTAATATTTTTACAAATTATTATTAATTAAATTTTTATTTTTAATACTTAATCAAGTCATTATTATTAATAATGCGTAATTGAAATAAATAAAATATGTATTTTTAGCTTGTAAAAATATTACGTAAATATTTTTATAAAATAATAAAAAATAATTTCTGTTCTAGATTCTAGTTTTACATTTACTCATGAATTACTTGACAAAAACTAAGATTACCATATATTTGTTAAAAAAATTTCTAACTTTTTATATATAGAATGTATGTCCTCAGAAAAAATAAGGTAGAATTCCTTTCACTAAGGTAGAATTACTTTCACAATCAACGTATTTTGCTTAATATAGAAATATACAACAAAAATTCCTCTGTTTTCCGATCGGAGTTGAAAAAGTAATCATGTCGAAGGTTAAAACAAAATTCGTTTTTCTTAAAATTCTTTTTTTCTAAGACGATAAAAATTACATATTTGTATTCTGCATTACTTTCTGCACAAATTTAGTACAGTTTACTTTCATTTATGTTGTATAGTAAAGCGTCAATCGCGAAGAAAAAAGCATTACGTTCTACGGGGATCGCTCCGAATTGGCACTAAGATGGCCGACTTTCGGTCAATGTCCAGTCTCTCTCTATCGAGGGTCCCTAGCAATTTTTAGAAACCCTGGATAATCTCAGAGATACGACAGGTACTTAATACGCATGCTCAGTGGACAAACGCTTGTCCAGATTCCCTCTTGCTACAGTAACCTTTTACAATGCGTGGCACTGATCGCGCATTTTGGTGATTTATCGGTGTAAGTTTTTAAAGATATTCTCTAAAGTAAAGCAAAAAAAATTTTCTTTTGAATCAAACTAAGATACATTATGCTTTACGTTACATTCGTTATTATTATAATTATTATTTAAATTTAGATTACATTTCTATATTCATAGAAATAATTTACACCATCTTATCATACTGCATATCAAAAATTCTGAATTTTAATACTCTTTAGTTTTTAATAATAAACTATGCAACTGTAGTCTAAAAATATATATTTATACAAACTGATAATAAAAATAATAATAATAATAAAATTATTTTTATTATTTAAAAAATAATTTATTTTGTCAAATTTGTCCTTGTAGTTACTGGTAAGAAAGTTCATCGATATTAAGATTAATTTGTAAAAATTTGATGATTTAACAGTTAACTTGATTTGATATATTCATTTGAGAGATGACCGTTTAGCTTTATGATTAATTATATTTATTGCAATAACTTACAAATATATACATTCTCAGCACATTAAATGTTTAAAAATTGTTTTAGTTGGTTTATAAAAGGTTTTTCAAGGGGTCAAATGTTTTTGAGACTGTAAAATTAACTTTGCTCTCAAAGCTGGTAGACGGGAGATATTAGGTTCGATACCAGGCAGCGCTTATCGGGCTAACTTTTCGAAATTATCTGCAGTTTTCTCCGAAACAAGCGTAAATATGGGCAATAACACCTTAAAAAGACCACCCCTTACTTAAGTTATTCAACCCATACCTCGGCCTTTCTTTTGTAGGCAACTGGCACATTAACACCAACATGTTTTTCTTAAAATAATTCAGTTTAGGAAAATTGAATTAGTTTAATGCTTAAAAACATACCAATATTTTATAGTTAAATGCATAATCATTGATAATATTAATATTTGTAAAAATATTTATTAACTTTAAAAGTTTTATATATATATATATATATATATATATATTTTTTTTTTTTTTTTTTTTTTTTCGTATTTTGTACCTTTGAATAAAGTATGATAAAAAAAAAAAAAAAAAAAAAAAAAAAAGAGAGAGAGAGAGAGAGAAAATAACGTATGTGATAAAAAGAAATATGACACTAAAAAATAAATAAATTAATTAATTAATTAATTAACAAATAAAGAAAATAAAGAAATTAGCACTTATAATTTTACAACATAAAATTCTAACATATGTTGATCTCATAAAGAATGGTTGATTGGTTGTATGGCTTAAGACTGATTGACTACTCTAGGGGCCTAAGCCTACAGGAGAAATGCCCTCCGTGGGGGGGGGGGGGGTGTCTAAGTGAATGTAGTTCGTATTTACGCGTGTTTTAGAGAGAACTACGGAAAACTCCGAACGGCTAGATCGATGAACGCGTTTTTTGATCGAACCCGGCACTTCCCATCTACCAACTTTGACCGCAGTTCCGCTTGGCCACCATAGAGGTATTTACTTCTATTAATGCCTTGATTTCTCCATAATAAATAAATAAATAAAATAAAATAGATAAACAAATAAAATTTTTTTATGTTTTTAAATTAATAAATAAGAGAACAATAAGCATTTTAATACTTTTAACCTTATTCTTTTCCCCCTCATATTCCGTATTTTTGTATAAATATAAGAAAAATATAAGGCACCTATTGAGTTTAAGCTTTATGCATTAAATGAATGTACTAGCCTTTATTTATATACTCCTGAAGAAAAAAAAAAAAAAAAAACTAAATAATTAAAAGGCCTTTTTATTTATTAGTTATGTATTTTTAACACTAAAATTTCCAAAAATATGCTTTACTCTATTAATTGTATTTATATCTAAATGTTTGTTATATTAATCAAAATAATTTTTAATAAGATCAGGTAAAACAAAAATAAATAGATAAATAAATAAAATAATAATAAGTGTATATTAGTTAATGTTAACTTACATAATTTATTTTCAAAATTGTTCTAAAAAGAAGGGGGAAAAAACCGAACGCCGCACGTTAAAAGTGCGATTTTTTCCGAAAGAGGCTGGCTGTGTAATTATTGAAGTTATCGCCAAATACGAAACTGTTTTAAGAAAAGTACTTATTTAGAAAAGAATTGACGAAAATCAGTGAAAATTTTTATTTCTATTAATAGGAAACACATTTAGGAACATGAAAATTTGCTTAAAAATTTTTTAATTACATTTAATTAATAGGAATTATAAGCATTTTTGAAAGTCACAATTTCTCCCTGCCTTATGTCTATGGTAGCGATGCGCGAAATCGTCTCGGGCGGTCAAAGGGAGCTTTCCACCAATCAAAAAGTATGAACACCTTGTCGTATCTCTCAGTAAAGGGTCGCTAGCAATTTTTACTGTTTACGGGAAAGCAATAGTTTAACCTGTATGATATATAAAAGCAGAAACCTTCGTTTGGGAGATAGGTATTATGAAACGCGTTAGACTTATTTAATTTGGGTTTATATCAAACCACATGTGTCACGGCTGTTATTCAGTTTCTTCGATTTTCTAGATATTTCAGCATAATTTGGTTAAAACTGTACCAAACAGCATTTTTAAAATCTTTATTGTGACAAGCTAAGTTGGCTAAATATTTATGCATGTTAAATAATAAGTGACTTTCTTCTATATATAACGATATGGAAGAAAGTTTTATGATGGGCACAGCATACTGATTTTTAATAAGTTTATTCAAATATATGACCAATGAACACAAGCTCGTTGTTTTTAAATTTTTCTGTCTCTTAATTATTTTTATGCACTTACAACCTTTTTATTATAAGTAGTCACTAAATCTGTTCGTTTTATTAATATGTAGTATTCGTAATTTCTGCAATTTTCCTTAAACTAGTGCAGAAAAAGTTAAAATTATAACATGCTTACTAAATATTTAGTTTAGTTATGCCAATTATTATTGCACTTATGAATTTCCTATCTGCTGCACAGTATATCGACAGGATTGAATTACTGTCGAGTAGCTTGCATGTGTGTTTAGTAATATATTAAATTGCATAACTTAATCATGCTTAACTGGGCATTTCAAACCTGGGTACTGTTATTGCTTTGAGTATAGGATTATTATTGCATTTATAACCATTGCTTGGAATATATTGATGTTTTTTTTCTTCTCTTGTCGACGTATAAAAAAAAAAAAAAATAAATAAAAGAGTATTGCTAGTGAAAGTTTTCTGAATAACATAGAATAAAGTGTAATATTTAATAAAAAGGGTGAATTTTCTTTAAAAAATAAGTATAAGTTTTATATTTAATCGGTATGTTCAGGAGAGCAGTAACCTCGCTCACACAGTCTTCACAGATGTAAAATAAAACTGCCCATAAAATTATTTTAAATTGTTTTTAAGTTAGGTTCAAGTACCGTTACCTGTTATCTTTACCTCTTGATCTGCAATTTGTCATTATAATGCTGAAATTCAGGCTAAGAGAAAGCCATAAGAGTGACACATCAGATTATTTCATATGGTACTGTATACATTTTTACTTTCTCTTACCCATAAGGTAGAGAAAGTATTGTTTTGGGGTCAAATTTTCGAACGCGAGATTTTGTTATATTTACACGTTTTGAGGTCCCCTGAATACGAAAATCATGGTTTTAGCAAATGGTCTGTGTGTATGTGTGTGTGTCTGTCTGTTATCAGCATATCTCAAAAACAAATTATGGCAGAAAGTTCAAACTTGGTATTCTAAATGTGTATCATATAGGGATGCTACAGTAAGCTTTTCGTTAAGATCAAGCAAATGGTTCGTGTACAGGGACAATCAAGAGAATTTTAATACATTACGTCTATGGGGGAAATTGCAGGTAAGTAGAGTTTAACGTCTATAGATTGCACTAAACCAAATGAAACGAATATATATTTTTTGTAATGGAGATAGTTAACTGGGAAAAAAAATTGTGTATGTAGGAGCCTCGCCTCCCTCCCTGGGGGGGAAGTCCCCCCCTCGAGGGGAGTAAATTTTTATGATGGGTATCTTTCAAAAGAGCTCGCTAATACCTTTAAAACGAATGGTTGAACCATCGATCTGCGATAATTTAAAACAAAGTTATCGATTTTTTTTTTTACTTTTAACGAAAAAAAAAAAAAAAAAAAAATTAGAAAAAAAATCGTATTTTTTTTTTTTTAAATACTGAGAATACAATGGACTTTTTTTGGATATTTGGTGTTATACTACTTCTCTAATATGGAAATCGTCTGCATTATCATAAAAGATAATTTTTTTTAATAATATTTTTAATAAATTATTTTTTAAAAACAGAATTATTTTTTAATAACAGAATTAAATTCTATATAAATTTAGGTGCACTAATGATACGGGGGGTTGAGGGCGGGCGGTAGCCCCCATCACACAGAACTAATTATCATATAAAACTCTTCAGAAGCCTAATATGAATTGTTTAACACAGGTTTACATAACAGTACTCGTTATCTTACCTTTTAATCTGCAATCTGTATTTATAGTAATAAATTTCAGGGTAAGAGAAAGTCGTGTGAGTGACGCACCAGATTATTCATGGTAAATAAGCACTAAAAAATTATTTTACTAAAGAATGATTTGAATAACTTATAGCTTATGCTTTAGTTCCTTTACAGTATATATACATTTTTCATTGTAAGTAAGCAAGTAAAGAGAAAAGAAAGAAAGAAATCAATTTACAAAAGTAAAATACACGTAATATGTACAACTAAAAAAAAAAAAAAATAGTTTTACAAGGCACTGCATACATTTTTCACTGAAAGTAAGCAATTTTGAAAAGTTATTTTGCAAAAGTAAAATAGAAGTAATTTATACAGTTATTGTTCAAACTTTTCCTACAACTTACTGTATGCATTTTTCACTGCAAGTAAACATAAAAAAAAAAAAAAAAAAAAAGTCATAAAAAAAAAATACAATACGTCTAACTTTTTAAAATGTATTAATTCTTTTCCAGTATATTGTATTTATAATACCGTGAACACTCACAGAGATGTATGCAAAACTGTAAGTTGGTTTTTAGCTATTGGCCAAAATATATATACATATATATATATATATTTTTTTTTTTCAATAAAGGAATATTCACAAATTGAAAATTTTATCATAAGCCACTGGATAATTAAATTATCTGCATAAAAAACTATTTATGATTTAAATACAAATGCATAATGAATAAATATAAATATTTTAAGTATATTGTATTAACTGAACAACTGAAAAAAAAATATTTTTAAATATTTCTAAGCTTTTCAGCAGGAGAGTAGATAACACTGAACAAACTTTTAAAACTCATTTATTAAGAAAGAACTATTAACAAATTTTCACCTCCTTCAAATCATAATGATAATCTTATTATAATTTTTGAAGAAAAAATGTTTTTGTTATTAATATTTTGTAAGATTTCATAAACTTTCAAAATATTAAAAAATTAAATTTTTCTTATTATTCATCATAACATCAAAAACATCTTTCTGTTCATTAAAGAAGTATTTGGTAAATCTTTCTTGGCTTTGTAACATAACGAAGAAAGCTTTTTGCTACTTTATATTCTTCAGAAATATTAGGAATCGAGAATTCTGCCAAGAATCATGGTCGTTCATATATCCTGCCTAAATGATTCTTGGCGAGAAGCCGAAACTGTAAAGTTTTTGTCATGTTAAATTACTTTTTGTGACCCTTTTACGAAACGTATTCCTTGTTCATATTTCTTCACAAAATAAGAAAACGAATCACATAAATAATATCAGCTCCTAATGGAATTAAGAAAAATATTATTTCAAGCGAGTTTTATAAATGGTAAAATAATAATAAGAAGAATAAGAATACTTAACGTTAATTGTAATTTTTACCTTATCTTATTGTGGAGAAAGTATGGTCTTGGGGTCAAATTTTCTAAATAGAGCTCTTCCTGTAATTACATATTTTTAAGTGCATTGAATACAAAAATCAAGTTTATAAGGGCTGGTTTTGTGTGCGTGTTTGTGTATATGTATCTGTGTGTATGAGTCTATCAGCATAACTCATAAAAAAAGAAAGTTTATAAATCGTATTTCAAATCACTGCATTAAATGTGCATGTTACTTGTAACTTTTATTAAGAACGGGAAAATAATTCTTATACAGGGATATACAGTCGGTAACAAAAGTCTCCGAACACTAGTAAAAATTCCTATGTAAAAAAAGTAAACTTAATGCAGTTTTGTTAAATAAATCCTTATCGAATCCTGTTTTTTGACTGACTAAGAACAGGATTCATCAAGGATTTATTTAACAAAACTGTATTAAGTGTACTTTTTTTGTATAGGAATTTTTGCTAGTGTTCGGAGACTTTTGTTACCGACTGTACAAAAGTGTTAAAATCCATTAGGTCTGTGTAGAAATTTCTCCCCGATTTAGTTTAAGACCTGTCTTGGAGAGTTAAAAAATGTGTAAAATTATCAAAGATTAAACGTTTAGTGTTAATTGTAGAATCAGCTTGAATTTCCAATGAGGCCTCAATCTCATATCAGCTGTTAATCTCAACAATAATGATTTGGTTGTTAATCAAAAATATTCCTTCTAATGGGCACATTATAACGTTTTCTGCGATCCACGTTTGTAGAGTGTTTAAGAAATACCAGTAATCCGTATACTGATAACAGCTTCAGTCCTTCAGTGCCAGCCACGGAGGCGCGGTATCCCGGTCGGTAGAATGCCGAGCTCGCAATTGAAAGATTCCACGTTCGATAATCCAGCCTGCCAAAGACCGTCGTGTGCAGTAATAGTGGCTAGTGCGCATAAAATCCGGTCGTAGCCGAAATTTCCTCCACGTTCTTATCCAAAATTATACCTTTGGGGATCACTGAAGAAATCCGCCGTGGCCACAATATCCTCCATGTTACCATCCAAAATCATATGTCTGGGGGTCACCAAGAAATCCATCGTGGCTGTAATGTTCTCCATGTTCCCATCCAAAATTATACATTTGTGGGTCATCGAAAAAATCGTACGTGGTCACAATGTCCTCCCTGTTTCCATCGAAAATTATACCTCTGGGAGTCACCGTAGTAAGGAAGCCAACTTCTCCGTAAAATTGTGGTGGCATGTCTGCGGAACATCCTTAGAGATGAATCCCATACCATCGCCAATTGCCATAGCGTCGCACTAGTGTGACACAAAATTCCACCAACAAACCAGTGCCAGCCATAAATTAATAGAATATCATCATGCACTTCCGTACTGCCAACGATGCATCATCATATTCTTAGACGATGTATCATCAGGTAATTTCTGCTAATAATGTGACAAATTGTCTCTTTAGTTGTATTGCTACTCATGGAAGACCGCACACTGTATTCAGTAACCAACGTATTCAATTTTATTCATAAGTTTTTGAAAAATTTACAAAGTCACCTGGCATAAAAATTAATTGTAGTAGTTGTTTTCTATTCCTTTGAGTGAGATCATTAATGCTGAAAATAAAATAACTATTAAGAGTCTTGTGCAGGAAGACCAATACTTAAAAAATGCCATTAAAAATTAAGAAAAGTTTATATAATTGATCTGCACATGCAATTACTGGTTTTCCGCACCATATGTACTCCACTTTTGAAGATCTTTATATTTGATTTTTGATACAATTAATCCTTCTATTCACGTAAAAGATACAGGCCAATATATTCGATCTCTTTTATCCGACTTAAACAAAAATTATACAAAATGTTGCAGTAACCTGATTATTGTAGAGAAGAAATTAAAGTAAAAAATAATAATTATTAGGACATACAATTTAAGCAGGGAGATACAAGTTCCATAAATTCCAGAGATACATTTAATCATAAATTTATAGACCCATATAAAATTATTTCTCAAAACACAAATGTAAAATACAGTATTCTTTTCAGCCTTTACATATTCTCAAAACTAATATTTTCCCGATTCATGTTCACAAGTTACTCTTTGACATTTAACATTTTCAAATTTAAAAACTCCAATATGGCATCTAATTTCATACAAATGTGCTATACCGCATCTCATACAAATGTTGTTATGAAATATGCTTTTACATCAATATTTCTAAATTTAACCTTATTCTACGAAAATGAATATAATACCTTTCTATCTAAATAATAGATTTAAAATTTATGTTTTTTTCGTCAAATAAATTAATTTTCTGAGCAAACATTAAATTTTGGTATCGAATAATTGGGAATATTAACTCTGTAATAGGTTCATTTATATATAACTTAATCGTATTTGATTCATCATTTCAAATATAACAATTTTATCATTTTGAGCATTATAAAATTACGTCAATGTAAAATTATAATAATATTTTTTAACACGATGTTCTGAAAATTAGTTAAATACTACATTTTTTTTTTTTTTTTTTATGCTTGAAACTGTGAATTATAATTGCCAATCACTCAAATTCATCTTTTAAATTGCAGTTTAAAATACGAGTTATATTAAATTGAATGAAGTTTATAAATGAGCAATAAGTAATAGAATAGATAGTTAGAATTTGTAATTAAATAACCCAAAAGTTTTTATTTCTTTGTAAAATAATGTATTGCAATTACAAAAAGGCCTAAAGGTATAAGGTATATTATGTATAACTCAAGCATAGTTATAACGGCTGACTTTTGAAACATTGCATTCAGGGCTGTTATAAAACTTTTAAGGTGTTCTCAGACCTCATATTGCTGAGTAGCGTAAAATTTTTAAGATTGCGAAAATTTTCAGTGTAAGACTATGATTGCAGGTTTAGATTCAGAAGATCATGAAGTTGAAGTAAGGAAAGTAAATAGTCTGAACAAATTTGTTGAGTGTTGAAAAGTTACTGAGAAAGGAGTTGAGTGCATTTGTAAAGAATTCTAGGAATTTAAAGTGAAAGCACTATAGGCAAAATTTATACAAAGATATACTAGATTTGAGATGATTTTCGTGTGCTTATTTAGAATTAGGTAAAATTGAAAAAATGCTAAATTGGTTCTCCAATCTATAATAATAAAAGAAAAGGTCTGTCTGTCTATCTGTCTGTCTGTCTGTCGGTCCGTCTGTCTGTCTGTCCGTCTGTTTGTCTGTTCTTCTATAAGTTCAGCCCCTGTTGAATGCAGAAGTACAAAAATTGACATACGGATGCTCAGGAGCCTTCCCGAAGGACTCCTGAAAACAGATATAAAAAATTTTAATTAGTTTCGTAGATATTAATTAAAACATCGACCCATGTCGATCTAAAAATGACAAAAAATCCACGGCTAATTGCTTAAAAAGAGGCATTCTATCGGCAGACGATTTTCTCCGCTGTCTGGAACGGAAATGAAACATCTGGAAATCATTAATGTCACAGGATCCTGAACTGGGATTAAAAATTACAAATTTCAAAATTCTTCAAATTTCCTTTTTCGCACACAACACTTAATATACAACCAATGCAGCACAAAACCAACCTGCAATTCAAATTTCATCAATTTTAGTTAATAAACAAAGAAGTTACATTTTAATTGCAAATTAAATTTCATTCTAACACGTAATCTATCTTCAAAAGACGATAGGAGTTCCCATAGCAATGAAATACATTTGAAGGAACTAAAAAAATACTTTTTCTTTTTCTTTTTACTTCCATTACCCGACTACCGTGGTATATATAGGTTTTGAGGGCGTAAAAAATATTTATTTTTCATTTTACTTCCATTAACCGACAACCGTAGTTAATGGAATTAGATATTTCACGTGATTTACATGTTTTAGAATGTCCTGATTAGGTTTTTTTTTTTTATCTCAGCTACTAATTAAAATAATTTCATAAGTAATAGAATATTTTAAAGCTTTGTTGATTTGGAATCGAACAGTAGATTACAGAAATTTCTACCGACAGATGCTGCTGTAATATTTTAAAATTTTAATATTTAAAATTCTAATTATGAGTAAATTATTTTTAGTACATCATTCGAAAGATATTTTAAAGTACTTTTATATTATCGAAAGTGGAATTCGAGATTTCACCCGATTTACACGTTTTGAGGTGTCTTGATTAGGTTCTCCTTTGTATCTCAGCTACTAATTAAAATAATTTCATAAGTAATACATCATTTGAAAGTTTTGTTTATTTAGAATCGAACAGTAGATTACAGAAATTTCTACCGCCAGATAGCGCTGTATTATTTTAAAACGTCAAAATTTCAAATTCAAATTATGATTAAATTATTTTTAATACATCATTCGAAAGATATTTTAAAGTACTTTTATATTATTGAAAGAGGAATTCGAGATTTCAGCTGATTTACACGTTTTGAGGTCCTGATTAAGTTTTCTTTTGTATCTCAGCTACTAATTAAAATAATTTCATAAGTAATACATTATTTGAAAGCTTTATTGATTTGGAATCGAACAGTAGATTATAGAAATTTCTACCGCCAGATGGCGCAGTATTATTTTAAAACTTCAATATTTCAAATTCTAATTATGATTAAATTATTTTGATACATCATTCGAAAGATATTTTAAAGTACTTTTTATATTATTGAAAGTGGAATTCGAGATTTCACCTGATTTACAAGTTTTAAGGTGTCCTGATTAAGTTTTCTTTTGCATTTCAGCAAATTGAGTTAGACCGTTCAAAATTGGTATATGTAGGTTGATTAGGAGGGGCTGGAAGGGTGGGGAAGGGTGGGGAAGGAAAAGGCGGGCGCAGCGCGCACGGGACTGCGCTACCGAAGACAGTGGGGACTCGATCTGACTTGTTGCCTGATCAGAAATGATTTTTTAACTTATTTTTCTTAAGAATAAAAGTTTAATTTTAGAAGGAATATGTGCGCGCACCGCACGTATATCTTAACATGTGCGCGCGCAGCGCGCATGGGTTTGGGACCCGGTGCGAGTTTTTACCCGATGATGAAAGATTTTTTTAAATTTTATTTCCTTAATAATAAAAGTTTCAGTTGAGAAGGAATATGCGTGCACAGCGCACGTATATTCTCACACGTGCGCGCTGCGCTGCCAAAGGCAGTGGGGTCCCGGTGTGAGTTTTTACCCAATGCTAAATGATATTTTTTTTATTCCTTTTCTCAAGAATGAAAGTTTATGAGTAATAACATGGAATTTTGAGAAGTCATAAGGATGGTGAAGAAATACGCGTGCGCAGCGCACGGGTCTGCGCTGCCGAGGGCAGTGGGGACCCGGTGCAACATTTTCCCGATCAGAATTTTTACTTTCTCTTACCCATAAGGCAGAGAAAGTATTGTTTTTGGGTCAAATTTTCGAACGCGAGATTTTGTTATATTTACACGTTTTGAGGTCCCCTGAATACGAAAATCATGTTTTTAGCAAATGGTCTGTGTGTATGTCTGTGTGTGTGTCTGTGTGTCTGTGTGTATGTGTGTGTGTCTGTCTGTTAACAGCATATCTCAAAAACAAATTACGGCAGAAAGTTCAAACTTGGTATTCTAAATGTGTATCATATAGGGATGCTACAGTAAGCTTTTCGTTAAGATCAAGCAAATGGTTCGTGTACAGGGACAATCAAGAGAATTCTAATACATTACGTCTATGGGGGAAATTGCAGGTAAGTAGAGTTTAACGTCTATAGACTGCACTAAACCAAATGAAACGAACATATATTTTTTGTAATAGAGATAGTTAACTGGGAAAAAAATTTTGTGTATGTAGGAGCCTCGCCTCCCCCCCTGGGGGGAAGTCCCCCTCGAGGGGAGTAAATTTTCATGATGGGTATCATTCAAAAGAGCTTGCGAATACCTTTAAAACGAATGGTTGAACTATAAATCTGTGATAATTTAAAACAAAGTTATAGATTTTTTTAAATTTTAACGAAAAAAAAAACTTAGAAAAAAAAAATCGTTTTTTTTTTTTTTTTTTTTTTTTTAATAGTGAGAGTAAAATGGACGTTTTTTGGATATTTAATCTCACACTACCTCTCTAATATGGAAATCGTCTGCATTATCATAAAAAATAATTTTTTTAAATAATAATTTTAATAAATTATTTTTTAAAAACAGAATTATTTTTTAATAACCGAATTAAATTCTATATAAATGTAGGTGCATTAATGAAACGGGGAGTTGAGGGGGGCGGTAGCCCCTCTCACACTCTCACATAGAACTAATTATCGTATAAAACTCTTCTGAAGCCTAATTTGAATTGTTTAGCATAGGTTTACATGACAGTTCTCGTTATCTTACCTCTTAATCTGCAACCTGTATTTATAGTATTAAATTTCAGGGTAAGAGAAAGTCGTGTGAGTGACACACCAGATTATTTTTTCTCTTTTTTTATCACATCATAAAAATTCATGCAATTTTGAGAATTCATTAATTACTGTGATTCATTTAATCATAGTAACCAGCGAAGCGGGCGAAGCCTGCTAGTTAACAATAAGAATAGAAGATGTAAATGAAGTAAAAAATATTCAATAATGATAATGTGAAAAAGTTTTACCTGGAAAGTTGTAAAAGAAAACATGAGAATACGCCTAGAAAGTACAGATAGGTACAATAAAAATAAATACACTCTATTTAAATTTATTTTTTATACCTAATAATAAAAAAGTTCTGTTTGAGTGAAAATCTAAGATACCTATTTTTTATTTAGCATATAAAACATTGAAAGGAAAAAGAAATATAAAAAATAACTACTATCCATAACAAAAAATCTGGAGTGACTCCGCTCTACTTTCCGAACATTGAGTAATTAACGGTTGTGTAGATAAAGTAAAGAAAGAGGAGTTGTTAAATATACAAAAAAGAGAAACTTATAATATGGTGTTTGAGTATTTTTCTCTGTATAGTACACGATGTTTAATTTAACGTTACTGAACTTTGAGTCCATAGATTATAATGATAAAGGATTTTTCGATGTATCCATATTAAAACCTATAAATACTAGATTCAATAAAATGCTTATCGTTATTGCAACAGTGACTTATAATATTCATATAAATTTTCAGCTCAATTGTAAAAGGCGTTTAGACGCTATCTCGCTTTTAAAAATTTAGTCCCTTTGGCCATAATGATAAAAACATTTTCTTTGTGTCTCAGTGTCTACAGTAGAAAAACTGTAAGTGCTATATTCACCAAAATCTATACAGTTCGTGCAACTGTTACCTATAACACGTGTATAAATTTTTTGTTCAGTTTAATAAGGCATTTAGACGCTATAACCCTTTAAAAAATTGGCCCCATAGGCCATAATGATGAAGAATTTTTCTGGGTGTCCCTGTAAAAAAATATAAGTGCTAGATTCACCAAAATCAAAAGTGTTTGTGCTACGGTGACTTACAACATACGTATCAACATTCAGCTTATTCGAGCAAAGCATTTAAACGTTAGCATGTTCACTCACATACACATACACACACACGCACACATACACACACCATCGTAAAAATAGTGTAAACGGACTCAGGAGGCCTCAAAACGTATAGAAACATGACAATCTCAAATTCAGATTTTTCACATGATTACAATACTTTCCTTACACATGTATGTTCGGAAAGTAAAAAAGAATTGATAAAATTTTCTCTGTTACTTTGAGAAAGGTCATGATCATTATAGTATTGTAACACGCTATTTCATTTAATTTATCGTTATTACTATTTGGAACATTATAATTAATAACCGCCTTCTGGATGCAATTGCATATGGAAGGGATATTAATTTCTCTACAAATGTACCTATTTGTAACATAATAAGGAACATTATCAATTGACCATTGAGGTTATTAATATAGTTTTTGTCAACATGATATCATATTGTAGCAATGTAAACTGAGTGAGCTTGAAGATAAAAATTAGAAACCAAAAAGTAAATAATAATTTAGCATATTTTTGCAGCATTCATAGAATATGCTAGTTGCCTTTAATAAAAGTTTACGAAAAAGTGAAAAATGTAAAAGTTTTCGAAAAGTTTCAAATTTGTATTTTTCACTTAAAAATGGTATTTTTTAAGTGAATTTTATTTGTATTTTTCACTTAAATCTATAAAACTCTAAACTAGAGAATTCTAAGTGAATCATAAGTCTCGCAGCAGAATAAGAAAATGTTTTCTTCTTTCTTTCATTTATTTTCTTTTTATCTTTCATTCTTTTTTAGTTTTTTTTTTTTTTTTTTTTTTTTTTTTTTGTGGAACCTTTCATCAAGGAAACCCTCTTTCCATTATTTTGCAAACAAAAAACGATGACCTCTGATAGTACACATCACTAAGATGCTTCAGGCATGTCTTGTGCTCCACAGCACATTCTCAATATGTTCAGAGGAGAACTGCTATATGAAACGCTATTACATTTTCAATATGATTGCAAATTTTGTGAACCATTAAACAATGTTATTTCTCATAATTAATCAAAAACACGGAAAATATTTGGGTCATATTACTCATATGTCGACATAAATAAGAATTTTTAGACAATGTTATTCAAATATTAATAAACGCTAAATTGAAACTAGAAACTTTAATATGAGTTGAGGTGATGTGACTCAGCTGACATTAACTTTTGCTTGTCACGTAAAAGCACGTTTCTAAGAAAAAAATAGCCCTGTCTCTAGGATTTTCCTTAAAGCCTTTACTTTAAAAAAGGGTTTTGAGTATTTCTTTAAAGCATTTTATGTATTGGGAGCGTATATACATCCCTGTTTAAAAGTTTAGCAAGATTTGCAAACGATCAGTATTTTTTTTTTCAAATTAAAAACTTATCTCTCAATGAAATGATTTAAAAACATTGGGTATTTAAAGAACTGGGTTCTCCTCATGTTTTTCAGTGAAGATTGGTTTAAGACAACAATTAGGGGACCGGTAACAAATTGAGCAAAATTAATAATGTTTGTGATCACCCTGTATCGTAAAGTAAACGAAATGAGCTGTAAATTTAGGATATGTTAACATAGACCCAGTTCAATCTTTGGATGAATTTGTGTGAGGATAGCATGTTACATGAGGGAGATATGAGCATTTATTTTAAAACTACAAAAAAAATCAACATGTTTTTTATTTGTAATTTATATTATACAGAGTTTTTAACGAAAATTATTCTCACTTTCAGATAAGTTGGAAAAACACTTTTAAAACAATATACTGCAATCGGAATGCAAATATCTTAAATATCTCATGAACTATGAACATTTTTATGAAAAACATTTTTACTGCGCATGTGTGAAAGGTAAAACCTTTTTTATTGCATAGGTTGAAAGCTAGATGTATTGGGCAACTTTTATCAAAAGTGCATTTGAATAGAATAAAAATTAAGTGAATTGTACGCAAAAGAACGGGCTAGATTTCAGATATTTTCCAAAAGTTGAAATTTCTTAAGGGGTTTTTCACATGCTGTGTAATTAATTTGTAGATCCAATTATTTCAACCACTTTCCAAAGGTTGTTTTTTGGGAAAAACCCCTTGTGATCTCACAAATCATAGTAAATAAACAAAAATTTGTTAGAGTTACTAGCTTATAAGGGATTTTTCACAAAAAAAGTACATTTGGAGTGTGGTTTAAATAATTGGATCTTAAAATTAATTACGCAACATGTGAAAAACCCCTTAAGAAATTTCAACTTTTGGAAAATATCTAAAATCTAGCTCGTTCTTTTTCGTACAATTCACCTAATTTTTATTCTATTCAAATGCACTTTTGCTAAAAGTTGTCCAATACATCTAGCTTTCAAACTATGCAATAAAAAATGTTTTAACTTTCGCACATGCGCAGTAAAAACGTTTTTCATAAAAATGTTCATATTTCATGATATATTTAGGATATTTGTATTCCGATTGCAGTATATTGTTTTAAAAGTGTTTTTCCATCTTATCTAAAAGTGGGAATGATTTTCGTTAAAAATTCTGTATATTATAAATTATAAATAAAAAACATGTTGATTTTTTTTTTTTTTTTTTTTTTTTGAGTTTTAAAATAAATGCCCTTAATAAATAAATAAATAAATAAAATAAATCTCCCTTATTTAACATGCTATCATCACACAAATTCATTCACAAACTGAGCTGGGTCCATGTTAACATATCCTAAAGTTACAGCTCATTTCCTTTATTTAACGATACAGGGTGATCACAAACATTATTAATTTTGCTCAATTTGTTACCGGCCCCCTAATTGTTGTCTTAAACCAATCTTCACTGAAACACATGAGAAAGACCCAGTTCTTTAAATACCCAATGTTTGAAAACATGTCATTGAGAGAGAAGTTTTAATTTGAAAAAACTGATCGTTTGCAAATCTTGCTAAACTTTTAAACATTACTTTTATATGCCAGTGGCATTTACTGCATCAATTGCTGACAATAAAATTTTATTGATCTCATCACAAGTACGTAATTATTTTTGTTACAAAGAACAATGTTTTCGAGAAACGTCAAACAGAGGGGGGGGGGGGGGGGGGTTACTGTTCAGAAAATACTCTGACGCCAATGTGTTGAAATTTGCTCTCTCCTCTTTGAAACCGAGGTAAAATTTATTACGTAGGTGTGCGACTCTAGAGAAAAGACTGCACTTTCAAATCACAAAGTACAAATCTTTAAGATATTATTAAATTATTTTTATTTTTATGTATTTATTTATTTTAATATTTAAAAGCCCATTGTTATTTGTAAAATTTATCATAAGTTCTATTTATTTTAATATTTAAAAGCCCATTGTTATTTGTAAAATTTATCATAAGTTCTATTTATTTTAATATTTAAAAGCCCATTGTTATTTGTAAAATTTATCATAAGTTCTTGGAATTAAAAAATTATATACTACAAAAAATGAATCTACAGAAGGGGACATATTATCTCTGTGGACTGTCACAAGATAGAATTGTATTACGCTGTATTATTTTAATAATTATCAGTGGTGTACCTTACGATATATATTGAGTAAGTTGTATTTTTCTTAGAAATTGTATAAATTTTAGTATCTCATAGCTGATTCTTAATTTTTTTATTACTTCAAGGGATATTTTTTTTTTTAAGTAAATTTGTCATAAAATTTTGAATCCCTTTTGTAGACATTTTAGAATAGTAATAATGATAACAATAATAACTTCTAGATTTTTTTTCTAAGAAACACTTCTCTTAGAAATACCTATATTTCTCTTGTTCGACCTATTTTGGAGTATGGATATTCGATACATTGTTGTGCTTCTGACACTAACCTGCTGAAACTTGAACGAGTCCAGCTTAGCGCTGCTTGGATAATTGCTGATCATCGGAATTCTTGTCCCAATGACATTGTACTTCATGAAGCAGATCTGAAGCCACCGATTCTTAGAAGAGATGCATATCTAGTCAAATACTTTAACAAACTGCTTAGTCTTGGTTCTCAAAATCGGACTTCTGAATACCTTGGAATATGGTACAACAATCAACAGCTTAGGAGATATAGTCCATTTAATCATATAAACTCTTGTAACCTAACATCTAGCCCTGTGGAACAGCATCACTTAACACAATGTATCGATCCTTCGGAGGGTCTTTCTAATGTTTTTTTCCATACTGAACTGTCTGTACTTGTAAATAAGCGAAAAGAACTTCCTGATTATTTAAGACAACTGGCTCCTAAAAGAATTAATACTATTCCATCGGATGCTGTTCTGGTGTACACTGACGGTAGTAAAAATAATAGTGATAGTACAGGCAGCGGAATTTACATCAAGTCGCAAAATCAAGAAGTAAGGATTCAGAGAAGGAATCCTAACTACTGCTCTGTCTTTCGTAGCGAATTAATAGCCATAGATGAAGGCGTTGATTCTCTTGGGCCACTTACTCTCCTTACCACTTATTGATGGTAAGGAAATCTGGATTCTCTTAAACAGTAGAAGCTCTATCCAACACTTGGCCAATTGGCATATGGTGAGACATGATACAGGAGTTAATATTCTTAAAATGTCGAAACGCCTCTCCTTGTTTCATTAGATTCGCCTACACTGAATTCCCTCCCATGCTGATATCAGGAGCAACGAGATAGCTGACACCCTTGCCAAGGCTGGTGCTAGGGAAGCCTTCATGCCTTCTTCGCCTTTTACCTTTAGGGAGCTTTTTTTCAGTGGTCAAGAACCAGAATCAATCCTCTTGGCGTGTTCTTCCAGTGTACCAATGGTATCTGAGTCACCGGCCGGGTGGCTCTCTGGCACTTGATTGTAACAGGCAAGATCAAACCACCCTTACTCGATTCCTCAGTGGTCATCTTAGATCTTTGAAATTTTTGGGTGGTTCCAAGCGTTTTGAAGTCTGTGTCAAGTGTTCTATTGAACAGGCTTTTTCTGATCATATTCTTGACTGCCTGGGCTTTTCTAGGCAGGATCTTACGGACAATCCTATATTGGTTCTAGACCTCTTTAAGGTGCACAGTTTCCTGTACCTGATTTAGAACTGCTAGTCTTTGGGGATGAGCAACAATAACAACAATATTTTTTTTTCTTGATAAATTGAAAGAAAAACAGATATCTTCAAAATGTAAGCAAGTTACATGAAATAAGTTTGAAATAATTTAGATAAGTATTTGCTATTTATACTGTTTAGTTATTTACTTAGACAATGACATCGCCTTCATCACCATTTTTTTAATACAACAGTTCAAAATTAAGACTTTTTTTCAACATGCTAAATTAAAAAAATATGATTAACTAAATGTTATAAATAGCACGAATTTAATGCATTAGTCATACCATAATTATTTAAGAAATTAACAATTTTTATCACTTCAGTTACAGTCACTTTTTCTGTACTTATTGGTTATACAGTAGGTTGGTTATACTATTAAAAAATTGACTGTCCAGCTACTTTTCAGGAAAACAAAATACAGTTAGTCTATATGATATATCATGGATATATTTATAACAATAGCTGAACTTAAAATTCTATAAAAAAAATTAACTTGGAATTTTAAATTTGAAAATTTATGTAGTCAAATTCTGAGTTTTCTGAAGAATAATCCCAGTACATTTCATATACATTTATCACATTTAATTTAATTTGTATAAAAATTCAAAAATCTAATGCCATATTCATTGTTATGCATAAAACTTTACAAAAAAGTTTTACTGTTTCATCCCTGAGAATGCATTAATTAAGCTTTAATAATAATAATAATAATAATAATAAAAACCTGGCAAAATGTAGAATAATCTTATGATGTAATAACCAGTTTGGGTTCCTCATTCTTGAAATTGTGCATAAAAGTGTGAATTCGGATTTCAAAATCAATTAACATGGTTTTTAAACTGCTTGAAATAAATCAATATTAAATATAAATTTCATTTTATAATAGTGTTAATGTATGTTTTTTATTTGTAAATCTAAATAAAATTTCCATACTTTTGAAAAGTAAATCTATGTCAATGTATCAAATAAATCTGGCAAATATATTTTTTAAAATATCATTTTTTAATTTTGAAATTACATTGATACAGTTTTACAAAGTACTTATCAATATTTCATGTTAGGATGTGATTTCTAAACGTTCCACAGAAACTCCATGATTAAGTTCCTTTCTGTAAAGAAAAAATGCATTCGTTACCGTATTAATATACCTTAAAACTATAAGAAAACATATAATAAATCTATAAAGTTCTATTTTTTCATTTTTCAAAACAGTTTTTTTAGGATTTTATATCTGAAAATCATTGCTTGATGTCATTAGGGAAGTAGTTTTTTTTTTTTTTTTTTTTTTTTTTTAATGCTGTTAAAAATTTGGGAGCTGGTTGAACCGAAACTTATTTCTACAACACTGTAAAAAAACTGTTATATTACAGAAAATTTCTCGCAGCAAACGTGCCAAATAATATCTGTATACTATTGCAAAATACATTGAGAGACATTTTCAGTAACAGAACAATGTAGAAAATATTTTTACACAACAGTTTTTTTCATAGGGAACACTGAGAAAAATTTTGCTTTAAATACAATTCTCCAGTTCTACCCGCCAGGATTGAACCAAGGTGCCTCGCATAGAAAAAGACGATGTTGTCTCTTAATCACTGGGGCCCACCAGCGGCCGAGCGGTTCTGTGCTCAAAGCTGGTAGACGTGAGATGTTGGGTTTGATCCCAGGTCGCGCTCGTCAGCCCAGCCGTTCTGAGCTTTCCGTGGTTTTCCCCGAAACTTGCGTAAATACGGTCTAGGACCCCTTATAATGACTCCAATGGAGGGCACTCCCCCCCTCAGGTGCAGGACACTTGTGCAGTTAGTTGGCCTTAATCCCCCCAACCCAACACAACCCTTAACCACGGAACTTTATTTTACTTTGATAGTTATTTTTCCCAATCCTGGTTTGATACCAAATTTTTCGCACTGTTGAAAATGATATTTTAATATTTTACTAGAAGAATGATGCTTATTAGGAAATTTCAGTTGCAACTAATACTTTGGTGCTAATTTTCACCATTTCATTTGTATTTACTACTGAAATAGCATTACTGAAAGGATGAAACATTGCACAAAATATTGGGTGCAGCTAATTGGAGCCATTTTTTTTCTGGTGAAATGTAGGATTTTTTTTTTAGCAGTATGTACACACACACACACAAAAAGTTCCAGTTAAAATCTGTATGAAGGGTTGCAATTTAACAGGATAGTAGAAAATTCCGTCTTGTAACAGAATTCTCTTTTAACTGGGTTCATAGAATAAGTCACATAATAAGCGAGACGTATTAAACTTTCGACGATAGCTTCAGGGCCCTAACCCGAGTCCCTTCTGGCTCTTCGATGACTTTTTCTAGTTAATTCTGACCTTTAATTCCTTCTGGTATTAGCCTTTTTTTTTTTTTTTTTTTAATACACACTTGACCTTGTGAGTTTTTTGCGTTTTCATCCCATGCTTTTTCTATGGATTTTTAGCATTTCCCCCCTCTTTTTTTACATTCTAAAGTGCGATAATATCTAGTTGTAAACAATTAGATATTGAAACCTTTTTACCATGATTTGGTGCAGCTTGTTTTCTTTTTTTTAGTAAAAGTTTATGTTAAATTTTTATTATGCATTTTTCTTGCATAAAATTTGAAAGTTTCAGGCCTAATATTAATTTCATCTAAATTTTAAGGGGAAAAGTTAGTTCTGTACCCGGAAATAAAGGACATCATGTCCATTTTGTGAAACGTGTTAATACCATGTCTTTGATGTGCATATTTTGCTTTATATTCAGGCATTAAGCAATAGTAAGTCCAAGTATAAAGGAGATAGGACAGTGGAGAAAAAAATCATGTCCATTTTCTTTATTGATGACAAATGTATTTCATTATAACATCATTAAGTTCATTCCTTATGAATTACATTTTTGTGATATTGTGTTCTTTACTTCCAGGGTATAGATCTGCTTTTAAAATCTAGCGATAAAATGGTTTGGGCAGTTGTAATAGAAAATAATTAACGATGTACATTTTACTGAAATAACTATAAAATGTTGATTTAAAAAGGAATTGTCAACTGAAATAAATTATCATTAAACAGACAAAAATAATCCTCACGCAATCAATCTAAGTAAAAATTTAATGAAAATTCATGTTTATAAAACAAAATTAGATGATGAAAACTAATTATTACCCAATAATCCTAAAAATACACTCCTCATGCATACTTCAATCTATTTAGAAAATAGCTTACCATGAATGATGGACAATAAAAATACCGATTAAATAAATAAAAAAATACGTTATATATATATATATATATATATGCAAAAATGTTTTAATCTGCTGCATTTTTAAATAAAAAGAAAAAAAAATAGGAAAAAAGTATTTTTTTTTTTTTTTTTGAAAAACTTTTACATTGTATTACATTATATTACACTAGATATTTTTAGATCATATCTATTACGCAGTAAATTTATTTTCTTGTATGATATGAATTACATTTTCCTTTAATGCTTACATCATATTGAATCTGGAATCGTAATAAAATTCGATAAAGGGATTTTTTTCTCTAATTCGTTTAATTTTGCTAAAAAAGGTCATAAATTAAAAGTTTATAAAATGTATGTTTGAAGCATATTTTATTAATATGATATTTTATTAATTGCTTTTAAGCATTTGGATTTCAAATATTTATAGTAAAAGAAAATACATTAAATAAGTTTAATCAAAAATTTTTATTAAATTTACAAAAAAAAAAAAAAAAAAGAATTAAAATTGTCATTTATAAAATTCTTACAAAATTATAAGAAGGATGCGAAATCATTGCATATTTACTTTTTAGAGGAATAAACTTTTATAGTTTGATAGTTTTGAGAAACATTTCACTCTATTATATTTAGTTTTTTTTTTGAAATTCAAACTTTAGGCTATTCTGAACTGAATATTTATTTTCGAGAGGCTTCTTTAGACATTCATTTGTAAGCGTAATAAACACACTAATTAATTTTTAAAATGAGTTATTATTATTATTATTATTATTATTTAAAGTGGTATGGGAAAGCAGTTTACGTTGAAGCTTAAAATTACAAAAGTATACTTCAGGTTATTCTCTACTTCTAAGAAATTCTCTGCCTCAACCGCCAAATTTAATGTTATTCCACAGTAAAAACTTTTTTGTAGATTTTTTCATCACCTAATGTACTTTGTTAAGTTTCAATTTCACATTCAGAAGATTCCCAAGCATTCAGATGCCCCTTAAGAGATTTTTTTTTTGTTTAATTTAATTAAAAATGTATTCTTTAATCATGAAATTTAACCCACTGTGTTGAAATCTTTTATAATGTGTAGAGGTACTTTTGAGCGCTGTTCAAAACACTATTTTTTCATTGAAAGGAGCAAACATTCTTCCTCTAGTACAACCGCCAAGTGCAGCGTTGCACGTGAATCCATTTGGACAGCAATGCACTCCGTCTGAGCAGCAAACGGCATTTGGAAGCGGACAACATGCATTAGGACCACACTGCGTCATGTAAGAGGGGCATCCATAGATGTTGGTTTCTTCAGGGGTATCTAGTTAGAAAAGAGAGCAAAAATAAAATAAATAAATAAAATAAAATAAAATACATCAAAATAAAAAGTTTTACTTCTTTTTTTCTTACTTTTTTTTAATTAAAAATTTAATTCTTTTTAAAAAATTGAATCTATATAAATAAAGAGAAGTGTCTGTGTGTGTGTGTGTGTGTGTGTGTGCGCTCTGGTGCTCACACTACTGATCGCAGAGCTCTTACTTTTCGCTCTTACTATCGCAGAGCTCCTTTTTCTTACTTTTTTTTAATTAAAAATTTAATTCTTTTTAAAAAATTGAATCTATATAAATAAAGAGAAGTGTGTGTGTGTGTGTGTGTGTCTGTCTGCGCTCTGGTGCTCACACTACTGATCGCAGAGCTTCCAAATTTGGCCTATAGGTACCTGGGACCCTGCAGAAGTGCACCTCATCGAGATTTTTTCGAATTTCGAATTTGAATTTTTTTAATTAATGTTTTTTTTTTTTTTTTTTTTTTTTTTTTTCGATTTTAAACATTGGCTTTTATTTTTCATTCTTCATGAATTTATTGTTCGATTGTAATCGTCTCCGTATCTTAGCAACGGCTATTACGGAATTCATTTTTATTTAATACATTCATTTAAAGGCGATTTTCTTTCTTTCTTTCTTTCTTTTTTTTTTTTTTTTTTAATTATTATTATATTTATTGAAAATCAAATGGCAATGCAATAGAAATAAATTGTTACGTTTATGTATAAATTTTATTGTACAGCAACTTTTTATTTTTCATTTTTTTAAATAACTCCTTTAAAAGAAAAATCTTTTATATATATATATATATATATATATATATATATATATATATATAATATTTATTGGGTGAAAAAAATGGTAGTTTATAGTAGAAAGGATTAAACTGATTAAAATTCGTCTGTTTTTCATGTACTTAATTCCTTTTAAAAGAAAATCTACTTTTTTATTTTATTTTATTTCACTGGTCGGAATCAAATCGTAATATAGTGTAAATAACTGGAGCTATAAAACACATGGTTCAAAAACTAAAATATATAATAGATGCTGAGATACAGTCATCTTTAAAATCGTAGTTCTTAAATAACAGAAAATCCACAAGTCGTCGATAAATACCCAGACTGAAGTGCCCGTTAAATACTTTTCTGTAGACAGTGGGAAAGTGGATCCGATGCAGTACGGGCAGAAAAAAGAGCTGACTTAGGCAACGGGTACCCGAAAAAGCGAAATCTAAAGCGATTTCAGTGGTTTTTTTTTTTTTTTTTTTTTTCTTTGTTTGTTTTAAGTTTTTATTTGTAATGTGATGTAAAAAATAAATACTGATCCAATTCTTCTGAAAATTCATTTAAATATAGTGACCAGTGAAGCGGGCGTAGCCTGCTAGTCTATATAAATAAAGAGAAGTGTCTGTGTGTGTGTGTCTGTCTGCGCTCTGGTGCTCACACTATTGATCGCAGAGCTTCCAAATTTGGCATATAGGTACCTGGGTCCCTGCAGGTGTACACCTTATCGAGATTTTTTCAAATTTCGAATTTGAATTTTTTAAATTAACGTTTTTTCGATTTTAAATATTGGATTTAATGCGTCATTTTTCATAAATTTAATTCTTTTGTTGTAATCGTTTGCGTTTTCACTATTTATTTTTTATTTAATACATTCATTTGAAGGCGAAATTCTTTTTTTTTTTTTTTTTTTATCTTTTTTATTTATTTATTATACTTATTCAAAATCAAAAATCAAATGGTAATGCAATATAAATAAATTTTTATGTTTATGTAAAATTTTTTTAGTATAACAACTTTTTATTCTTCATTTTTAAATTAATTCCTTTAAAATAAAAATCTTTTTTTTTTTTTTTTTTTTTAATTTATAATATTTATTGGGGAGAAAATGGTAGTATATAGTGGAAAAGGATTAAACTGATTAACATTTATTTGTTTTTCATGTATTTAATTCCTTAAAAAAAAAAAAAATATCTACCTTTTATTTTATTTTGTTATACTGGTCGGAAACAAATCGTAATACAGCGCAAATAATGGGGGCTATAAAACACGTGGTTCAAAAAAAAAAAAAAAAAAAAAACATGTAATAGATGCTGAGATACAGTCATCTTTAAAATCATAGTTCTTAAATAACAGAAGATCCACATGTCGTCTATAAATTTTTGCAGACAGTGGGAACCTGGACCCCCCGATGCAGCAGGGGCGGAAAAAAGTGATGCCGTAGGCAGCGGGTACTTGAAGCAAGGTCTAGAGCAATTCCAATGTTTATTTATTTATTTATTTATTTATAAATTATTATTTTTTTTTAATTAAGTTTTTATTTATAATGTGATGTAAAAGATAAATACTGATCCAATTCTTTTGAAAATTCATTTAAATATAGTTACCAGCGAAGCGGACGTAGCCTGCTAGTAAATAAATAAATAAATAAAAATAAAAATAAGTAAATAAAAAAAAATAAAAATAAAAATAGAAAGCATAACCTTTTAGAAAGCATAACCTAAATAGTAAGTATTAGAGGGAGTTTCTCACTTAAACTGTCAGTATCAACGTTGTAGATTAAGATCATTTGAACCAATTTAAAATTATATATATTAAACGAAATAAATTGTCGCACTTAAGAAAAAAAAAAGTTTTCATAATATTCCTATAATTTCTACATTTTCCCATGTGGTCTAAAAAATTGATGCCTCTGTTTTTATTGTTGATTAAAAAATAAGCCTTTAACATATAAACATTTTTTTTATCGTCATGCCAGTAATATATTTAGTTACTATAACAACCAAAAATGATATTCCAATCTAATATAACTTAAGTATTAGCAAAGTGTTGATTTATAAAAATTTTATAAAAATGACATAATAATTTAAAATGTTTATGTTATTTTGTACGTTTTATATGTTTCAAGGAAAGTGTGAAATAACGTACACATACCACGTCCTATTGGAGTTAATTATTTCAATAAATAATTTAAGACTGTGAAATTTATATATGTTTTAGAAATTTAATGTAGAATTATCTTTACTGGAAACTGCGTGTTTACCACTTATAATTTTTTACAAAGACATTCAAAAAATAATTCATACATTACCGTCCATTGTAAAAAATATTCGAACTTGGGAAGATTCTATTACACTTTTCAATTTTAATAAACTACTCAATGATTTATAATTTTTTAAACGCATAATTACTAAATATTTAGTAATTAAGAAATATTAAATAATTCGGATGAAGCCTCTAGTATTTTATTATTATTTTTATTATTATTGTTAAGCTAAGCATAATAAAATGAAAAAATCATTACCTAAAGCTTTTTTTTTTTTTCATTTTCTCGAAATTGTGTGCAACTTTCATTAACTTAATTTAACTTTACTCTTATGTAACTAGAAAAAAAAATATGAAAATAAGATACATATTACGCGTCGTATAAGTTTTTAACATTTTCTAACAAAGTTGAAAAGTGTTTATCACTTCAGATTGTTTGTTTTTCTGTGCGCCTATTCCCCTCTAGCGTCCATAAATATTTTAAGATTTTCTTCAAAAGGATTATGTTATTCAAGTTCACTATGGCATGCTATGTATTTAAAATAGTTCGAGTAACTTAAATGGTTTGTGTGCCGGGATACCCCTAAAAAAGTAATGTATTGTGTTTTATGATAGGCATTTTTATAAATGACATTTAAATAACTTTGTACTGTACAAATCATATGAAAAATGATATTTATTATTCATATGCCAAAAAAGAAATACTCCCTAGAGTATGGTTTGTTTAGCGTTAAACTTTACAAGATTACTCTATTGCTACAGCTGGAAATAGCTGTAATTGCATGGTAATCGTTTTTAGCACTTTCCACCAACATTTAAGAATAATTATGAATTCAATTATTCTCTTTGTCTGTCTTTCTTTCATTCTGTCTGTCCGTTGTGTGATCACGTAGGAAAAAGAAATATTGAAGGTTAAACGATACAACGAGTACATACAATTGGAAAGTGATAATAATGTACACAAACTGTAAGATTACTCGTTCTTTTACTTTTTTCAAATCGATCAGTCAAGCATTTATTTTAAATTGTTTTCAATGGAAGAAAAAAAAATCGTATAATTTTAAGAATGTATGAAAAAAAAGAAGAAAGAAAAAAGAAAGAAAGAAATAGGCTTATAACATCAATACTGATCTTATTCATCGAGATTTAAACTATATCATTCATTTATGTACAACTAATTTCAGAATTTTCTATATATATAAAAAAAAAAAAAATCTATTACCTGTCACAGAAAGCTTCTTTCATAATCTGTATCTAACACTACATTAATAATATAACATGCATACTCTAAACGTGTCTATTTTCAATCTTAAAAGTAACTTTTCTTAGCTATAGTTGACCTATCTATACTAATATAAAAAGAGGAAAAGTTTACTTGTATGTGGAGGGTCATCTCTAGAATCACTGAACCGATAAAAAAAAAAAAAATCACTAACCAAAAGCTACACTATCCCTAAGTGCTATAGGTTATAATTAATTTTGATTAAAAAAATAAAAAATCGGAATTTCAATATTTTAATTACTTGTATGTGGAGGGTCATCTCTAGAATCACTGAACCGATAAAAAAAAAAAAAAAAAAAAAAAAAAAAAAATCACTAACCAAAAGCTACACTATCCCTAAGTGCTTTAGGTTATAATTAATTTTGATTAAAAAAATAAAAAATCGGAATTTCAATATTTTAATTACTTGTATGTGGAGGGTCATCTCTAAAATCACTGAACCGATAAAAAAAAAAAAAAAAAAAAAAAAAAATCCCTCTTCGGCAAGCTTAAAGGCAAAGGTAGATTCCTTTACGTTAATATTACAAATGTAGAGAAATTTTACATATGGATTAATACTTAACCAATGGCTTTGTTCTCACACATTATATTATTTAAACCGGTATTCTGTTTTCAAGAAATTTAATTTTAAACTACAAAAGGGATTCAATCTACTTAAAATTTTAGGCTAGATTTATTGGTCTGTAAATGTTTCAATTTTTTAGAACTCAAGCTCATAATCATTCAACAAATAGAAGTCTTAAAGATATACAATCCCAGTAATGGTGAATTCCGGAGGGGGCTATTAGTCTACACCCCCCACCCCCCCCCCCCCACCCTACCAAAGCTTAATCAAAATTATAATTTTTATTTAAAATCCATATAACTGTTGTTCAATATCTTTCTTTTAAAGAAAAAATAGAAACGTGAAAATGCACTTGTGACCTTACTATGGTCAAGCACTAGTAAGCCTGGCGTTGCTATGGTCAAGTCAAATACAGTTAAGTGGTAGCGGTTTTTGGATAGTTATTTCATTGTAATTTTTATTGAATTATTGAGAGTTTTGTATTGTGTTGTTGTGATTCTTATTGTCAGATGAATAAAAATTGTAAAGTGAAACTGTTTTGGTTGATATAAGCTGGAACATTAAAATTAGTTAACATTGGACCATTTGGCACCGCTGAATTTCAATGTTAATTGTTATGTATTTAGTAAATTGTATGATTTGGCGAAATTTCGGTGACAAAACTTGCGACTTAACAATGAAATTTGTGATTTGGCGGCAAAATTTGATAGTTGACGACGAAAGTTTTGACTTGGCGACATAATTTATTGTCTGACGACAAAATTTGGCGAGCTTGGCGGTGGAGAAAGGCAGCTTTGGCGTCATTATATTTTCTTTCTACGCGAAAACCTCATACCTTTTCACAGACCAATATCTTATTTCGACAAGATAAAAAGTCAAAGGAAACTGTAACGTATTACTCTCTATCGTAAATTTTAAATTCTTGCCTATACCGACATTCTAAACTATTCACCACAAACGATATTTGTATTAAGATTAACGTATTATTGTAATTATATATTTTAAATGATTAATTAAAGCGTTTAAGATGGTTTTTAATTAACACACTTTTATTAACTTGATATGATGCAACTATAAATGTATGTAACGGAATTTTGCAATTCAATTTTCGGCAACTTCTTGTCGTCCGAAGGGCCTGAAATTTTGCACACGACTTCATATACAATGACAATACTAGATACAAGTGTTTCCAGGCACTTTTCCTATCAGGGACAGGTTCCAGGGGCAAACAAAAAATATGTACTCATACAAAACTATCATATGTGACACAGGATTTGGATGTATTTGTATAATGTCGAGTGGCAACAATTAATTTTTTTTAATAAAGATTTAAAAGTATTGTGACGTCTCCGATGAGGTAGCGTGACATTGAGACTATCAAAACTTTAAAAAAATACAATTATTTATTTTTAAAATACACTAAAGCGTAGTCTAGATTAAAAAGCTTAACAATAATTTAGGTTCAACAGTGAAAAAGTGATGGAGTCCATAAGTAGTGAGAGTTCTAACTCGTTAGATTTATGCACAAATAATATCGCCTGCCTTTACAAGGCAAAGTTTTTGATATTGAAGAAAAAGCTCCGAGCCTCAGCTCGTACACACTTAATTCATTTCACTCTCTTCTCTCTCTTCCCAAGAAGACTCGGTTTTTGGAGGAGGGTGAAATTTACATCTCCAATAGCATTTTAGAAGGAGGTGACCCGTTCATCTCTCATTTTCCAACTTGTGGCGCCAGGGCGGAGAAATCTGTCGCCTGCAATCCTTCTTTCAACATTTCTCCGGGAAATGCAACAACCGTCAGGGGCGTAAACAGGCGGCTATCCTTTTGTTCAATAGTGTCAAAATCGTAGACTTTCCGTCTACTCTGTTTGTGTGGTTCGAAACATCACAGTATGTAATAGTTTTCTAAAACCTTTATTAGTTCACTTTTCAATAAAAGAGTGTTCTTTATTTATTTTTATTTTTTTTTTTTTAATGGTATAATTTTATTTATCAAAATAATGGAATTCGAGTAATGAAATACTTTAATTTAAATTTAAGTTTTTATGAAAATAAACTTCAACGGAAAATTCATTAAAATCGTCCCTAGTTCATTTGTCAAAGGGATAATATCTAAATGTCCCCAAATTTATTACTTTTTCTATAATGCCAGTTTAATTCGTTTAGCATCGATTTACACGATTTTTTTTTTAAACGATGACATTTATTTTTTACATTATAGCATCTATGTCATAAAGCTAAGTCTAAATCTGCTTAGCCCTAAGATATGTTGATTTTATTTACCTATTTATTTATTTATTTATTAACTTTTATTTTATTTCTTTAAAATCACGGATAAAATTTTATTTCATTTTTCTCAGTTACATTGCTATAATAGTGACGTCATATTTTCTGTTAAATTAAACTTTTTTTTTTTTTTTAATCAGATTATTATATTGTTTAGAAACGTGATTAAAATTTTGTTATTTTTTCAATGATCTCTTTATTATCGTTTGCACGTGACATAAGCATTAGATTATAAATTTTTGCAATGAAAGCTATAGAAAATGTCGGCTTCTACACAATTCACAAAAAATCACTTTTTAGCTTATAACTTCTAAGCAATTGAAGCTATCGAAAAAGTTTAAATACAAAAATTGTTCTTTAGGGTAAGGCGGTAATTCGACTGATTTGAATTTTTTTCCTATTTTCAATATTAAAGAAATTATGGGCATATGAAAATTTCCACCCCCCACCATTTCCACCCCCTTTGAGCTGGACACCCCATCTACGAACTCGACCGAGACTTTTACTGTCCTGACAACATATCCTGAGCTGGTTAAATTTTAATAAAAATTACTCCAGTTATCGTGTTCACAACTTAACATGGGAAAAAGCGTTATACATGTATATATATACCTATATATATATATATACATATAAACTTTCGAACGGAGGGTAGTTTTGGGTTCTAGGGGTCATGATCGGTGAAGATATGAACAAATTTTCCAGAAGTCGTGTCATGAGAACCATTGCAATAGGTAGATCTCCTATAAGGAATCTACCTAAAAAAAATCACTAACCAAAAGCTACACTATCCCTAAGTGCTATAGGTTATAATTAATTTTGATTAAAAAAATAAAAAATCGGAATTTCAATATTTTAATTAAAACCCTAAAAAGCCATGGAAAAAATGAAAGATAAATAAATAAATAAATAAATAAAATACTAAAAATCTAGCTGATGCCACAAAAAACAAAATTTTAAGCGTTCATTTTCTTTACTCTTTCTTTCTTTTCTTTCTTTCTTTCTTTTTCCTTTTTTCTTTCTTTCTTTTTCTTTTTTTTTTATATGAAAAGAAATATACTTACCCGCAAACAATAAAATTGATATAAAGGTTTGTAAAAAATTAAACTTGCACTGTAAAATTGACGTTATTATAGCTTTAAAATTATTTATTTTCTAATGATACGATTTATTTAAAAAATAGATATTTGTGGATATTCTAAATATTGACGTTTAAACATTATTATAAATTATATTTCTTAGTTGGTATTTAATTTTGAAAAAACATTTAATGCTTCAGATAACTAATTTTTTTTAATCTAATTTCTTTTACATAATTCTTCTTCTTCTTTTTCTTCTTCTTCTTTTTTTTTTTTTTTTTTGTAAGTAGACTAATCGCTAAAATGCATCATTTGTTTTATTTTATTTATTTAATTAATTAATTAATTTTTTTTTTGTTTGTTTGTTTGTTTTCTCGTCGCTAATTTTAGAATTAGTTGACTGTCACGCAGTTTGGCGCATTTGATGATTAACACCCATGACGTGCATATTGGTTTATTCTTTGTTTTTAATTAAGAAATAAATATATATTCTTTAAATATCTACGTATATAATAATAGAAGATACGCGTGTATGTGACCGACGCTTTTTAGGAAAACGACTGGTCGCAGAGCTGCACAAATTTTCGTGGAGGTTTGTAATGACTTATCCTGATGATGCAGCTTTGCATCCCTGATACCTAGTTTCCAAATTTTGGATTTTTTTAAATTAATTAAAATATGAAAATAATAAACTTATAATTGCTTTAAAATTATCCATTTAAATATTAGCTTTAAATTTAATTATTGCCAAGAAAGTTTGCAAGTGCTTATATATATATAAACATAAAAAAGAAATATATTTTTACACGAATAATAAATAAATATCAAAAATTAAACTGGCATATGACAAAATAAAATCATTATAACTTTAAAATTAAATAATAATTATATACTTATACATAATCTTAATTTATTATTATTATTATTATTATTATTATTTTTTTTTTTGACGTTGAAGTATACCGGATATTTTCCCCCGTGGAGTCTACTTTCGCGACAGTCATTTAAAGACAGGTAGCTCATCAAAAATATAAATAAATTATAAAGTATTAAAAAAAAAAAAAAAAAAAAAAAGGAAGTAACAGAAACGATAATTGCATAAATTATTTAGTTTTTTATCACAATATCACTTTAAAGAAAAAGCCAAAATTTCGACAAAAATTTAAATGTCGCCAAGAAGAGCTACAATAAGGCCGTGTCATAATCAGGTTTACATATTTATTCATCTATTTTTCTATATATCAATCATTACTAGCTATAAAGTATTTAAAATTGAAAAAATATATAACCACAAACTGTCATCCGATAAGCACCCAAATTGAAGCCCACGAATAAGGCATTGTCGTAGGTAATAAGAACACATATCCAAGATTTCGCGGCTGAGAAATGCAATGCCGGAGGTAGTGGGAGCCCGAATGATCTTTTGAGAAATTTTGAGTGCATTTCCTTTTTATTTTATGCTTATAAAACGAAAAAAAAAAAAGAGTGATACGGTTTTTAATTTATTTAAATATAGTCACCAGCGAAAATATTGTGCAAAGCCTGTAGTCATATAATATAAATTTTTTGAAAATACCGTAAACTGTAGATTTACCACTAAAGTTAGAATGAAAATTTAATAAGTAAATTAACTGAGAAAAGAAAAAGAAAATAGATTTCTTTTTTTACATTATTTGACAATTTTTTAAAAGATTGATTTTCCTTTAGACAGTATACAAGAAAAAATTTTACTATTGATTGAAATTATTATCGAGTATATTAAAGAGCATAGCCACTAATTCAAACTCTATACCATTTTCGAGTATGTGAAAAAAAAATACTTATATATGTTACCCATTACTGTATATATAAATATATTCCTATGATATTTTAATTTCGATATTTATAAAAATTACAGATTTTTTTTTTTTTTTTTTTCGTATATAATTGTTATTAAGGCTACTTTTTTTTTTAACTTCCTAATCCTCGTTACGAAAATTTAGAAACTTATGACATGATTTTTTTCCCTCTTATCACTAGCATAAAAAAAAATTGCTTATATGCAAATAATCATTCATATTATATTATACTACATAACAATTCATATATATATATATATATATATTTAAATAAACGGTTTCATGCATTTGTATGTATAGACTTTATTCTGTATAATAAATGCTCATTATTTTAAGCTATACAACGCAAAATTTCATAAACCCTACTAATTAACAGATACATGTGTCAAAGGGATGGAAGCATTTATTTAATATTATCTTTTACCCAGAAACATCTACACATGCATTGTACAAGTTCTGTATTTCACTTACGTGGTTTTGGATCGTGCACCGAGCAGTAAACAACGGCAAAAAGAACAGCAAACAGCATAGGCTTTACAAATGCCATCTTTCCTGAAAAAAGAAATTTTGTAACATGTAAAACTACGCTTCATATTCTTAAATTTATTAAAATGTTATACCGTAAGATAAAATAAATCATATTCACTGTTAATCTTAAAATTTATAACACCTTATTAAAAATAATTTACGTGTATTTTTCTTTTTTTTTTTAATGCCGTTGCTTTTTATTTTATAATGTTTCTTTTCTTATTCATTTTTAAATTATAGAAATATAAAAGATTTATATTGATTTTGTTTAATAAGAACATATCTATTAAAGTATGATATCTTGTAAATGGAGAAAGAAGATTAATAATTTTTTAATATGGATTATAGAAAATACCTTTAATAAGCATTAAAAAAAAAAAAAAATTATTATATGTTTTTGAAAAGTATAACATGCAAATATTGCGCAAGTAAATAATAAGTCTTCTTTAACAATTTCATTTTAAGCAATAATTTTCCATTTTTATTTATTTATTTTTTATTATTATTTTTGACACACGTACAGGAATAATGTGTAAATTGGTAAAAATATATATTTTAGGTAAGTTCCTAAAAATATTTACATTTGTATATATAAAATTATATAATATTATATTAATAGGATTTTCATTATTAATTAATTTTCTTCATATAAATAATAAACTAATGGCAATACTTATATAAATTTACCAAAAAGAGTTTAATTTTATAAACATGTGTGAACTCTTGATTAAATTAAAATAAAAAATTTCATATCAAAATAGTTTCCGTATCCTATAATATTAGTTATTCTATGAATATTTACATATTAATAAATTTTATTAATAAATCCTTGGAAAAATTAAATTTAAAAAGGATTTTAACGGGATCAATCATAAGATTTTATTCAAAAATTGAAACTTTAATTAAAAGTGATTTAATCAAATAGACTAAAAGTACTTAATTTCAATGAACAAATTAGCCATGTATAAATAGTTATTTTATCGTGTCCTCTTTTCAAACAGATTGATATTATATCCTGTTGTTATTATAGTTTGACTTTCTGGCACAAAAATATATATCGCGGCAAAAATTGAACAAAATTATTTATAGTAAAAATCAAGGGTCACTGAAACAGAACTTTAGATCTCTAGATTAATTAAAAATAATGTATGAGGTGTATAAACAATAAAAAGTGAAATAATATTTATTTAAAATGTTCCCATATTTCGTCGGCAACAATATTATGACTCAAAACATATTCTGATATGGTAAAGATTTTTATGTTAATTTACGAAATTCTTAATTACGAAATTCTAAATTAGTTATTATATATATATATATATATATATATATATATATATATATATATATATATATATATATATATATATATATATATATATATATATATAAATGATAGATATCGTAATAAAATTTAATCTTAAAATTTAGCAATTAATACATACAAAACAATACCTACACAAAATAATAGAACTAATTTTAACTAATAAGAAAGACTGAGACAAAATTGTTGCGATACAGATTAAGAACCAATAAGAGACAAAAAAAATTTAAATTACTTACGCCGACATGAATGATAATAATTAAAAAAGGACCATTAAACTTAATGACAGAGAAAACAAATAAATGACCACAGAAATAATTGGATAAAAATGCTTAAAATTAGAAGTAAATACTCATCAGGGGGCATGTACTTCATAAAGCTGTGAAAGCTGCATCGATTTCGTAAAACAATATATATACATTTGCTGACAATATACGCAGAGCCTGTTTTTCTACAGAAGCTTATCCTGTTTTTTAACATTTTAAGTTACTTTTTCATTCTATGAGATTTCAATCAAAAACTAATTATTTATCACGTTAATAATAATGAATTGAGTTTTACAATCTAGCTTTTCTTCTTCTTAATACGACAAATAAAATACAGTCTCCATGATCTGAGATCCATTCTATGAGATTTTAATCAAAAGCTAGTTATTTATCACATTTAATCATAAGCTACAATTATTTATCACATAAATAATAATGAATTGCATTTTACAATCTTTTTTTTTCCTTTTAAAACTACTACTGAAATACAGTCTCCATTATAAATTATAGATTTTATTGCATGTGTGTTCTTTGTCTTCCTTACTATATATAAATTATAAAATAATAATTACAGCGGACGGCTAAATTTAATTTTCTTTTGATATGTATAAAGTGATATTTTTAATTACTGAATATCTTGTGACGCATAAATTATAAGCTTAAACTGTTATTGTCAAAATTAGAGTAAACGAAAGAAATGCAGCAAAGGGTCAAAAGAAAATCAATGAAAAATTTGTCATTTTCAGAATTTAACTTTATACAGCCATTTACTGGTATTAGTATATATTAATATATAATATGCAATAAGTTAACATAGTACATTCAATCAATTAATATGCCATATTACAAACGATGACATTCAAATATTACTAATCCGATTCTATTTTGATATTTGCAAAGCGTAATTTAAATAATGTGTATTTCGATCTGTAAAAAGTAGAAAATACTCTCTTTCTTTCTCTCTCTCTCTCTCTCTTTTTTTTCAATAAAAGATATTCTCAATAGGATAATATTGTTCCTTACATAGATTTTTATTTTAAACATTTATGTATAATGCATTAATTCTGTCCCAAACAACAAAAGAAATAAAGCAAATATATTTTTAAAAGTATCCTTTAATTACATGGTAGTAATTATCATCGAAAAATTGTTATTTACAATGTTTTTAGTTAGCAGCTTTGAAGAAACGAAATATATTTAAGCAATATATGTATATATATATATATAATAACCTAACTCCCTACTGAGTTAGGATGCTGGAGTTCAAAAAAAAGGTTAGTTTTATAATACTGGTAGATAGATAGATGTAACCAAAAAAAAAAAAAAAAAAAAAAAAAAATAATAGAAAGAAAGTAAGAAAGTAAGAAAGGAAAGGAAATAACGAAATTATAAGAAGTAGAATGATTTCAGAATTAGTAATTTGCTTTTAAGAGTCCGTATATGCACATTGTTTTAAGGATAAATATTTAAAATTCAAAAACATAACAAATTATACAAAAGTTGAATATCAAATTAATTTCTTTGCACTCTTTAGAAAGCATTAAGAAGAAACTTTTCTTTCTATACACTCAGAAAAAATATATACTGTCTTCATCTAGAATGAATAAGTAGTCACTTTCTGAATCCTTGAACTAGAAATATAAACCGAGTTATGCATATAAGACAAACAAATAAACTGAATAAACGAAATGATCAAGAATTTCTAGTCTATACTTTTCTAGATGGTGAAACGATATTATGAATATTATGAATCCTTTATATTGCTAGAAATACCCGTATGATTTCCTAGAACTGGATCATAAATCAAAATTATAGATACTAGAACTCGCCTCTCGCATTCGTATTTATTTGCAGAGATTTTTATATAAGTTTGACCATGATAATATAGGAAAATGCTCTAGAATTCTAATTAAGATCTGTAGAATTCGCTATTAAAGGGAATTAAAGTTATAAGGATGACCTGGAACTTTTTTTACCAGAGCCACAATTTATTTTCTAGATGTCAGTCACGGAAATTTACTTTTAAGAATGTTAATCAGCAACATAGCACAACAGTGATGTTGCTAATACATTAACAAAATAGAATACATTAAAATAATATAATTATGAAACTGTTTCAATACTCTTCTTATTAATTTGTAAAGGTAATTATTTACTATTACATTAATTATTAATAGGAGACTTTTTTTTTTTTTTTTTTTTTTAAATAACAATTTTACTTAACATTGAGAATAATTATTTCTATATTGAATCTGTTTATACTAAAAAATAATCGGACAAAATATTTACCTCAGGTTGTAGAAATTCTTAGACTTAAAAATAGCGAAATGAATTCTTTGTTCGAAATACAAATATGATTTTCTATGAAAATTTTTGGTATTTATAGGTAAATCCTGTGATAAAAACTATCCCAGTGTATCACCTTTAATATCTATATCTTATTTCACTTTTCAAATGCAAAAAAATATTTCTCAATGTAATCTCTTTGTTCAGAAGGGAAACTAATATTATCAGTCGAATTGCATGCAAAGTTTCGTAAATAAAATACTCATGACCTGCAATCGTAAACAACATTTTCAATATTTGATTGGTTTTCTTACCAGTATTTTTTTTTTTAAACTTCCGTGATTTTATGATAAATCTAATCGAAAAAGAAAGTACTTCAAGAAAGCGTTCATTGACACTCTCTTCAATACCTTTAAAGTGAATAAGTTATTTTTACATCCTAAAGTGAAAATGGATTTAAAGTACTTTTTTTTTAAGGTTTGGTTTTCCCTGTTTTTTTTTTTTTTTTTTGTTCCTTATCTAAACACTAACAAGAGCGAAAAACGATGCGGTACGCATTGATTATTAATACTTTCCAACTGTACGTACTGGTTGTATCGTATAATTTTCAATATTCTTTTCCTACGTAATCACACAACAGACAGAAAGACAGATAGGCATACACTACGTAGACTAGGTGAATTTATAATGACTCTAAAACATTGCTGGAAAGTATTAAAAATACTTAAAGCAAAATAAAATGCAGCCCTTAATGTACCTGAATACTTTAGTGTAGCCCTGTAAATATAAAGGTTAAGGGTATACCTGTACACAAACTAGTAGAGGTTTATTAATTCAGTTTATTACTTTCTTCTAACAGCCTACATATTCATAAGAAAACAGTACTGGCTTTGGAAAAATTTTCTATTTCCGGTTTTTCACGGTTTAATATGTTTTGGGAGATCCTGAACGCGTTTTGACCAATTCAGGAATAATTTTGTCTGTGTGGAACAGACATTTTGTGGTAGCTTCATATCAAGAACTACTTATGGGACAGAATTTTATGAAAAACTTAACTTAATATTTAATTTCATCCTGACATACATTGACATCTAGCTTTTTTTTTTTCATATCACACAACAGATGGTACTGTCGTCTTGCTTTTTAATAATTTGAAATTTTGCACCATAGGGTAAAACTCTGTTTATTTATGCACAATAAAGATTATTCTTAAATAACCATTGTGAAATGAAATATATATATATATACTAGCCGCCTTCGGCGACCAGCTGGTTCGCGATCCTTGAAAAGTTCGACTTTACGAAACTCCCGCTTGGTGGCGCCTTTTTCCCATTTCAGGTCCTTCAACAGCTCATTGACATATAGTGAAAATAACTTTATTCAAAAATTTAATCGCAGTAAATTACCACTCTGTAGCGCCTGCGGCGCCCTCTTCTCGTTTCAATATCTGAAACAGCCTGTTGGCTCACCGTGTTACGATCTTTCAAAATTCTGACTTCAGCAAAGTCCAGCTCGGTGGCGCCTGCGGCGCCTTATCCCCGTTTTAGAACTTACAACAGCTTCCACGCTCATACCACAAATATATTTGAAATTTTTAACCGTAGCAAATTTTCGGTCTGTGGCGACTAAGGCGCCGCTTTACGTTTCACGATTTGAAATAGCCTGTTCGCTCACCATATAAAGGACCTTGAAAATTCTGATCGTGGCAAATCCGGAACCAGGGGATCTATTCTCCGATCCGACCGCCATAGCGACCGTCCTTAAACAACGACAGTCGTTAAATTCCACTTTTACCGACTTTCTTTCCTCCCACTGCTAAAGAGCGATTCTCCCCCCAAGGTTATTATCTAAGGTAGTAATCGAATCAGTCTTCTTCCGAGGCTAAGGATGTCAGTGATTTCAGCCAATGGCGTGTTGACGTAGACGCTACACCTGTGAATAGACGTCGTGTAAGAAAAGCAACTTTGCAAGGCAGCATCCAGAAATGCGCATTCTAAAAAAATTCATTGTTCAGAGTTTGCGTTCCTTTATTATCAATACTGCGTAAAAAATTTCATTACAAGAATTATTATATGTTAAAATTTTAGCTTTACTAATATGAGGAGATAAAGCTGTTAGAGTGTACAAATTTAATAGGAGAAAAATAAATTAAAGTACCACAAAGTTCTTTTTTTAATATGGCTTTTTCGTTTTTTCTTTCTTTTCTTTTTTTTTTTTTTTTTTTTTTTTCTATTTCTTATCTCTCTTATTTTTCTTTTTCTTTTTTTTTCTTTTGGCGGTTTAAATAATTTTGATAAGTTTGTTTATTTAAAAAATGTTTTCATCTGCAGAAGTAAGATTACTTATTAGAAAATGTAATTCAACTCAAATCTATGTATAATGCAATTATTATTATATATATTTTTATTATTTGTGTTAACCTACTTGTTTCATAACATAAAATTTCGCTTAATTTATTAATAAAATCTACAATATATTAAGGTGTCTGTTAAATAATAAATAAAATTCAACATGGAAATAAGATGTAGAAATGAAATGCTTTGCCCACAATACGAGTAAAATATAAATAGATTATTTTGAAGCAAAGTTAAATTAATTTTTCGAACTCCTTATATTCAAATCAACACTATTATAAAACTATTTAAATGATTTAATCATTTTATTTTATTCACAAATAGGTGGTAAACTGAACTTAAATTTAGTTTATTATTATTATTTATTTATGTTATATATTGAAACTAAACATGATAGAAATCTGAATTTTTTTTATTTTAACTTTATACGAAATTTCATTTTATGCGTAGCATAAATGCACTTTTAGAATTAATATTATGATTTTTTAAACATCTCCTATTGGGAGCTTCATTACTCCAAAACTGACTTTTTAAAAAAAATCTGAAAATTTGTTAATTCGAACCTCTCTCTACCTGTGCTTAATAAATATATTATAAATAAATACTGCGTTTTTACTTAGAAGATTTTATACATTTTTATTTAAAAAGTAATATGTTTTTCATAGGATTAAGAATACAAAGATTTTCCAATTATATTGAATACACAAGGAAAATAATTGTTACATAAACAAAATACAGACTAATATAGGTAATTATTATAGTTCAAAAAATATTTAGCCTTAAATAATAAGTAATAAAAAGGATTAAAAAATTGCATTAAACAAATTCGATTTTTTTTTTTTTTAATAACATTCTGAAAACCAGTAAAGTTCAAAAACTTTTCATTAGAAATATTTAATATGTATATAAAGAGTGAGTAAATAAACTACATGTAACTTCAGTTTAACAGTTACTTTGAAAGAAAAAAAATCGAATGAATAAATTACATATTTTTTAAACAATGATCATTTTAAAAGGAAGAGTTTTTCTGATTTTCCGGCACATTTTTGTACAGTTGGAAAATCATATTTTCATGTTATCACTTCAGTTAGGATTAAAATGTACCATTCTGTTCGGTTACTTTTTAATTTTGAAAAGCTTATTCTCTTATATTATTATTAAAAAAAATTTTAATTATATAGGTCTGCTTTTTCAAAAATAATATTGGGGAGAGGGAGGATAAACTAACCTCACAATACCAATTTATATATTGATAAACTGATATTTCCCAAAAAATCATTCACGAGAATTGAAGAAAATAGGGACGAGTCTTTATTATAAGGACAGCATGAAGGAGTTGTTATCATAAGGACTGAAACAAACCGGATCTTCACCGCAAATTTCTATTACTGAGAGGGGAGAATAGCAAAAAGTCGGAATGTCACGTCACGTGATCAAAATAACGACTTTGACAGTCGGGATTGGGATACAGTCGGATCGGAGAATAGACCCCCAGGTGGGGCCTACGGTCTCCCAATCTTCTCCCTATAAGTAATTTACTGATAATCAGAATTGGAGATATTGAATTATTAAAATAACAAAGCGCCCTCTGGCGACAGGGATTTGCAATATGTACTCCTCAATTTCAGTTTAAAAGGCTTAAAATGATATTTTACCTATGAAATTATGTTAATTAGATGCTGAGATACAAAGGTAATATAAACATTGTTATAGCAAAATTTGTGTCTGATTTTTTCGTTTTTTTTTTTTTTTTTTTCTTTGAAACTTGCGTGTTAAAAATCCTTAAAACGAAATGTGAACGGAGTATCGGAATTCGAAAGCCTGCATCATAATTAGAATTGGAGATATTGTAATAAAGGTGTTCTGGCTTTTCTGTGGTTTTCTCTGAAACTCCCGTACGGAATTTAACGGCTTGCATCAGTTTAAAATTTCCGTAATATTTCAAATGATGTATTATAAGTAGAATTCTAGATATTGAATTATTAAAATATCAAAGCGCCCTCTGGCGACAGAGATTTGCAACACATACTCATCAATTGTAATTCAAATAACTTTTTAAATGATGTATTACTTATGAAGTTATGTTAATTAGAAGCTGAGATACAAAGCTAATATAGACATTTTTATAAAAAGATTTGTGTCCGACTTATCCATGGTTTTCTCCGAAACTTGCATAATTTCGGGCAATATAACGTTAAAAATGCTTAGTACGATATGTGAGCAGAAATTGGAATTCGAATCTCTGCAAAATATTAAAGAATAAAGGTGTTTTGGGTGTTCCGTGGTTTTCTCCGAAACTTCCGTTCCTTTTCTACATCTTTGCCTCTTCGCTCTCCCCCCCCCCCCCCCCCCCCACCTCCTTTCCGTCGATAATAATAATTTTACACTCGAAAATATCCGCAATCGATTTACCTTGCCTTAAAATCTAAATATACCAACCAATTTCAAACGCTGTAACTCTTTTTTTTTTTTTTTTTTTTTTAATTTTTGCTCCTTTTTTCCCTCCCTCAAGCCCTCCCTAATAATCGTACTCTTTCCAAAATATTCACAATCGAATTATCGGGCATTAAAACCAAATACTACGAATTTTCAAAAAATGAAAAAGAAAACTTAATCTTTTTCCAATAAATATGTCTTTTTTTTATTTATTCATATTTTTTCATGAAAATTGAACAGTAGCTTTATAATATGCTGTCTAAGCCGAATACTCATTCAAATGTAAGGTAAATGAAAATTTGAAAAAGTTTGAAAATTGCAATTTTTCCCCCCAGTATATAGCACGTGGTATCTTAATTGATTACAACCATTTCCGTTTTCATCACAGACAGTCGTCTGCCTGTTTCCAACTAAATTTCATACTTTAGTTAATTTTAAAAAATCTAATTGATGTATCGATAAGATTCTCTTAGATTCGGAAAAAATTCCAATTTCATTTGGTACCAAATTTGTAACGATCGGACTAATATTTATAATTTATTTTCCATTTTTTCTGCTTTTAACTCCGTTAAAACATCTATTTTTATGCAATCGCGGTGAATTCTCAGTGATTGAGATCGCTTTTTGATTAGACATAGGTCTATATTTTAATTAATATCTCCGCAACTAATTAAATTTTTTAAATTCTGTTTTCACTATCCCCTCGGGAAGGCTTCTAGGTACCCGTATGTCAAATTTTATACTTCTGCGTTCAGTAGGGGCTGAACGTATAGATGCTCAGACAGACAGACAGAGAGACAGACAGACATCTTCCTTTATTATTATAGAAGATAGATAGATAGATATATTACAATAGTAATTGTTAAAAAGGATATAAATTTTGTGTGTGTTGGAGTTTTGCTTCCGCTCATTTCCCCGGAAACTTCCACGGGGCTGTAAATTTTCAATATGAGTATTTTAAGAAATGCGTTTTTAGTTGAAGAATCAATTTCTAAAATTAGTTTTTTAAGTTTATCAATCTTTTATCGATTAAAGAGACGTATTTAAAAATACATCATTCTATATACAATATTTTTTTAAATGAGCATTTTTTAAATGAGCATTTTTTAAACGTCACTGATTTGACATTTTATTTCTAGTTTTCTTCTAAAATAATTTAACGGACAATTTATTTAAATATATATATATATATATATATATATATATATATATATATATATATATACCTGAAATATTCATGATGCGTAAATCTGTATTCATAAAAAATACCTTTAAATAGTATGTAATTTTTAATTTTTGAAATTTTCATTAGCTATTTTGGAATGTTTTAAGAAATCTACTTTACTGTTTCCATAATAAAGTAAAGCTTTTTGAGGTGCTCTGTCTCTATGATTATTTCTACTTATCTACGAGTTATATGACGAAGCAAATTAATTATTGAAATCGGAAACATAATTTTACGGACATGAAAACACATAGAAATAATAGCATTTTAAAAAAATGTGAAACGAAATATTGAGAAGCGTTAAGGTTAAAACTTTTGTATTTAATGACAACAAATTTGGTGTGTTTGCGTTACTGAAAACATATCGTATCCTCTTGAATATTTTCAAGTCCTTCCAATATGTTCTGATCTGGCTTTGTCTTTATTGTCCAGCAAAATAAAACTACTATGTTGTGGCCTTCACAAAACTTTCTTATAGATCGCTTTATATAACAATCCTAACTACATATTAACATGAACAAATATTTTAGCCTAGCTTCTCACGATAGAAATTTTACATATGAAGTTTGATGCACTTTTAGCTGATAAATGCTAAGATGTAGCCATATTGAAAAGTGTAGAAGATACGTAATAGCATACGCTACTGTTAGCAAATATACATGAAAATTAAATCAGCTTTCTTTTTCATGATGACCATTCCACATATCAGATACGTCTATATGCTATAGAAGCTAATATAAATCCTATTAGTAAGTGGGGGAAAGGGCAATATAGCAGTGTCACGTCGACTCATATGCATCCAAATTAAATGAGACTTTTTTTCATAACGACCCTCTTACACATCATATTTTATGCAATTGACCACAATTATTACAATCTATATAATATTTCGCTAACGTGGACCAGTTTCAATTATTTTTTGTCGAAACGATACGATACGTGAGGATGAAAAAATAATATTCATTCATGGACAATATTTAAGCACTCGGACTTAGCTCAATGGACTAATAAGAAAAATGACGACATTTGTCTAATGAGATTATTTTACGAAAAAAATGTATTTTTAAGAGTTGTTTCTTCAGAATCTTCGCAAGCGTCATTTTAAACCTAGCAATATTTTAAAGACATATACAGAATATGAACTTTTGTGTCATAAATTGACTAAAAAACACAATCATAAAAAATATAATCAAAATAGGAAATTATTTTATTTTATTTTATTTTATTTATTTATTTATTTAAGAAAAAGAATGTACTAAAATTAGTAAAAAGTCATCGCCAACATGACGAGAAAAATTTAAATGGCATCTTGAGAGTCCTATATTAAAATTGTACTGTCTGTGGAAGTATGGAAATTGGGTCGTGAACCATGAATTTTATTTGGAAACCTTTCTTTGAATGATTTTAATTTCACTATTGTACAATATTAATTTGGTTTTATTAATAATTGGCTTCTGGTGAATTAAAATTTTAATTAGGTGGTGAAATTGGTATAACATTTATGAGTTTCAAATTTTAAAGGTAAATAAGAAAAGAAATAAAATTCGAATATTTCGCATGGGTTTGCTAGTTATTATTAATTCCCGTAAAAGTAAAAATCGTATCATAGCAATGTCATCTGTTAGATGATTTGTACCAAAAGTTGGTAGATTTATGTCAGAGTTACTAGATCTAAAAAATACTTTTTTATGAAATTCTGGGGATTAATTTTTAAGCTAAAGATGCCCCCCCCCCTCAAAAAAAAAAAAAAAAAAAAATCATAAATTAAATCATGTTCAGGACATGTCAAAACATGTAAAACGAGAAATCGAAAATTATTTGGGATCCAATATTTCATTTTATAAAATAGAAGACAATATATATATATATAGGCAGAATTCTTTACTTTTGGAGTCTATAACGTATCATCGTTTTGTTTTGGAATATTTTTATCAGAGCATTAAAATAATAATAATAATACTAATAATAATTTGTCACTTAAAAATCGGTTGTAAGGTTTTTCTCTTTTAAACAAATGAAAGATAACGAAGCCCCACGAAAAACACAAATCTTCATTACAGATTTTGCAAAGATGAATATAATTTGCGAACTTATACATGCCCTTTTAAAGTTTTCTAACGTAATGTTTAAGAAACATGTTTCATTATCAATGTAAAAAATGTTCAGTGTCTTTGGCCAAAGCAAGTGTCTGTTTTATTTATGTTACTTGTATAATGTTATGTTTCAATATGTTTAAAATAAAAATTTATTGTACTTGAGGCAAGATTAGATTTCGAAGTTAGATTTTGAAAGGTTGATAAAAGGTATTTCAATATAGACACCTTAGCTATACAAAACAATATTTTATCTTTTGTAATAATCACTAAATTAATATAGTTAATATATTTATAAAGTTTTTGTATTTTATGCACAGTTTTTTTTTTTTTTTTTTTTTTTTTTTTTTTTCATTTGTTCAAATTTTAGTCGGCTTACACTGTAAGAATGCTGAAAATGGACACTAAGAGATTCAAAAAAAAAAAATTTTTATTTTTATTTATTTATTTATTCATTTGAATTTGAATAGATAAAAAGAATGAAATAGTAATATAACTTCCACTAAAGTAAAAAAAAAAAAAACAAAAAAAAAAAAACAGTATCAATAGCCCATTAAATTCATTATTGAAGGGTAAAAATAGCCTAATTCTTTATAAAATATCTTATTATCTTTAATTTTTTTTTTTTTTTAAATCATGGTAAGCTCTGTGTCTCTTTTAAAATTAGTATTCAGTTTAAATTAGCGGAAATTTAATAAATATATACAAACTGGGTTAAAATATCAAGTTTTTGCTTTTTATATTTAACAAACAATGCGCTTAGTTCCAGTGTTTATTGTAATCACAGATGTCGCAAAATTTTATTTTATTTTATTAGAACATATTATTTTAGATCTTGTTATATATTTAATTTTTGTAGACATTTATATGAACTTAATACATTTCTACCTATCGAAATTGAGATACATTAATGTTATATACATCTCGCAAAACGCATCAATATCCAAATTTAACGAATTATTTTTTAAATATATTTTACTTGTTTTTTAAACTATTTTCAACATTTTTTTTTTTTTTCTTTCTTATTCAAGTATTTATTTAGGCAGCATAAAAAAACAGTTTTTATTAACTTGACTTATATTTTTTATTTTATTAACGTATATTTACTAATTTTTTTAAATCTATATTGTAAACATGTTTTTAAATTACGACTTTAATCAATTATTCAAATACACATTAGAAACAAATTTCAAGTTATTAGGTATGCCAACAATATATATATATATATATATATATACATAGAGAGAGAGAGAGAGAGAGAGAGAGAAATTTTATTGTGGCTTTTAACATTTTTTTTCCTTGCTTGTTTGTCACACTTATTGAGATATTTTGTTTTTAAAAATCATTTTTGACCTCTCCTTTTCGGGCAAATTCTTAAAATGATCTATTTTATATTTTAGTTTGTCTGACTTGGTATGTCCTACAGTGAGAAAAAATTTATACCGCCTTCATCTAGATCAAATAAGTGGTCATTTTCCAAATCCCTAAACTAGAAATATAGATTTTTGAGCTATCCATACAAGGCACGCCAATAAGCTGAATACATGAAATGATCGAGAATTTCTAGTTTACACATTTCCAGATGGAGAAACAATATTCTGAATATTCTGAATCTTTTTTATTGCGAGAAATTCTCGCTTGATTTTCTAGAATTGGGCCACAAATCAAGATTACATTTGCTAAAACTTGCCTCTTGTATTCGCATTTATTTGCAGAAATTTTTAAATAAGTTTGACGTTGATAATGTAGGCGAACGCTCTAGAATTCTAATAGGGGTTTCTAGAACTCGCTTTCAGAGGGGACTAGAATGTATAAGGATGACAAGGAACTATTTTTACTAGAGCAACAGTTTAGATTCTAGATATCAATTACTGAATATTTTCTCAGTATTGTACATTTAAAAGCCAATCAACCACCAAAATCAACAAACTGACTATTAATCGTTTACAGTTCTAATTGATATGAGATTTAAGCATATTATTAGGAGTCATTTCAGCATGATTACCATTTAAAATGATTTTCAAATGCACAATTCTACGAAAGCAAAAACCAGAAGAGATGAACCTGACTACTGTCTCAAGCAAACTAACTTAAATATCTTTATCTGAATCTTAAAATAGCGATATAAGAGGAGCTGGCATGGCCGTAAAAACACAAAGGCGAAATCATAACTGCAAAATATAACTTTTGACATTTTTAAAGTGCGATACTTATCTTATACTATTAAGTGAGCAATATTTGAATATATATATATATATATGTATGTATATGTATATTTCGCTGTTCTCGAATACGGTAGCTCGGACAGTCACGTGATTTTACACAAAGGTGCCCTCCGAAGGGTCATTGTGCACATCGAAGTCAGATTTTCGAATTTTTGATTAGTTTCCTTTTAATTAATATAAATATGAAACTAAAACTTCCCATTTCTATAATGACGCAGAATGGAGAATCTTAGGAGAGATTTGATTGATTGATTTGATTTTCATTGATTTGAGTGTATTTTACGTTGAACTACAGCTACGTTATGGGGAATTACAAGAGATTTGATTGGTTTATTTGATTTTCATTGATTTGAATGTATTTTACGTTGAACTAGAGCTACGTTATGAGGAATTACGAAAGATTTTATTGGTTTATTTGATTTTCATTGATTTCAGTGTATTTTACGTTGAACTAGAGTTACGTTATGAAGAATTAGGAGAGATTTGATTGGTTTATTTGATTTTCATTTATTTGAGTGTATTTTACGTTGAACTAGAGCTACGTTTTGAGGAATTACGAGAGATTTGATTGGTTTATTTGATTTTCATTGATTTGAGTGTATTTTATGTTGAACTAGAGTTACGTTATGAGGAATTACGAGAGATTTGATTGTTTTTTTTTATTTTCATTGATTTCAGGTACGGGTGTCTAGTGATGTTTATTTGGTTTTAACATGCTTGATAGTGATTTTCGCGGAACCGAGTTTCGTGCGTTTTCAGATTCATGCACAGCGGGATAGGGGTGTCCAGTGATGGTTTTTTTGTTTTAACATGCTTGATAGTGATTGCCACGGAACCGAGTTTCGTGCGTTTTCAGATTCATGCACAGCGAGATAGGGGTGGCCAGTGATGTTTTTTGGTTTTAACTTGCGTGATAGTGATTGCCGCAGAACCGAGTTTCGTGTGTTCTGAGATTCATGCACAGCGAAGCAGGGCTGTCCAGTGATTTTGTTTTTTCACGTGCGTGAAGCGTACATACGTGAGTTATAGTGACTGCTGCGAAAACGACTTACATGTGTTCTCTGATTCAACCATTCATCGAATAGTGACTTTTACTGTACGAGTAACAGCTTCAACTGTTTCCAAAATATTCGAAGAATTAACATTGCTATTTGACTGTATTCGAGAATATTTGTTGTAATAATAGTTTTGTTGCACAGATTCGAGAAGTTCAAAAAATGTTTGATATTGTCAAGGAGATCCCATACTAAAACTGTGAAGAAAATAATCGCCAATCGAAATATATTTATTTAAACGTTTTATCTATTCAATTAAAAAGAAAACCTTTAAACATAGCACCCACCGAAGCGGGCGAAGCCTGCTAGTTAAAATCATTTGTCAGAAAACTTAAGTAATAATTATAATCTTAAGATAGAAATAATATTTTTCCTAGAATAAATTCAAGGTTTCTGTTTAGATGTTCGTAAATAAATTTTAACTAAATTTTTCTTTTTTAAGTTCATTGATTTCGTTCATTCGCAAAAATGTGCTTAATCTCTTTTAATATTAAGATCAGTTCCCGAAATATATCCCAAAGTGTGTTACTCTTTGGGATATATTAAAATGCGAAATTTCTTTCTTTTTTAGTTAATCCGTATTTTTAATAATGAAACATCATAGAAGTAGTCACACACGTCACGTAATATCTGTGTATAGCAAAATATTATTTTAGGAGAGAAAGAGAAAAGCGTATAAAATAAGAATCTTGGAAAAGAGAAAAGAAAAAATCCTGCAGCTAGAGTAATTCATTCAGCTCGCGCCATCAATCAATTTATCAAATAATAGTCAATCAAGACTTCAGCACTGTCAAATTGTCTCTATTCAATCAATAGCCATTCTGTGAAACAATGAGATGTTAAAAAAAAAAAAAAAAAAAAAAGATGAATCACCATATTCATCATTCACGTAAAAGGTACTATGCTTTTAGCATTCTTAATTCGGTATGTCTGATTTTTAAACATACACATACATTGTGTTAATGATACGCATTAAAAAATGGATAACGACGAATTTAACAGTTTAGTTTTATATTTATTGCTATGCAACGTAAATTATATTGGTAGTAATAATTTTATGATTCCATGTCAAAATGACGAAAAGTTCAATACCTTACCAAAAGTCACATTGCATTAATTTATGAAATTCCATTTCTAAAAGGGGAATATATGTAAAATGTATTTTTCATTTTTTTTTAAACTTTAAAAGCGAAACTGCCCTTTACAAAATTGCTAATAATTTTTTAAATCAACGACGCCAGAAAGCTTTTAATGTCTTATTTAAAAATACGTTATTGTAATATATCATAGAAACATATATGTAATTCTATTTTTAATATTTTTTATTTTTAACTTTTTAAAAATCATATTTATTTTATTTTTATTTATATTTTTTTTTTTTTTTTTTATTTTTTTTTATAATTAATAAATTTATTTATCAATAATTTATAATCATTTACAAATTAATAAATGATGTGCAATTACTGAATCGTAACAAGCGTTACATTCTCCTTTAAATAGTTGTAATAACACGTTTTAAGTACATTAACAATACCAAACTATACTAAGTAAAACTGGAATTCAACCTGTTAAATGAAACAATTATTTTTTATAAATTATCTCTAAAAAAGAGAGTTAAGTTAAAACACGTGTAATTTGTTATTTAGATTAAAAACACTTAAAAGCACGTAAAATTAATCTTTATTTAAAAGATTTAAAAAAAAATTATCCGAAGCTTTTCGTTCTGAAATACCAAAGCATCATTTTTTATTACTCGTTTCTAATGAACAGTTTTTAAATATTTTTGCATTTAACAGTTAACAGTTAAGTACTTTAATTTAATAACTTGAACAGTATCATATCAGTTTGAAGTCTGGTGAAGGTTGGAACAAGGAGCTAAGAAAAGTAAGAGAAGCTAGAACTATTGAAAAATTACACGAGGCTATTGTAGGAGCAAAACCATAATGAACTAGAAGAAACAAACTATTAGTTATTTTATAATGTTGTGCCAAATTATTGGCAAAATTGCAGCATCTTTAGAGTTTATAGTATTTTTACATTTAATTATATTAATAGCTTCAGAAATGTGGAATTCTTGGATAGCAGGTGGCGTTGTAATAATTTTGGCGTTATTCCATATAGGGTTAGCGTTTGGGTTAGCATAAATGAAGTCGACCAGAGTAGAACTATTTCCTTCTTTGATACTACGTATATGTTTTTGTGGCCTTTCGTTTAAAGTTCTCTTACTTTGTCCGGTATAATAGAAATGTTCTTTGTTGTTTTCGATGGGAATTTGATAGGCACCTCCAGCGGGTCCATTTGAGTCATGGTCATGAAGTGTTAATTGTTTAATAGTTAGAGGAGAACTGAGTGGGATAAATAAATTAAATTTACGTTGTATATAATGTTTAAAGCTGGAGAATTATTTACCAATCTATCAACAAAGAATTCACAAAGAACTGTAATACAAAACTCAATGGAAACTTAAAAATAAACAGGCTGTTTGATTAATTGCTCTAAGATTTAAACATTAAATTATAACGATTTCTCATTTATTACTGGTTACACTCAGTTTAAGTTAGAACTTAATATCATACTGAAAAATATCTAGTGAGCAATAATCACACGACCTAAAATGTCTGCTACTGCGCACATTATAAACTCTTTATAACAATAATGTCGTCAAAAGACATACAATTAAGCTATCAAATCAGGACGTCTATCAATTTGCTCATAGTAACCAAATAGTACATATGAATGGACCTGTAAAAGAGGACATGTATAACAAATCGAAAAAAAAAAAAACTTTACAATCGTATTTTCTGATATCGATTTTTCGTTCAACACTTACGTTTACTCAGTTTTTACCAATACTTTGTAAACTTATGTGTACATCGGAAACCAATTCATATGTAAGAGCATCTAAAAGGTAGTCAATAAATCACGTTTGTAGAAAATAGGTGAAGCGGGAGAGCCATCCCTTCCGTGGAGGATCAAAATTGTGATGGCATGTCTCCGGACCATCTCTAGGGATGTGTCCCAGACCGTCGCCAATTGCCCATCTGTGCAGCACTAGTGCGACGTTAAAAACCCCAACCAACCTGTAGAAAATAGGCAAAATATTTTTTAAGATGCTTACTTCTGAGAAGTAAATTGACCTATCAGGGCGCCTATGATTTTCAATTGGTAATCAACTAATACGCGCTAAAGGGCATCTAGAAAGGGGTTTATATAACAAATTTGAAGAAAATCATTAAAGCTGTTTTTGCAATACGAACTTCCATTTTCATTCACTACCGGCGTTGCCTGTCCCAATTTTTAGTTTTCACTTTTCACCAAAACTTCAAAAATTCGCTTGTACACTGAACTTGCCTCAATTATATAAGTTTGCTTTTTCTGTTTTCTCGTTTTGGAGATATAGTAGTTAGAAGTCCCATACACATACACTCACGTTGAACAATTTCCAAAAAAAAACATTTTTGGGAGTACTTGAGTGATAAAATGTGTAAATCAGTTAAAGTTTGATATAAAATTTTTTGATTGAATACTTACGGTAGTTGGACAATGGAAGTAATAAAGTTTATGTTATGTAAAATTTTAAACTAAAACTATATACAGAGTGAAATAAAAAAATAAAAATAAACTACAATTTTAAAACAAATTAAAAGTAGTTGACTATTTATTTGATCATATGCAATTATTGGAAAATTTTATTACGTATATGTATTTTTATAAATAATAATTCTCATTATTACACTTTTCTCATTTTTAAATTTAAATGTTATTTTATGTCCTAAATTTAATTGATAAGTATTTGGCGCAAAAACTTGTATTATTTAGTTTGTAATGTGTTTTATATTAAAATCTGCATAGCTTATTAGAATATTTCGGTACTCAGATGCATGCATTTATGTCAATACTGCCGAAATTGAAATATTTATTCAATTTTAAATTTGTGTTAAATAATTTGTAAACGAAAAGAAAAACGGATTCTGCATAAATCCCATCTGTACATTTTTTAAAAAGAGGATTAACAAAAAAAAAAAAAAAAAAAAAAAAAGAAGAAGAAGAAGAAAAAGAAGAAGAGGTGCCCAAGAAAAAATATTCATAGGAGAAATTTCATTGGTAAAACCATAAAATTTACGCCAACAAGCGGAATTGCTAATGCCAACAGTTTTGAAATGTTATTTAAATCAGAAGCATAGTTAAGCCCCCAACTCATATGTACATATATATATCCGACCCTCATTATATATATATATATATATATGTGTGTGTGTGTGTGTGTGTGTGTGTGTGTGTGTGTGTGTGTGTGTGTGTGTATAATATCACGAAAATCAGTTATCACAAGTTTAAGAAATACGCTAATCTTATATTAGACTATTGCAGGAAATTTCTTATTTAATAAACTGTTGTAATTCTTTTTTAACTAAATTCCTTGTCCTTTATTTATTTATTTTTTTTTCCTTTCTTTCTTTTTCATTTTCCGTTTAATGCACTAAACTATTTCGCAAAAAAATAATTCTATCAAATGAATTGTTTGAAAATTTTGTCACAAAATATTCTTGACCCGAAGCAAGAAGCAATATTTTTGTTTTCATCACATTGTGCTATTTAGAAATATTTTTATTTATCTTCCGACTTACAGCGATAAGCCTGTGAGAAAATGAAAGTTCTCAAACAAAAAGTTTGTTCTAACATCGTTGGTTACGTTTAAATCAACAGAAATTTGTAAATAATTAGAAACACAGTCCTTTTTCTTTTCTCTCTCTCTCTCTCTCTCTCTCTCTCTCTTTCTCTATCTCTATCTTTCTCTTCCGATTTATCAAAATTTATATTCAACTAAACTTGCTGATGCCTTTCTTACAGAAATAAAGTCACAGAGTCATTGAAAAGATTTTCTTACTTTGCATTACATAAAAATTTAAATAAATGTAAATTTATACGTATGAAAAATCTGGTGCGAAATAACCACATGACTTCCATTACCCACTATTACACGTATTATATGCATTTTTTGGAGATATTATGTGCATTTTTTGGAATTTTTCAGTAATAGGAATTTGATACACGTGTAAAGACATATGAAACAGAATTTACATAGCGAGATAAACAATGTATATATATATATATATATATATATTTTAACACAAATTTCCGAGGTCTAAAACTAGCTACCTAATCAGGATGACCGTTAATTTTTCTGTAATAACCACTTAATACATGAGAAAGGGTATCTAAAATGAATTTATGTAACAATTTTCAAGAAAATCGTTAGAGCCTTTTTTGAGACACCAACTTTTACCAAAACTTGGCATATTCAATTATTGACCGGAAAACAATAATTACATGCAAAAGGATATTTAAAAGAGGGTTAATATGGTGAGTTTGAAAAAAAATCTGTACAGCCGTTTTTAAAGGAACACACTTGCGAGACCTGAAATTGAGCTATTTATACAGAACGATTGCATTTTTCCTGCACTAACCAACTATATTTTTCGAAAGGACATATAATAGAGTATTTATATAGCAACTTTGAAGAAAATCGTTAGGGCCGTTTTTGAGATGCGGACTTACGGTCCCACTTCCGGTTTTTCAATTTTCACCAAAATTTGAAAAATTCATCTGTACACCAGACCCGTCTTAATTCTGAAGTTTCGTATTTCTTTCTTTATTAGTTTCAGAGATATGACAGCGAGAAGAATCCACACATATATACACATACACACTGACCATTTGTCAAAAACTACTTTTTTGGTCTCAGGAGATCTTAAAACGAACAAATCAGGTGAAAATTCGATATCGAATTTTTGGACCGAATACAATACTTCCATTACCTACGGTAGTAGGTTAATGGAAGTAAGAATTTGTGAACACAAATGCAGACCCGTTTTAAATAAAATAAACCAAATCTGCAATAGGTTTCTTTTATTTTCTTTCAAACTTCTTAAAATAGTTTTTCTATTTTAGAAATTCTTTAACATCAACCTTAATTCATTTTAGATAATTTGGAGTGGAAGGCTGATTTTTATACCAACTATGTGAAAAATACCAGAGCCAGGAGTTTTTCTATTTAAAGGAATTCTTTTATTGTAGAACTCTTTAAAATATATTTCTTATTTCGGTTATAATAGAGTTTTTTTTTTCTTTTTTTTTTTAACGAATGTTTAATAATTTCCAGCCCAACAAAAACTAAATTTTATGACTCTTAGTATTCTTTTATAATGAGTAATGAGTAAGGTGTAATATGGCATTTAAGAAAAAAAAAAAAAAAAAAAAAAGGAATGCACACTATAATAGTATCAGGTTAATTTGAAGTTAAATTACAGAATATTCATTCTATATTTTAAACAATATTTTGATAGCTTAATTAGTTCCTTGACATATACGCTTGATTTAATTCAAGCACGCCCTCTGTTTTTTTTTTTTTTTTTTTACAGTAGAAAAACGCACCAACCAGTGCCGAACCACACTATCTACCAAAAAGTATTTGGACACTTTCGAATTTAGACGTTTTGTCAAATATCTAGAAAAGTTATTATAATTATAATTGAAGAATTATCTTGAAACTTTAGGAGTATAAGGAACATGTTATAACTCATATGTTTCAGTAAAAGTCTTGTTCTGAAGAGGAAAAAGGGACCAGTAAAAACTCAAAGAAAAATCAAAATGTTTTGGATCACCCTATAAAATAATGCTTGAAATTCGTTTTTTGCTGTAGCATGTGATTATGAAGATTTTTCTAATCATCTGTATAAATTTTTATGAAGCTGCCACATATATATATTGAAATATAATGATTTCTTTTGCCAAAAAAAAAGACTTTAAATTATAATAATTAGGGTATTAGACTCAGTGCAAAGCCATTTTTTAAAAATCTTGGCGTACTACATTAGACACAGCATACTGTAGTCAGAATGCGAAAGAGTTAAATATCTTGCAAAATATGAGCCTTTTTAATAATAATTTTAACTACTCTTGCGCAAGCTTTAAAAAAAAATCTTTTCCATGATTTAATAGCCAAAATTGTTGAGCTACTTATATGAAAACCCCAAACAAACATCATGTAAATTCAAAAAGTTGTGAGTTATAGAAGGAACCGAATTTCAATTCCTCTCAGAAAAAGGAAGGTGAAAGGGAGGGTTTATCAATATTTATTTACGATCAGAGAACACTGTGTTACCATGGGGGCATTGGTGGCATTGATTGCATTGATTGCATCAAAATAAAAATGTGAGTAAAACCCCTTATTGTTTAGCTTTTATTACTTTCTTCTATATGTAATATAGAGAAAGTATTGGATTCGCGAAAATTTTCGAAGTCCACTTTTTGATGGATTTACATGTTTTGGGATATGGAGAACACGAATTAATAGTTTTTAGAAAATGTCTGTCTGTCTGTCTGTCTGTCTGTATCATTTTTTTGTGGACGCTGTATCTCACGAACCAATGAATGAAATTTAACCAAACTTGGTATTTAGTTGCACCCTGACATAAACTGGTGCTGATTAGATTTTGGGATCAATCGCTCAATAGGTGGCGTTGTGATCGCATTTTATGCAAATTTTTAACATGGCAGTATAGGACAAAATTCCGTATAAATGGGCATAAAGAGAGTTATTTTACACTTGTGATTGTAAAATTAATATGAACTATTGATAATAGTAGTAGTTAGCTAGGAAAAAAATTTTGTGCATGGGGGGGGCATTGGTTCCCCCCCCGGGGAAGTAAATTTTCAAGATGGGTATCTTTCGAAAGGTCTCGTTGATAATAGTAATAGTTAACTTGGAAAAAATTTTTGTGCATGTGGGGGCATCGGTTGCCCCCCCACCGGGGTTTAACAAAAAAAAACTTACAAAAATATCGCATTTTTTTTTTTTTTTTTAACGAAATTTAACCAAACTTGGTATTTAGTTGGTCCCCGACATAAACTGGTGCTGATTATGTTTGGGGATCAATAGCTCAACAGGTGGCGCTGTGATAGCATTTTATCTAAATTTTTAACATGGCAGCATAGGACAAAAATTCGTATAAATGTGCATAATTAGAGTTGTTTTAAACTTGTGATTGTAAAATTAATATGAATTATTGATAATAGTAGTATGTAACTAGGAAAAAAATTTTCTGCATGGGGGGGCATCGCTTCCCCCCCTGGGGGGGAAGTACCCCCCCGGGGGGATAAATTTTCAAGATGGGTATCTTTCGAAAGGTCTCGTCAATACCTTTAAAACGAATGGTTGAACTATAAATCTGTGATAATTTAAAACAAAGTTATCGATTTTTTTCACTTTTAACAAAAAAAAAAAAAAAAAAAAAAAAACTTAGAAAAAAAAAATCGTACTTTTTTTTTTTTTTTTCTTTTTTTAAATATTGTTACTGATTGAATATGTATAGGTAAATATAGAAGAAAGTCTTGTGGTGGCCACAACATACTAGTTTTGATAGGAACTGAAATTCTGTTCATTCTATCTCTCATAATTTTTACTTTCTTCTATATTCAATACAAGAAAGTATTGGATTCGTAAAAATTTTCGACCTGAGGTTTTTGATGAATTTCCACGTTTTGAGAGCTGTAGAACACGATTTGACCATTTTTCGAAAATGTCTGTCTGTATGTATGTCTGTCTGTCTCCGTGTGTGTGACAAAATTTTGTGGTAACTGTATCTCAGAAACTATTAAACAGAATTTCATACAAATTGGTATGTAGTTGCACCTTAACATAAATTAGTGCCTATCAACTTTTGGTAAAAAATGTCTTACAGGTTGCGGTGCCGTCCCGCTTTTTCTGAATTTTTAACATGGTGATATAGGACAAAATTTTGTGTAAATGAGCATAAAAAAAATTATTTTTTAGTAATCATTATGAAATTTACAAGAATTTTTTATAACAGAGATAGTCAATTGGGAAAAACTTTTTATATGTGTAGGAGCCTCGCTACCCCCCTGGGGAGAAAGTCCCCCCTTGAGGGGAGTAAATTTTCAAGATAGGTATCTTTCGAAAGGTCTCTTCAATACCTTTAAAACGAATGATTGAACTATAAATCTGTGATAATTTAAAACAAAGTTATCGATTTTTTTTACTTTTAATTAAAAAAAAAAAAAAAAAACTCGGAAAAATATCATAATTTTTTTTAAAACGAAACTTAACATAATTGGTATTTAGTTGGCCCCGACATAAACTGGTGCTGATTAGATTTGGGGATCAATCTCTCAAAAGGTGGCGCTGTGATCGTATTTTTTCTAAATTTTTAACATGGCAGTATAGGACAAAATTTCGTATAAATGTACATAATGAGAGTTATTCTTAACCTGTGATTGTAAAATTAATATGAATTATTGATAATATAGTAGTTAATTGGGAAAAAAATTTTGTACATGTGGGGGCATCGCTTCCCCCCCCCCCTGGGAGGAAGTACCACCCGGGGGGGGGGAGTTTTCAAGATGGGTATCTTCCGAAAGGTCTCGTCAATACCTTTAAACCGAATGGTTAAACTATTAATAAGAGATAATTTAAGACAAAGTTATCGATTTTTTTTTTTTTTACTGTTAACGAAAACTTGGGGGGAAAAAAAGCTTTTTTTTTTTTTTTTTTTTTTTTTTGTTACTGAGGGAATTTATATAGGAAAATATAGAAGAAAGTCTTGTGGTGGCCACAACATACTAGTTTTAGTTTACACGATATTTGTTTGAGACATTCATATCAGTAGCTCAATAATTTTGGCTATTAAATTATGAAACAAAATTTTTTAAAGCTTGCACATGCGAAGTTAAAATTTATTTAGTAAAAATGCTCATATTTCGTAAGATATTTAACATTTTTGCATTGCTTTCTAATTGCAGTATGCTGTGTCTAATATAGTACGCCAAGTTTTATTAAAAATGGCTTTGCTCTGGGTTCAATGTCCCACGTGTTATATTTAAAAATGTGGTACATACATAGTATATATATATGTATATATATATATATATATATATATACATATATATATATATGTATATATACATACATATATATATATATATATATATATTTGCAATTTTTTAAAGAAAACTTTATATATCCATAAATACATGTGGTAGCCTCTTTATAAAAATTTATAAAGATAATTAGAAGGATCCTTTTAATCACTTGCTTCAGCCAAAATACATTTCAAGCATTACGTCTTACAGGGTAAACAAAAGAATTTGACTTTTGTTTAATTTTTTACTGATCCTCTTTTTCTTTTCAGGACAAAACTTTTGCTGAAATATATTAGGCATAAAATGTTCGTTACACTCCAAAAGTATCAAGATATTTCCTGCAGAATTCTCCTAGATATTTGACGATGCGTCTAAATTCGAATGTGTCCGAATCCTTTCTGATAGATAGTGCATATACAACCTATTACTGAATAAATACACATAAGGTCATTGTGCCTAAATGCGACGTGATTTTTGGTAAGTTTATCGCATTTAGGAAATTTATGACATTTTAGTAAACAAATAATTATGAAAAGAAAGAAAAAATGGTTGAATATTATACTCATAGTTCTAAGCTAGTGTTTTGTGTCATTTTTTTTCAAGAAATTGAAAAAATATCAGTTATTTATGAAAATATATACCAGCGTCGCATTTAGGAAATTTTTGTCGCATTTAAGGTACTATATCCTAAATGCGATGTTCAAACTCCCTAAATGCGATAATGCATTTAATGCATGGGAGTTTTAATGTTATTAACACTTTCCAAAGAAGGTTTAAAACTGTTATTAACACTTTTCAACAAGGTTGAAAAGTATTTATGACTTCGGTTTGTCTGTCTGTCTGTCCGCGCTCTAACTCCCGTAAATATTTATGGAATTTCTTGAAACTGATATATGTTATTCAAGATCACTATCGGACGTCCCCTATTGAAAATGGAGTTTATACTTCTACTAGTTTGTGTACAGGGACACTCGAAAGTATTTCAAAGCATTGTGTTCTATGAAAGGTATTTCTACAAACTAAATTTTCCTACCTTTACTGTATACATATCTTAATGAAATTGAAATATGTTATTAAAGTTTACTATAGGATGTTTCTGTATAAAATGGAGGAAATATCACCATCGGTTTATGTACAGTGATACTCAAAAGTATTCCAAAGCATTTCGTTCTATGAGAGATATTTCTATAAATCAAATATTAATAACTTTACTTTCCACGAAGTTTTTGGAAATTGAAATATGGTATTTATATGCACAAAAGAATGCTTTGCATAGAATATAGCATGATTAGCATTAGGTTTACAGGGTGACACAAAAATATCCATTTATATTAAGAGCTATTGATAAAACAATTCTAGAATTGCACTTTCGTTTACATTAAGCGTTTTTAACACTTTCTAACATTTTTAAGTGCGACTATGATGTCAATTTGTGTATCTGTCCATCTGTCTGTCCGTCTGTCTGCCCGCGCTCTAACTCCTGTAAATATTTATGGAATTTCTCGAAACTGATATATTTTATTGATGTTCACTATCGGTTGTTCCATATTGAAAATAGAGTGAATATCTCTACAGGTTTGTGTACAAGGACACCCAAAAGCATTCAAAAGCATTGTGTTCTATGAGTGTTATTTTTATAAATATTTTCCCTATAGAATGTTCCCCATTTAAAATGACATTAATAGGTCCTGTATAGCTAGTTTGTTTACAGGGATTAAAAAAAAAATCCACTGCATTACGTTTTAGGACAGAATTTTTTGAAAGTTATATTTAAAAATTTTTCTTTTGTAAAAATTATAAAAATATTGAAATGTATTGTTAATATTCTAAAATAATATTTTGTATAGGATATGATATGATTAACTCTCTGATTTACAGGGCTACACTAAAATATTCCGAGAGATTAAAAGCTGCAATTATAATCTAATGGCTGCATTTTTGTTAAGCCTTTTTAACTCTCCAAAACGCCTAAGAGTAATTTTAAAATCAATTAATCTATCTGTACATTTTTCAGTCCTTCTGTCTGTTGTGTGATAACGTAGGCAAGGAATATTAAAAGTTATTCGATACAACAATTACGTACAGTTGGAAAGTTTTACTAATCAATGCGTACTGCATGGTTTTCCTTTCTTGTTGACTTCGGATTGGGTCTGTCGGTCTGTCCATCCGTATGTCTGTCTGTGTGTCCATGCACTAACTCCCGAAAATATTCATGGAACTTCTTGAAACTGATATGTATTATTCACGTTCCTTATAACATGTTCCCTATTGAAAATGGAGTATGTACCTCTACTGGCTTGTATACAGGGACACTCGAAAGTATTCCAAAGCATTGTGTTCTATAGAAAGTATTTTCATAAACCATACTTTATTATCGTTACTTTACACATATCTTAATGAAATTGAAATATGTTATTCAACATTACTATCGAATGTTCCCCACTGAAAATGGAGTAAGTACCATCACTAGTCTGAATACAGGGAAACTCGAAATTATTCCCTAAAGCATCGCGTTCTAATGGAGGTATCTCTATAAACCAAACTTTAAAAACTTAATGATAACAAATGTTAATGATATTAAAATATGTTAGTCATATGCAGTGAAGAATGCTTTCCATAGAACACAGTATGATTAGCGTTAGATTTACAGGGCCAAACAAAAATATTCAGTTATACTAAGGGCTATTGAAAATTTGTTGGAATTGCAGTTTCGTTTACATTAAACGTTTTTATTACTTTCTAAATGTTTTTAACACTTTCCAACGAGTTTGAAAGTTTTTAATATCTTCTGTTTGTCAGTCTGTCCGTTTGTCTGCTGTCTGTGCGTTAGTCTGTCCGCGCTATAACTCCCGTTATTATTTATGGAATATCTTGAAACTGATACATATTATTAAAGTTTAGTATAGGATGTTCCCTACTGAAATTGAAGCGTGTACTTCTATTAGTTAGTACACAGTAGCACCCGAAAATATTCCAAAGCATTGTGTTCTGTGAGAGGTATTTTTGTAAACTATATTTTATTATCGTTACTTTACACATACCTTAATGAAATTGAAATGTTATTCAAGTTCACTATCGCATGTTTCCAATTGAAAATAGAGTAAATACCTTCACAGGTTTGTATAAAGGGACACCCGAAAGTACCTCAAAGCATTGCGTTTGATGAGAGGTATTACTATGAACTAAATTTTGATTCCTATATTTTACCAAATTTTAATGAAATTGAAATATGTTATTGAAATGCATAAAAGAGTGCTATCTACAGAATGTAGTGTGATTAGCATTAGATTTACAGGGACACACAAAAATATCCAGTTACATTAAGTGCTTTTATTGGAAATTTGCTGGAATTGTATTTTCGTTTACATTGAGCGATATAACAGTTTTTAACATTTTTAACACATTCCAACAAGGTTGAAAAGTGTTAATGGCTTCGGTTTGTCTGTCTGTCTGTTTGTCCGCGCTCTAACTCCCGTAAATATTTATGGAATTTCTTGAAATTCATATATGTTATTCAAGTTCACTATCGGACGTTCTCTATTGAAAATGGAGTTTATACCTCTATTGGTTCGTGTACAGGGACACCCGAAAGTATTTCAAAGCATTGTGTTCTATGAGAGGGATTTCTATAAACCATATTTTCATACCTTTACTGTAGTGTAGACATATCTTAATTAAATTGAAATATGTTATTCAAGATCACTATCGGACGTTCCCTATTGAAAATGGAGTTTATACCTCTTCTGGTTTGTGCACAGGACACCCAAAAGCATTCGAAAGCTTTGTGTTCTATGAGAGGTACATCTATAAACCATATTTTCATACCTTTACTGTAGACATATCTTAATGAAATTGAAATATGTTATTTAAATTCCCTATTGGATGTTTGCTGTATAAAATGGAGGAAATACCACCACCGATTTATACACAGGGACACTCAAAAGTATTCCAAAGCATTGCGTTCTATTAAAGATATTTCTATAAATCAAATTTTAATAACTTTACTTTCCACGAAGTTTTAGGAAATTGAAATATGTTATTTAGATGCACAAAAAAATGCTTTGCATAGAATATAGCATAATTAGCATTATATTTACAGGGTGACACAAAAATATCCATTTATATTAAGAGCTATTAGTAAAAAAATACTAAAATTGTACTTTCGTTTACACTAAGCGTTTTTAACACTTTCTAACATTTTTTATATTGAATGTGATTTCAGTTTGTGTATCTATCCATCTGTCTGTTCGTCTGTCTGCCCGCGCTATAACTCCTGTAAATATTTATGGAATTTCTCGAAACTGATATATTTTATTGATGTTCACTATCGGATGTTCCATATTGAAAATGAAGTGAATATCTCTTCTGGTTTGTGTACAGGGACACCCAAAAGCATTCGAAAGCATTGTGTTCTATGAGTGTTATTTTTATTAACATTATCCCTATATAATGTTACCCATTTAAAATGGCATTAATAGGTCCTGTACAACTAGTTTGTTTACATGGACAATAACAACAACAACAACAAAAAATGTCAATGCATTACGGTTTAGGACAGAATTTTTTGAAAGTTATATTTAAAAGTCTTTCTACTGTAAAAATCATAAAAATATTGAAATGTATTGTTAATATTCTAAAATAATGTTTTGTATAGAATATGATATGATTAACTTTCTGATATAAAGGGCTACACTAAAATATTCAGAGAGATCAAAAGCTGCAATTATAATTTAATGGCTGCATTTTATTTTGCGTTCAGCCTTTTTAACTCTTTCCAAAATGCCTAAGAGTAATTTTAAAATCAATAAGTCTATCTGTATATTTTTCAGTCCTTCTGTCTGTTGTGTGATAACGTAGGCAAAGAATATTAAAAGTTATTCGATACAACAATTACGTACAATTGGAAAGTGTTACTAATCAATGGGTACTGCATGATTTTTCTTTCTTGTTTAAGTCTTAACGTGATTTCAATTTCTGTATCTATGTACCCGAATCTCCATTTGTCTATCTGTCCGTGTAAAGCACTTAGCGTCCGGAAATATTTTCTGAATTTTTAAAAAAATATATATGTTGTTCATATTCACTATGGAATGTTCCCAAATTAAAAGGGCATTAATAGGTACTGTACTACATGTTTATGTACAGGAACGCGCAAAAAATACCAATGCGTTGCATTTTAGGACATACGTTTTTATAATTTACATTTAAAGAAGATTCATGCTGTACTTTCAACTGTAAAATCATAAAGAAATTGGTATTTATTGTTAATTTGCTAAAATAATGTTTTGTATAAAATATGATTTTGTAAACCTTCAAATTTACAGGGCTACACTGAAATTTTCAGATAGATTAAGAGCTGGAATTACAATTGAAGGGCGACGGTTTCTTTTGTGTTCAGCATTTTTAACACTTTCAAACAATGTTTAAGTATGATTAGGAATTCAATTAGTTCGTCTGTATGTCTTTTAGAACTACTGTTTGTTTGTTGTGTGATAACGTAGGTACAGAACTTTCAAAGTTATAAGAAATAACAATTACGTGAAGTTGGAAAGTGTTAATAATCATTGCGTAATGCATGATTTTTCTTTCTTTGTTTATAGTTTATAAAATACTTAATACCACATACCTATTTCAAGATAAAATGTTGTGTAACTCTATGTGTAACTCTGCCTTTAACAGTGTGTGTAACTCTTCCTTTTTATTAACAGTGTGTGGAACTTTTTGTGGAACTCCGCTGTTTGTTAACAGTGTGTAATTCTTCTTTTTTTTAACAGTGTGTGTGTAATTCTGTGTGTATTGCTGAACTTTTCTAACAGTGTACGTAACGCTATGTGAAACTGTCACTGTGTGTGCAACCCTGTATGCAATTAACAGTGTGTGTGTAGCTCTTCTTTCTTATTAACAGTGTGTATAACTCCATGTGTAATTTTGTTTTTTATTAACAGTTTTTTTTAACATTGTGTGTGTAACACTGTGTGTATCGCTGATTTTTAGCAAACAGCGTGTGTAATTTTACTTATGTGTTACTAACAGTGTGTGTAACCCTGTACGTAATTAAAAGTGTTTGTGCAACTCTGCCTCCTTATTAACTCTGTGTGTGTAACTCTGTGTGTAACTCTTTATTAACCGTGCCTTTTTATTAACAGTGCATGTAACTCTGTGTATAATTCTGCCTTTTTATTAGCAGTGTGTGTAATTCAATGTTCAATTCTTTTTTTTTTTTTTTTTTTTTTTTTTTGAACAATGCGTGTAACTTTGTGTGTATCACTGATTTTTTGCTAAAAGTGTGTGTAACTATGTGCAACTAACAGTGTGTGTGTAACCCTGTATATAATTAACAGTGCGTGTGTAACTCACTGTGTAGCTATGCCTTCTTTTTAACTAAGTGTATGTGTAAGCCCGCCTTTTTATTAACAGTGTATGTAACTCTGTATAATTCCGCCTTTTTAATAACAGTGTGTGTAACTCCGTATGTAAATCTCTTTTTTTTTTTTTTTTTTTGACAATGTGTGTAACGCTGTGTGTACCGCTAATTTTTTGCTAACAGTGTATATGTAGCTCTGTGTGTAACTCTGCATTTTTATTAACAATTTGTGTGTAACTGTGTGTGTAACTTTGCCTTTTTATAACAGAGTGTGTAACTCCGTGTTTAACTCTTCTTTTCTGAGCAGTGTATGTGTAACTCTGATTCCATGAATATTTACGGGAGATAGAGCACGGACAGACAGACAGACAAACCTAAGTCATTAACACTTTTCAACTTTGTTGGAAAGTGTTAAAAACATTTAGAAAGTGATAAATCGCTTATTGTAAACGAAAATGCAATTCAAGCAATTTTCCAACAATACCTATTAATGTATCTGAATATTTTTGTGTGGCCCTGTAAATATAATGCTAATAATATTGTATTTTATGGAAGGCATTCTTTTGTGCATATGAATAATATATATATATATCTATATATTTACGACTTGTGCTAAGTAAAATCATTAAAATTTGGTGCTTAGAAATACCTTCCATAGAACGCAATGCTTTTAAATACTTTCGGATGTCCCTGTATACAAACCAGTGATGGTATTTACTTCAATTTACATGGGGAACATCCGGCAGTGGACTTAAATGATATATTTCAATTTCATTAAAATTTGTTTAAAGTAAACATATCAAAATACGGTTTATAGAAATATCTAACATGGAACACAGTGCTTTGGAAAATTTTGGGTGTCCCTGTAGACAAATCAGAAGAGGAATTCCCTCCATTTTCAATAGGGAACATCCGATAGTGAACTTGAATACTATATACCAGCTTCAAGAAATTCCATGAAAATTTACAGGAGTTAGACTGCGGACAGGCAGACAAACCGAAGTCATTGACACTTTTCAACCTTGCTGGAAAGTGTTAAAAAAAGAACGAAAAATCATGCAGTAAGCACTGGTTATTAATACTCTCCAATTGTACGTGCTTGTTGTATCGTATAACTTTCAATGTTCTTTGCCTGCATTATCAAACAAAGAAGAGAAGCACAGAAAAATATACAGATTGACTAATTCAATTTAAAACCGCTCTCAGACATCGTTGAAGAACGTTAAAAAGGCTTAATGCAAAAGAAAATCCAGCCGTTAGATTATAATTGCTGCCCTTAATGTATTTGAATGTTTTAGTGTAGTCCTGTAAATCTGAAGGTTGATCATATATTTCTATACAAAACATTATTTTAGAATATTAAAATACATTTCAATTTATTTTTGATTTTTACAGTAGAAAGTTACTTAGATGTGATTTATAAAAATGTCTGCCCTAAAACGCAAAGCATTGGAAGTTCCCTGTACACAAACACGTTGTGTAGGACATATTAATAGCATTTTAAATAGGAAACATTCCATAGTGAACTTTAATAACATTAATCAATTTTTCAAAATTCTGAAAATATTTAAGAACTCTCGGGACGAGAGCCAGATAGAAAGACAGACAATCGGACAGAAAGATAACCAAATTAAAATCATATTCGCGCTTAAAAACTGTTAGAAAGTGTTAAAAATGCTTATTGCAAAAGAAAATGCAATTACAGCAAATTTTTATTAATAGCTCATAATGTAACTTAATATTTTTATGTGGCCCTGTAAGATTACTACTAATCATACTTTATTTATAAAAAGCATTCCTTTTTGCATATGAATAACATATTTCAATTTCATTAAGATTTGTGCAAAGTAAAGTTATTAAAATTTGGTTTGCAGAAATACCTCTCATACAACGCAATACTTGCAAGTCTCCCTGTACACAAACTAGTGGTAATATTTTCTCCATTTCACATAGGAAACATCCGATAGCAAACTTGAATAACATATTTTAATTTCATTAAGATTTGTGTAAAGTAACGGTATTAAAATATGGTTTATAGAAATGCCTCTCATAGAAAAAAAAATAGTTTGCAGTACTTTCTGATACCCCTGTGCACAAACCAGTAGAGGTATTCACTCCATTTTTAATAGGGGACATCCGATAGTGAACTTGAAAAACATATATTAGTTTCAAGATATTCCATAAATATTTACCGGAGTTAGAGCGCCGAAAGACAGACAGATGGGCAGACAAACAGATACACAGATACACAAATTGAAATTATATTCACACTTAAAACTTGTTAGAAAATGTTAAAAACGCTTAATGTAAACGAAAGTGCAATTGCAGCAAACTTTTCTTAATAGCTCTTCATGCATCTGAATATTTTTTTGTTGCTCTGTAAAACTAATACTAAACATACTATATTCTATAGAAAGCAGTCTTTTGTGCATATGAATAACACATTTCAGTTTCATTAAGCTTTGTGGAAAGTAAAGTTATCAAAATTTGGTTTATAGAAATACTTCTCATATAACGCAGTGCTTTGGTATGCTTTCAAGTGTCTCTGTGCCCAAACCAGTGGTGGTACTTACTCCATTTAATATATAAAACATCCGATAGTGAACTTGAATGACATTTCTCAATTTCATTAAGGTTTTTTTGCAGTAAAGGTATTAAAATATGGTTCATTGAAATATCTCTCATAGAACACAATGCTTTGTAAAAGGTTTGCGTGCCTCTGCACACAAATCAGTAGAGATATTAACTCCTTTTTCAATAGGGAACATCCGCTAGTAAACTTAAATAACATATATCAATTTCAAGAAATTACATAAATATTTACTGGAGTTAGAGCGCGGACAGACGAACAGACAGATACTTAAATTAAAATCATATTCACAGATGAAAATTGTTAGACAATGTTAAAAACGCTTAATGTAAACGAAATTGCAATTCTAGCAAATTTTTATTAACAGCTCTTAATGTAATTGAATAGTTTTGTGTGGCCCTGTAAATCTAATGCTAATCATGCTATATTCTATGCAAAGCATTCTTTTGTGCATATGAATAACATATTTCAATTTCATTAAACTTTGTGGAAAGTAAAGATATTAAAATTTGGTTTATAGAAATACCTCTCATAGAACGCAATGCTTTGGGGTACTTTCGAGTGTCCCTGTGTACAAACTAGTGGTGGTATTTATTCCATTTTATATATGAAACATCCGATAGTGAACTTGAATAACATGATTCAATTTCACTAAGATTTGTATACAGTTAAGGTATTAAATATGGCTTACAGCAATACCTCTAATAGAACACAGTGCTTTGGAATACTTTCGGGTGTCCCTACAGGAGTTAGAGCGCGGACAGACGGACGGACAGAGGGACAGACAAGCCTAAGTCACTTTTAAACCTTGTTGGAAAGTGTTACACAAGAAAAAATGCTTAAACTTCCCTTAATATATCAACTGTAAAACTCTCCGCATTTAAGGGATAAAATTTGTCGCATTTAGGAAAATGGTGTAAACAGACCCATAAATGCGATAAAAATTTTAAACCCCTCTTTAAAAAAAAATGTATTATTTTTTTTTTATTTTCTTCTGATAAGTATAAAGGGTATTCAAGCACATGACGTAACAGTGGTTACTTGACCTTGAAAGATGAAAGGATAAAATTACAGTCACTATTTGAAAATATTTCATCGCAATTAGGAAAAGATGGGAGAAAGCCATAATGAACAATGTTTATAGCAAAAGAAAATACTACTAGAAAAAACCTTTAAAATTTAATGAAAAGTTTCGCGAACCATTCTTGAAATGTGTATGCCCCATTATGATTTATAAGTTTGTGATTTAAGCATTTAGATTTTCAGTAGAAGAACTTTGTCGCATTTATGGGTTATCGCATTTAGGTACAATGACCTTATATATTATTTATTTATATATTTTCAATTTATTCTCTTTAACTAAACAAAAATATGGACGCTATGGGCGTGTATTTGAAGCATATGCGCCATTAAAAGGTTTAATGTTTCATATAAAAGATACACTAGCAGGCTTTGCACACTTCGCTGGTCACTAAATTTAAAGGAAACTCTTTTCTATATAGCTTTATAAAAATAAAATAAAATAAATTACTGAAATTGTTCAAAAGCTCGCTTCAGGTCCCTGCTGCCTTCGGCAACGATTTGGTCATCCACTACAATTCGGGCGCTTGTCCCTATTACCTGCGTCTGCGACAATGGTTAACCAATGAGCTTCCATTTAGGTGTTTATTGTTACGAAATTGTAAATAATTGTGTTTATTTTTGTATAAATTCTTTCAAAGAGGCTTAGTAAGTTGATAAAGTGCTAATTTTGTGCATTTCTAGTCGTTTTAGCGTTGAAATAGCCTTATTTTCCCTTAAAAACACATTAAAAAGCCCCAGTAATGCAAGTAATGGATTTGGCGCCAAATTTGGCGACTTTTTCCCACCTTGGCGATTTTTTTTGGCGACCTTGGCGAGAAAATCCTTATATGGGATATACCAAATATGGAAGATGTAAGTTGATTGGTTGACCACTTTCTAGAGTTTTCTCGAAAAATCTGGGTTCCATGGAACAATATATAAGGAGCGCTTCCTCGCCAAGGCAGTTAGTTCAGTTCAGATCTCAGCCAGCTTCGCTAGTGCTTGCATTGCTCTTAAGCCTCTTTGAGAGAGACTTGCTTCAAGTGTTATTGTTATACAGTTTGTACTGTGGATTTGCTATTGACAGCTGTTGTTTAAGCTGTGGTTACTGCTTGAATTGAAGCTGATAATTGGTTTATTGACCTGTATTTTTCTGGAACTTTCTGTGAATAAATTACTGAATTTTTGTACGTTTGGCCTTTCATTCTCAGACAACTCACGAACCCCCAAGTACGCAACATTTCTGGTGTCAGAAGCGGGGATTTGTCTGTGAATGGTGATAACGAGAGCTATGGAGCAAGAGATGAAAAAAATTCTAGAAGGTCTCACTGCTCAGATGAATGAGTTAAGATCTGGATTGATAGAGAAAATGGAAACAGGACAGGAGAAGATGGAAACCGGATTGATCGAAAGAATGAAAGAAGGACAAAGAGAGATGAAAGAAAGTATGGAAGCATCGCAAAGAGAGATGAAAGATAGCCTCAGTCAAGAAATGAAGGAAATGAAAGACACTATGGATGAAGTTCAGGAAGAAATTAAATCTAATCAAGATGAGATGAAGAGAGAGCTTTCAACGGTGAAAGAATCAATCGAAAGTAAATTATCGGATATGGGAAGCAGAATAGATGGAATAGAAGAGAAAGTTTTGAAAATAGAAGGAAGTTTTGAAGAGAAAGCTATGAAGATAAAAGAAAATGTTATGAAGGTTGAAGAGAAAGCTATGAAGATAGAAGAAAATGTTATGAAGGTTGAAGAGAAAGCTATGAAGATAGAAGAGAATGTTATGAAGGTTGAAGAGAGTGTTACGAAAATAGAACGGAGTTTCGAGGAGAAAGTTAAAGAAAACTTTGATCAAGAGCTGAAAGGAAGGTTTTCAGAGATAGAAGGTAAACTGAAGAGAATAGAAGAAGATCTGGAGAGAAAAGTGGAAGAAAAGTTAGAATCCCTGCCCCAGGAAACTGAAAAGAAAGAGAGAAGAATCCAGAATCAGGAATTTATTAAGCTTTCCACCTACGACGGCAGTTCCTCGTGGCATGTATATAAAACGCAGTTTTCCATCGTAGCTGAAGCTAACGGCTGGAACTCTACCGCCAAGTCAGTCCACTTAGCAGCAGCATTACGGGGAGATGCAGCCGAGATACTGAGAAATGTTACTAAGGAAGAAAGGAACGACTTCGAGGCCTTGACTAGAGCACTGGAGCTACGGTTCGGAGAGAAGTGTTCTAAGGACTATAGTCGCCTCCAGCTAAAGTCCCGTTACCAGAAAACGGGCGAAAGTTTGCAAGAGCTGGCAGCGGACATTCAGAGATTGTCACACCTAGCATTCTCAGACTGTCAAGCTGACACTCGAAACGACTTAGCTCTTCAGTACTTTATCGATGCTGTTCGGGATCCAGAAATTCAAAAAGCGCTGAGACTCTCCAACATCAGAGACGTAGAATCAGCTTTAGGCTATGCACTTAGGATAGAGGCAGCCCAACAAGCCTCCCGGAAAGACCGCCATACCATAAGAGCAGTCTCTTTAAATGATACGCCTGCTGGTGAAAATGAAATGAGGAGAAGTATCGAAGAGATCTTAAAGAGATTGCGCAGCCTGGAGAATAACAAGGAAATAAGGGACCAGAAGATAAAGTGCTGGGGCTGTGGAGGGGATGGTCACGTGAAGAGGAACTGCCCTGTACGACCAACTATAAGAAATCACCCGTCTTCACCATCACTACAGGGAAACTAAGAGGAGGCCATCTCGCGGGGCGGAGGTTACCTAAAATTAAAGAGCCCCAATTTACAGTATTTCATGTTTCATCGATGAGTGGCGGCGATAATGGACTTCACGTCTATGGCCAAGTCAACAACACCACCTGCCGGATGATTCTGGACACGGGAGCCAACGTGACCATCATTAGAACGGATTTGGCTCAAGAACTAAAAGAGAAGATCATCTGGACGCCGCCCTGTGTTAAACTCCAGACTGTGACCGGAGACGAAATCAGAATATATGGGAAAATGAACTTGACTATCACTTTTGGGAATGCCAGTTACCATCATATGGCATATGTGGCAGATATAAGAGATCCTTTAATCATTGGAATTGATTTCCTGAGAAAATTGAACTTTCAATTGGACTTCAAGAATAATGAACTGCATTCGAGTTCGGAAGACATCGCTGTGTTCAACACTGAAAATCAAGACATTCAGACAATTTGCCAGATAACAGCCAAGTCTGAAATTTCCATCCCTCCACACACAGAGACAATAGTTTCAGGAACACCACCTACAAAGCAATACTTCCGCTATGGACTGATTGAATACCCGAATACGGACAACAGCCCAAGAGGAGTTCTGGTAGCTTCATCTCTAGTTGATCTCTCAAAGAGTACTATTCCTGTGAGAGTCGCAAACATCAGCGATAAGGTCCGAACAGTGAAGAAGGATGAGGTGTTAGCAGCCTGCACTCCTGTAACATGCATCAACCGCCCCACGCAATCAACTGAATCCAAGTCTTCTGAACAACTAATAACGGAATTACTCAAGAATGCAGAGTTAGGAAAAGAACAGAGATGTGCTGCGGAGAAGCTACTCCAAGAGTTTAAAGACCTTTTTTCTCGAACACCTGAAGACGTCGGGAGAACGAACATCACCCAGCACAGAATTGATACAGGAAATCATCCTCCAATCAAACAACATCCAAGAAGACTTCCCTTTGCTAAACAGGAAGAGGTCACTGAACTTCTAAGTGAAATGCAGCGCAATGATGTCATCGAGCCATCAACGAGTCCTTGGGCCTCTCCCATAGTACTGGTGCGGAAAAAGGATGGTTCAACAAGATTTTGTGAGGATTATCGTCGTTTGAATGACATCACGAAGAAAAACAGTTACCCTCTTCCCAGAATTGACGACACATTAGACACACTTGCTGGCAATAAATGGTTCTCGACTTTGGATCTGAAGAGCGGTTACTGGCAAGTAGAGTTACATCCTGATGATCGTGAGAAGACTGCATTCACCACGGGACAAGGACTGTGGCAATTTAAAGTTATGCCATTCGGATTATGTAATGCACCTGCCACCTTCGAACGCCTGATGGAGACAGTGCTGAAAAGACTTTCCTATGAAGCCTGTCTGGTGTATTTGGATGATATTATCATTGTGGGGCGCACCTTTGAAGACCATCTTCGAAATATCCGAAAGGTGCTGGAGAAACTCAGAATGGCTAACCTCAAGTTGAATCCAGGCAAGTGTAACTTGTTCCGTCGTGAAGTGAGCTACCTCGGCCATATCATCTCTGCCGAAGGTGTGAAAACTGATCCTGAGAAGATCTCTGCAGTCGAGAACTGGAGTCGCCCTGAAAATGTACACCAACTACGAAGTTTCCTGGGGTTATGCACTTACTACAGGAAGTTTGTCAAGGGTTTCTCAAATATTGCCAGACCACTGCACAAGCTGACGGAAGCCAAACAGAAGTTCCTGTGGACATGAATGTGAAAAAGCGTTCAAGCGACTTAAAGAGGCCTTAACATCATCGCCTATCTTGACATATCCACAGCCCGACAGACAGTTCATACTTGATACAGATGCCAGCCATGAGAGTGTCGGTGCTGTTCTGTCGCAGGAAATTCATGGTCAAGAACATGTCATTGCCTATTGGAGTAAATGCCTATCTAAACCGGAGCGAAATTACTGTACCACCAGGAAAGAGCTACTCGCCATCGTAAAAGCCATAGAACATTTCCATCATTACCTCTATGGCAGAAGATTCCTGCTCCGGACTGACCATGCATCTTTAACGTGGTTGCTCCAGTTCAAGAACCCGGAAGGACAGATTGCCAGGTGGATACAACGCCTGCAGGAATATGACTTCGAGATACGTCATCGTAAAGGGACTCTACATGGTAATGCGGATGCCTTGTCACGGAAGCCCTGCTCGGAAAGCTGCAAGTATTGCTCTAGAGCCGAACAGAAATACCTGCCGATAAATCCGGTTGCCTGCCAAGTTACTGTCTCAACACCATCAGATCAAGATCCCGATCCATGGAGTGACGAAGAACTTAGACAAGCCCAGTTGGAAGATCCTGACATAAAGCCAATATTACAGCTGAAGGAGACGACCAGCAACAGACCTATCTGGCAGGACATTTCCAGATTTAGTCCCATTACGAAAAGTTATTGGGCACTTTGGGACTCTCTTCATATCAGAAACGGCGTATTATACAGAAAGTGGGAATCTGATGATGGGAAAAGCTTCAGATGGCAGATTTTATTACCAAGATCAAAAATTCCAGCTGTTTTAGAACAACTGCATAGTAGCTCTACCGGAGGCCATTTTGGGGTAATGAAGACTCTGCAGAAAGTTCGGGAACGCTTATACTAGTGCAAGGCAAAGGAGGATGTGGAGAAATGGTGTAAATCCTGTGATGCTTGTGCGGCACGTAAAGGCCCGCAGAAACGAAGTCGAGGAAGACTGCAACGGTATAACGTGGGAGCACCATTTGAACGGATTGCAATCGACATCTTGGGTCCTTTGCCACGGACCTCCAGTGGAAATAAATACATCCTCGTCGTGATGGACTATTTCACCAAGTGGCCTGAGGCATATCCCATTCCCAATCAAGAGGCAGGCACAGTCGCAGAGGTCCTAGTGCAGCAATGAGTGTCAAGGTACGGCACGCCCCTACAACTTCATACCGACCAAGGTAGGAACTTTACCTCTGATGTTTTCAAAGGACTGTGTGAACTACTCGGCATAGACAAAACCCGGACAACACCCTTACATCCCCAGTCGGACGGCATGGTGGAGAGGTTCAATCGTACCATCCTGAATAACCTCTCCCTTCTAGTATCAAGAAACCAGCAAGATTGGGACTTGAAGTTGCCATTGTTCCTGCTAGCTTATCGAAGTGCTGTCCATGAAACCACCGGCTATACTCCAGCCCAGATGCTGTTTGGACGTGAACTTCGTCTCCCTTGTGATCTCCTGTTTGTTTGTCCACCCGATGCACCTTCATCGCCCGAGGAGTACATCCAAGATCTCCCGGCACGATTTGAGGACGTTCACAACTTTGCTCGGGAGCGAATTCACATTGCATCGGAGAAAATGAAGACAAGGTACGATCTAAAGCCTACGCAACATGAGTTTCAGGAAGGAGAGAAGGTCTGGTTGTGGAATCCTGTTCGACGCAAAGGACTCTCTCCCAAGTTACAGTGCAACTGGGACGGACCATACACAGTTTTAAAAAGGCTGAATGATGTAGTGGTGCGGATCACTAAAACACCTTCATCAAAACCGAAGGTGGTGCACTATAATAGGCTAGCCAAGTACCACAAGTAACGGTAATATTAAAAATTAAAAATGTAAATACTGGTAAAATTTGCGCATGCGTAATGTAAATATTTGTATATAAATATTTGTACATATTTGTGAATTTTGTAAATATTTGTATATAAATATTTGTACATATTTGTGAATTTTGTAAATATTTGTATATAAATATTTGAACATATTCGTGAATTTTGTAAATATTTCTCACTTGATTTGTATTTCTATTTTATCGTTATATGCAACTTAGTTTTTGTGTTTTAGATTGTGTAAATTTGTTTAGTTTCGCCTCTTGACCAAGGGTTGCACTGCCCGGGACGTGCAGTCTTTGGGAGGGGGGCAGTGTTACGAAATTGTAAATAATTGTGTTTATTTTTGTATAAATTCTTTCAAAGAGGCTTAGTAAGTTGATAAAGTGCTAATTTTGTGCATTTCTAGTCGTTTTAGCGTTGAAATAGCCTTATTTTCCCTTAAAAACACATTAAAAAGCCCCAGTAATGCAAGTAATGGATTTGGCGCCAAATTTGGCGACTTTTTCCCACCTTGGCGATTTTTTTGGCGACCTTGGCGAGAAAATCCTTATATGGGATATACCAAATATGGAAGCTGTAAGTTGATTGGTTGACCACTTTCTAGAGTTTTCTCGAAAAATCTGGGTTCCATGGAACAATATATAAGGAGCGCTTCCTCGCCAAGGCAGTTAGTTCAGTTCAGATCTCAGCCAGCTTCGCTAGTGCTTGCATTGCTCTTAAGCCTCTTTGAGAGAGACTTGCTTCAAGTGTTATTGTTATACAGTTTGTACTGTGGATTTGCTATTGACAGCTGTTGTTTAAGCTGTGGTTACTGCTTGAATTGAAGCTGATAATTGGTTTATTGACCTGTATTTTTCTGGAACTTTCTGTGAATAAATTACTGAATTTTTGTACGTTTGGCCTTTCATTCTCAGACAACTCACGAACCCCCAAGTACGCAACATTATTATATAGATAGTATCGAAATAGATAGTATCAAAAAAATTGGAGTTTCCCTTTTATATTTGAATCCCAGTTACATGTGAACATACGTGGTGCACATAATATTTGCTTTTACGTTATTTCCTATGTTTATTTTGTTTATCTAATCAACCATAAAATGACAGCAATTTCACACCAAATATTACAATGTGCTGTGACCGGCTACGTCTGTCGCATGAGACAATTAATTTTTTGAGTTTATATATAATTCATGGTTTGTAAACCTGATAGTACAGCCTTAATATAGTTCTCTTTGGCGACTTTTGAATTTTTGTCACCATTTTAGACTTTTAATCCATTGTAACAATAAGACTTAATCCCTTGTAACAATATGCTATGAGCGCTATTTCTGCCGTATTTTAGACAACTGATCTTTTTATTTTTATATTTACTTCCTATTAAACATATTTTTATTTTTATTTATTTATTTAAATATTAATTTGAATTAATCAAATATTTCTGTTCGACAGCGTGCAAGTGCAGTAACGCACAGAAGCTCATTTGTTTGTATGATAAATTAGCATAGTGATCATTATATAACAAAAATAAATAAATAGGTAAACATTATCGTGCTACACAACTTTATTATGTCGCTCCAATGGCGGCTTTTGAATTTTTGTCGCCATATTAGCGATGGATTTTTTTTTTTTTTTTTTTTTTTTTTTTTTTTTTTAATGAAAAGGGGAAGACTGTTTTGCTAATAATTTTATCAGTCTCTTTTTTGTTTATACATAAGAATCCATCATATTCTGCTTATATTTTTAATGGTTTTTAGGTTTAAAATAGTGGTTGTTGAAATAAATTTCCTATGTTTAAAACTGCATTTTTTCTGTAAATTTTGTGTAAAAATAAATCATTTATGTTTTTATATATTTGATGCGCTACTTAGATTAAAATGGCTGTTGCTATATAAACTTCTTGTCGAAAAATGTTCGGTGTACTTCAACACCAAAATTTAAAAAATCGCCCAGCAGGATCTATAATGAAACTGATAAAATAAAAATATGGTTCATAGAGTTTAAATAATCTATTTAAAAAAAAACTTTTAAAACACAAATTCTTAATGTATCGTATCATATACATAGATATAGTAGTAATATATAGATCATTGGGGAGAAAAAAGGGATTCCTTTTCACTCGGGAAAAGACGGCGATTTTACCAAAATATGGCAGTCTTTCCCCGAGTGAATACAGGCGGGAGTACACACGAATATTTTAGCAACTAAAATTCATGAATAATTTATTTACTAAAGGTGAATGAAAAACTCCAGATATAATTTCAAATTTATTTTTCTTCTTTTGCTTTTTTTTTCAATACCACTTAATGGCTGATTCCAAAGCTTTTTTTTCGGCATCAAAAATCTTTGCACGATAATATGGGGATGATAGATCTATATATATTATTATATCTATGATCACATAAATATTTTCGAAGTTAGAATAAAACTTAATTTGAAGAAAAAAAAAAAAAAAAAGATGTAACTTTTTTGTTTATTAACCAAAAAAATGGATGAAGTTTGAAATGCAAGTTGGTCTTGTGGGGTACAGGCTGTATATTATATTTTTGTGTTCGTGAGAGAAAATTTAAAAGAATTTGAAAACTGCAATTTTTAATCCCACTTTAAAAACATGTGACTTAATGTGAAGCAGATTTTTTTTCTCCTAACGGTTTCCATACAATCTTCTGCTGTTGCCACCTAAAATTCATACTTTAGTTAATTTTAAAAAATCTAATTGTCCAATTGATAAGCTGTTTAATGCATCGGATTCACAAACATTTTCCCTTTCATTTGGTATCTCATTTGTAACGATACGACTGATATTTCTAATTTATTTCCCTCATTTTAAATAAATGTACGTTTTTATTATTATTATTATTATTATTCTGTCGAAAAAAAAATGGCAACAATTAAATTATGGATAAAATTTAAATGGCTTATTTATCAGAAATTAGAAGGTTATTGTTTTCACATTTTAATTAATTAAGAAAAAACTAATCAAAAATTTGAAAATCTGACTTCGATGTGCACAATGACCCTTCGGGGGTCACCTTTGTGTTAAATCTCGTGACTGTCCGAGCTACCGTTTTCGAGAACAGTGAAATATACATACAAATATTGCTCACTTAATAGTATAAGATATTTTATATAGAAGAGACAAACATTATCTGTCTCATTTTAGCTCAAACCTTCATGTTTATTTCCGCATTCATATTCTAAAGTTTTTTATGCGTGCTTTCTTTAAAATTGAAAACATTCTTCATTACTTAGAGTTTTTTGTGCCGACGGTGTGGTGTGTGCATTAAAGCCGATACTCTACACTTGAAACCTTGGCCTCAGTATTATGCTTTTCATGTATGTAGGGAGGAGGGGGGCTTGATTTTAGGTGATCTTGATCTAAGGCAACGCGTATGTTTCGCAGAAAACCGCACAAAACTCCGAAAGTTAGGCCAACGAATCTGATCAAGAATCGAACCCGGCATCTCTACAAGATTTGAGATCAGTACCACTAGGCTTCTGGTGGAACATATTTGATTGAATAATTAGTGTAATGAGCTCTGAAATAAGGTAATGTACCTATGAATTAAAAAAATTTCTAGGTAACTTCCTTCTATTATTTTACCATCTATCAATCTTAGTTTTAACTTTCTTTTTAAAATTTTCATTAAAAATCAACTCAAGTTCAAATTCGTGAATGTAGCTTAGTCTACCTGTGATTAAAAGTGAGCAAAAATAATTTTTTTTGGCACTGAAAGTGTTAACACGTTCGTTGCCCAGCGTGATTCGGCTGAGTTTCTCGCGGGGCCCAAATCCGACCGTCGACGATGCGCCAGAAAGTAAACAGAACGTAAGCAGAACGATAAGCAGGAAATAGCAGGGATGCAACTCGAGTCAAGTTTTCGAACCTTCGATTCATTACAATGTATTTAGTTCTGAAATGGGGAGTGCGATAAGTTTTCCGGCTAGAGGACTGCCAGGGATCTCACTACCTTTATCCCAGATCCTTCATTTAGTCGAGAAGTGTATACTTTTTTTTAGATTCACATCAGTGACTTTTTTATCCTTAAAATATCCATTGGGTAGCATAAAAGTATAATTGAAAGTGAGAAGAATAATGATGACGAAGTAGTGAATTTTAAAAGAAAAGTGATAAATAGAATTTGATAGTATAATATAATATGTTATCCTAAATATTACTTAATAAAATGTATAATATAATGTGTATAATTTTAGTATTTCTATGTTGTTTGAACAAGAACAGCGTCACCCATATTTGGGTTACGGGGCCCCCACGGAAGCATACCCGTCATATAGATATGGGTAATGCGGCGACGAACGTGTTAAAGGGGAACAACGATAGATGCTAGCAACGATGCTGGACATGGCAAATATTCTTTAGAGAGAAAACGTTATTATTAGCTAATCTATTGCACATTTAGATGTACATATATTGTTATTTTTATTCATTTATTTTACTCTAAATTTATGATTTAATGTTACATTCAAACTTTTTAGTAAATATTTTTATATATTTTAAATAATTTTATTTAATTTAAATCACACCTTTATTTTTAAATAATATTTTTTTTTTCTTTTAGCATTTTATCTCTCCACTAGCATAAATTCTGTGCATTCCTGCTTTCATACTGCCTTAGTTACATACTCTTTCATCCTGGTAAAAGAAGGTTATTCCGAAGCATCTGTCCCGTGTTGTTGTAATTTATGGTATTAGGTTACAAAGTTTTCCTTCATCTACATTCAACACTAATATTAAAGTGCCTTTTTTTTTTTCAGAATTGACAAGTAACAAAAATTTTGTTAGCAAATTTCGTAAATATTATGTTAAAAAAAAATCAGAAATTGTTTCGGATTGGATAAATTAAGTACAGTCAGTAACAAAAGTCTCCGAACACTAGCAAAAATTTCTATATGGAAAAAGTACATTTAATTCAGTTTTCTTAAATAAATCCTTGTCGAATCCTGTTTTTAGACTGACTAAGAACAGGATTTGACAAGGATTTATTTAACAAAACTATATTAAGTGTACTTGTTTTACATAGGGTTTTTTGCTAGTGTTCGGAGACTTTTGTTACCGACTGTACAACCTTTCATCATGTAAAAAAGTAAGAAAAAATAGGAATGGTTTAATATGATAACACCAAAGCACATTCCTTTTCTCATGCTATATTCGTAAAGGGTCGGGTTTAAATTTTTCGCCCGGAAACAATCGTTATAGATTTTTTTTTTTTTTTTTTTTTTTTTTTAATTTACTATGTTTTCTTATAGAGTTTTAGCTTATGACCATTAAATATACAGTATATCTTATCTGCTTTAGATTTGAACCTAAAGAAGTATTTATCTTTATACATTAAGCTGTTTTCATGAATTTCGATCACTGCTTCGTCATTTTCCAGTATTTGCTCAGCAAGTCCATTTACATTTCTCCTTTCACTGTACTAAAACTAGTATCAGAAAGTTTCAAAACGTCTCATATTTATGTGTGACAGATTATTTTCTTTTCTACTTTTTTTTCTTTAATTATTTTTTTATAAATACATGAAAACTTTTTATATTCTTCTATTTTATTTTATAAAGAAAATTTTTTGAGAGGTAAAAATTATGTTTTCATGTTAAAATTATTACATTGAAGCCATCATCAACTTTTATTCGTATCATTTTTGTCAATATACATAAAGTTTTAATTATAGCTTCTCACAACAAAGACTTTTAATATACGCACATTTTTGTCACTTTCACCAATAGATGATGATGCATAACCATGTAGAAAATCATAGTATACAAAAAATATCAGCACCACCTCTCGGTCGATATACATCCAAATTAAATAAGCATTTTTTTTTTCATAATGTCCAAATCAATTGTCAAGTTTCTTTATATTTTATAAATTTATGTTATAGAATCTTAGATATTCTCTTTCCATGCACGGTGAAAATTTCCTTACACCAACAGCACCTGTCGACCGATATATACACAAATTAAATCAGCAAAGTGTTTCATAATATTACTCTCACATATCAAGTTTTCTGTAATTGAAAATAGAAGAAAGAAAAAATTTATATCAAACGTTCGGTTTGTTGAATTAAAACACTATCTTTTAAATTATTCAGAATGGAATTATACTTTCAATAGAAAAGAGTTTTAGAAACATGCACATTTTACGCCATAGATTTTATAATGTGGCTGTATACACTATCTACCAATAAGTATTTAGACACTTTCGGATTTAGACGTTTAGTCAAATATTTAGAAAATACTGTAGACATGATCTTAAAACTTTGGGGACATAAAGAACATGCTATAGCTCATATATTTCAACAAAGGATTTGTCCCTGAAGTGGAAAAGAAGACCAGTAAAAAATTAAATAAAAGACAAAATGTTTTGTATCACCCTGTAAAAGTGAGATTTGAAATGCAATTTCGCTGTAGCATGTGATTAGGAAAATTCTACAAATTATCTGTATAAATTTTTATGAAGCTAACGCATATATTTATGGCGACATAAAGGTTTCTTTAAAAAATTTAAAAAACAAAAATTCCACTTTCTTAATTATAACACGTGGGGGTATGAAACACAGTGCAAAGCCATTTTTAAGAAATTTAGCGTACTACATTAAACGCAACATACCGATATCGGGATACAAAAATATTAAATATCTTACAAAATATGAGTATTTTTACTAACTATTTCTTAACTACGTATGCGTAAGCTTTTAAAAAATTTCATTTGCATAATTTAACAGACAAACGTATTGAGCTACTTATATGAAAGCCCCATGCAAAAATCACGTAAATTCAAAAAGTTATGAAAAATTGAATGAACGGAATTTCAGTTCCTCTCAAAATAAAAGCTAAACTATAAAGAGTTTTACTCACATTTTTATTTTTATTTATATAATGCCCAATGGTAACACAGCGTCCGCCGATAAAAAATAAATATAGTTAAATCCTCTATCATTTTACTTCTTCTTTTTTTTTTTTTTTTTTTTTTTTGAGAGAGAGAGAGAGGGGGGGGGATGAAATTTTGTTAATTCTTTGACTCATGATTTTTTAATTTATACGATATGTTGATATTTTTGAAATACTTTTGTAAGGTATTGTACATTAACTATTAAGTCTAAGCACACATCTTTCTACAGAAAATGTTGTTTTAAGCATCCCAATAATTTATGTTAATTTAAAAAAAAAAAAATCCTAGGTTATTTGAAATTTAAAATTTCTTTAACATGGCAGAGTAGAGAAAAAATTCACTAAATCTGCATTGTTCGGTTATCTCCATTATAAAGACGCTGACTAGCATTAAAGTATACTGGCATGAATAATATAATTTTTGTTGAAGTGGCAGGAAAAGTGGCCCAGCGGATGGGCCATTTCATCCACCCAACGGTTTGGAGTTGGGTTGTGGTAATTAAGGCTAAGGCTGACTGACAACACAAGGATCCTAGGCCTGTAGATAGATTGCCACAGAACATCCATTCACCCACCAGACATGGCCATTAACAGAGTTTATTGCTCAAATCGTAAATATAAGATGACGGATATTAGGAACTTATCACAACAAAAATATATGAAGGAAATTGAACAATGTCTACTATTCTAATATTTTTCGTTTATTTCTGTTATCGTTACCCTCCTTTTTTCCCCACTAATCAACTTTGAAACATTTTCATATATTTAAAAATATAGAAAAATCGAACATGCAATATTATTTTAGAAAAGGGTATTTTTTGAGCAAAAATATCCGCAGCCGGTAGGATTCGAACCTACGCGGGGAAACCCCAATGGATTTCGAGTCCATCGCCTTAACCACTCGGCCACGACTGCTGTAGAATAGCGCATCTTCTTTAATAATTTATTTGCTCAACTGTTTAGTAATAATGGAGAAAAGATATTCAACACATAATTCTTGACGAGCACAGGAAAAAAGGCATTGTAATGTCTTTTACTACATTCAACTAGAGAAAAAAATTTTATACGATTACGGCACAGATTGAGATAATACAATGTATGTGAATACATTAAATTATATGTCATACATACTTAACTTAATATAATCGAAATCATTTACGACAATGTTTGTAATATTTACAAAATAATATTCAATAATTTTAATCACATTAAAAACTGAGACAGATAATATACATTAAAAAAATACATTTTAAAAGATTAAAAACACGATACACAAATTTAAACGTTTCGAACCTTTTACAGGGTCCTCATCAGTAAAAAACATCAAATGTAAATGCTGAGAAGAACAACAGACTTTCATTTAGTGAGTACAACGTATTCATCAGGAACTGCGCATGCCTCATTAAGTGGTGAAAAATGTTGATTTGTGTACCAGCCCTCTAGGAAAATTCTTGAATGATAATTTGAACAGTTAGATTTGATTATTTTAGTATTGTTAAAATCAGGTAAATGGTCAGTTTCTATGGCATGCTGTACAATTTTCGAACGTACTCGTATATCACGGTTTTTGAAATCTGTTTTATGTTCCTTAATTCGAGTATGAAGAGAACGGCCAGCTCGACCAATATAAACCAAACTACAAGATTTACAAGGGATATTATAAATAACACCTGAACGGGAAAAGGGGGGGGGGGATAACTGTTTTAAAATTAGAAAAGAAATTACGATTTAGAAATTGGGGTTTATAGGAAACAGATAAATTAAAAGTGCGTAAAACTTTGGCAATAGATTCAGAAATATTTTTATAGTAAGGAATAGTAACGAACGATTTAGGGGAATTAGTTTTATGATTATCCTTATTAAAGTCATACTCTTTTAATTTTCTTTTAAGCCAGCGAAAGGGATAATTATTACGCTTTAAGTCTGAAAAAATCCTTTTCAATTCCAACTGGAAAAGCTCATCAGTACTGCAATATGATTTTGCGCGGTGAAGTAAAGTATGGAAAACAGCAGATTTATGTGAAGAAGGGTTAGCTGAATTAAAATTTAAATATTGGCCTGAAAATGTAGGTTTCCTATAAACAGAAGTAACAAATTTATAATAAGTATCGGAAGACGAACGTTCAGTTAAAATATCTAAGAAAGGGAGTTTATTATCTTTTTCCTGTTCTAAGGTAAATTGAATTGATGGATTAACGGAATTAGTATAATTAAGAATATCAGAAACATGTTGTTTATCAGTGATTATAAAAACATCATCCACATATCTACGCCAAAAATAAATTTTATCATGTAAATCAGAATTAATTTGATTTTCAATAAACTGCATGAATATTTCTGCAATTCTAACTGAAATGGGGGAGCCCATATCAGTTAGAATTGCAACTATCAGAGGGAACACTAATTTGTTTTAAATCATGAAGAAAGCTATAAGCAGAAAGTATACTAAACTGGGAATTCAATGTAAAAGTTTTAAGATAATCAGACAGAAAACGGGATAAATTATGCACAGGGGACTTAGAATAATCAAGTATTGGACGAAGAGGAGAATCCGGTTTATGTATTTTTGGTAAGCCATAGAAAACAGGTGCAGAACCAAAGTAACATCTCAAAGTTTTAGCTGTAGAAGAGTCAAGTAATCCCAGTTTTTCATATTTACTAATTAAACTGTTCAATTTTCTCTGGATAGCAGGGGTATTATCTTTATTTAGCGGTTTATATGTAGAATTATCAATTAATAAAGTTAAAGCTTTCTTTTCATAATCATGCCTATCAAGAATAACTGTAACACGGCCTTTATCTGCACGAGTAATAACAATTGAAGGATCACTTGATAACTGTTTCAGGATCTATAATTCTGAAGAGTGATGAGGGGGATTATCATATGAATTACGCAACAAATTTTTCGAAATTTCAGGCCGAACATGGTGTTTATCTCGCACAGAGAGTCTATTAATATGAGGCTCTCTTTGTCTTAGTTTTTAATGTGATTAAAATATAATTTAACTACGAGACGTAATGATTTTTAAACATTTTAAATGTAAATATGGATCGTCAATTTGCAAATGTTTGAGTTTATGTTCAAGGACTTCTTCGAAAATTGTACACCTGAATTGTCAGAAAGAGTTTCTCCTGAAGTGTAAAAAAGCTCATGTTATCCCGGTTTCCTTTAAAGTTAAACTTCTTGTTAATTCTGATTTTGGAAAAAGGATTGCTTTTCGATCAAGTTTGCGGTTTATTTCAGCGGCTATTTCGCTTAATTTTGCTACTTTAAAATCAGCTCGAAAGCTTCTGCATTTACAGTTGTCTCAGTTACTTAACTCGCTTGATACTTATGATCGTAATGGAGTTTTGTACTATTTATCTACTCAAAGCAAGACGTTACAAGATCGTCATCGAGCCACGTTTCTTAAGAAATTTAATAATTTGGTATCCAAGTCATCGCTTGCCAAGATCTTTCAGCATCATAATCCTATTTGGACCTTGAATAAGTCGTCTCGTAATTTTTCGAACAATGAATTGTCAATTCTGGATCGTGGTTTGAATTATTCTATTTGTGGAGCTAAAGTTGATATTCCTAGACTTTTAGCTGCTGTTGAACCTCATATTAATAGACTCTCTCTGCGAGATAAGCACCATGTTCGGACTGAAATTTCGAAAAATTTGTTACGTACTTCATATGATACTCCTCCTCATCACTCTTCTGAATTAAAGATCCTGAAACAGTTATCAAGTGATCCGTCAATTGTTATTACTCGTGCAGATAAAGGCACAGTTATTCTTGATAGGCATGATTATGAAAAGAAAGATTTAACTTTATTAAATGATATTTCTACATATAAACCGCTAAATAAAGATAATACCCCTGCTATCCAGAGAAAATTGAACAGTTTAATTAGTAAATATGAAAAAATTGGATTATTTGACTCTTCTACAGCTAAAACTTTGAGATGTTACTCTGGTTCTGCACCTATTTTCTATGGCTTACCAAAGATACATAAACCGGATTCTCCTCTTCTTCCAATAATTGATTATTCTAAGTCCCCTCTGTATAATTTATCCCGTTTTCTGCCTGATTATCTTAAACCTTTTACATTGAATTCCCAGTTTAGTATACTTTCTGCTTATAGCTTTCTCGATGATTTAAAACAAATTAGTGTTTCCTCTGATAGTTTAATGATTTCACTTGATGAAATTTCTCTGTTCACATCTATCCCTATCCCTTATGCTTGTGATATTATTCGAAAAATTTTCAATAACATTTCTTTCAACAATTGTTTAGATACAGATACTTTAATTGAACTTATTTCTTTTTGTTTAACTTCCAACTCTTTTAGCTTTAAAAATTCTTATTATCAACAGATTAATGGCACTGCTATGGACTCCCCAATTTCAGTTAGAATTGCAGAAATAGTCATGCAGTTTATTGAAAATCAAATTAATTCTGATTTATATGATAAAATTTATTTTTGGCGTAGATATGTGGATGATGTTTTTATAATCACTGATAATCAACATGTTTCTGATATACTTAATTATGCTAATTGCGTTAATCCATCAATTCAATTTACCTTAGAACAGGAAAAAGATAATAAACTCCCTTTCTTAGATATTTTAATTGAACGTTCGTCTTCCGATATTTATTATAAATTTGTTACTTCTGTTTATAGGAAACCTACATTTTCAGGCCAATATTTAAATTTTAATTCAGCTAACCCTTCTTCACATAAATCTGCTGTTTTCCATACTTTACTTCACCGCGCAAAATCATATTGCAGTACTGATGAGCTTTTCCAGTTGGAATTGAAAAGGATTTTTTCAGACCTAAAGCGTAATAATTATCCCTCTCGCTGGCTTAAAAGAAAATTAAAAGAGTATGACTTTAATAAGGATAATCATAAAACTAATTCCCCTAAATCGTTCGTTACTATTCCTTACTATAAAAATATTTCTGAATCTATTGCCAAAGTTTTACGCACTTTTAATTTATCTGTTTCCTATAAACCCCAATTTCTAAATCGTAATTTCTTTTCTAATTTTAAAACAGTTATCCCCCCCCCCTTTTCCCGTTCAGGTGTTATTTATAATATCCCTTGTAAATCTTGTAGTTCGGTTTATATTGGTCGAACTGGCCGTTCTCTCCATACTCGAATTAAGGAACATAAAACAAATTTCAAAAACCGTGATATACGTTCGAAAATTGTACAGCATACCATAGAAACTGACCATTTACCTGATTTTAACAATACTAAAATAATCAAATCGAACTGTTCAAATTATCATTCAAGAATTTTCCTAGAGGGCTGGTACACAAATCAACATTTTTCACCACTTAATGAGGCATGCGCAGTTCCTGATGAATACGTTGTACTCACTAAATGAAAGTCTGTTGTTCTTCTCAGCATTTACATTTGATGTTTTTTACTGATGAGGACCCTGTAAAAGGTTCGAAACGTTTAAATTAGTGTATCGTGTTTTTAATCTTTTAAAATGTATTTTTTTAATGTATATTATCTGTCTCAGTTTTTAATGTGATTAAAATATAATTTAACTACGAGACGTAGTGATTTTTAAATATTTTAAATATTCAATAACTTCGCAAAAGTTTTAAAAATGCATAAGAGAACTGAAGTTTATTTAAAGGAACCAATAAAATCCAGTGGTTGAAATTCGACCATAATGAACATACTACATACAAATCTCCTTACTTTTCAATTTTGTCTGTACTAGAATGATCTCTCATCGTTATGAAAGATCGTACTGAAGGATTGACATGTTTTAATTCAGCACATTCTAAAACCAGTTCCTCTCAAAATAAAAGCTAAACTATAAAGAGTTTTACTCAAATTTTTATTTTTATTTAATTAATGCCCAATGGTAATACAGCGTCCGCTGATAATAAATAAATATAGTAAAATCCTCCATCATGTTACTTCTTTTTATTTATTTATTTATTTTATTTATTTATTTATTTTTTATTTTTTATTTATTTTATTTATTTTATTTTTATTTATTTATTTATTTATTTTTTTTTTTTGAGAGAGAGAGAGAGGGGAATGAAAGTTTGTTAATTCTTTGACTCATAAATTTTTGAATTTATACGATATGTTGATATTTTTGAAATATTTTTGTAAGGTATTGTACATTAACTATTAAGTCTAAGCACACATCTTTCTACAGAAAATGTTGTTAAAGTATCCCAATAATTTATGTTAATTTAAAAAAAAATCCTAGGTTATTTGAAATTTAAAATTTCTTTAACATGGCAGAGTAGAGAAAAAATTCACTAAACCTGTATTGTTCGGTTTATCTCCATTACAAAGACGCTGACTAGCATTAAAGTATACTGGCATGAATAATATAATTTTTGTTGAAGTGGCAGGAAAAGTGGCCCAGCGGATGGGCCATTTCATCCACCCACCGGTTTGGAGTTGGGTTGTGGTAATTAAGGCTGACTGACAACACAAGGGTCCTAGGCCTGTAGATAGATTGCTACAGAGCATGCATTCACCCACCAGACATGGCCATTAACAGAGTTTATTGCTCAAATCGTAAATATAAGATGGCGGATATTAGGAAATTATCACAACAAAAATATATGACGAAAATTGAACAATGTCTACTATTCTAATATTTTTCGTTTCTTTCTGTTATCGTTACCCTCCTTTTTTTCCCCACTAATCAACTTTGAAACATTTTCATATATTTAAAAATATAGAAAAATCGAACATGCAATATTATTTTAGAAAAGGGTATTTTTTGAGCAAAAATATCCGCAGCCGGTAGGATTCGAACCTACGCGGGGAAACCCCAATGGATTTCGAGTCCATCGCCTTAAACACTCGGCCACGACTGCTGCAGAATAGCGCATCTTCTTTGATAATTTATTTGCTCAACTGTTTGGTAATAATGGAGAAAAAATATTCAACACATAATTCTTGACGAGCACAGGAAAAATGGCATTGTAAAGTCTTTTAATAAATTCAACTAGAGAAGAAAATTCTATACGATCACGGCACAGATTGAGATAATACAATTTATGTGAATACATTAAATTTTATGTCATACATACTTAACTTAATATACGACAATGTTTGTAATATTTTCAAAACAATATTCAATAACTTCGCAAAAGTTTTGAAAATGCATAAGAGAACTGAAGTTTATTTAAAGGAACCAATAAAATCCAGTGGTTGAAATTCGACCATAATCAACATACTACATACAAATCTCCTTACTTTCAATTTTGTCTGTACTAGAATGATCTCTCATCGTTATGAATGATCGTACATCGACAGGTTTTAAGTCAGCAAATTTTTCACTTACTAAACTTCTATCGCATCTGTCATTGTTCGCAAACTAATATAATTTACAGCAGTGTCTACATCATAAATATATAACTAGGCAATATTTTCATGAGTATAATCAAAATTACATACTAATTGTTTTGTAATAATATCAAAGCTATTAAAACCAATGGAATTATTCTTAATGCTGGTTTGAATGTATCCTTAAAATAAATAAATAAATAAACAAGTTGAAGAAATCTATCAGCATCATTATTCACATGACGGTGCATAACCCTATGAACTTCTCTATCTCTTTGCCTCACATAGCAACCAGTAAAAGTTCTTTTAGGCATTTTAATAAGAAAGAACACTCTCAACATCAAAAATCGGAATAATATGTCAGCAGTTTGTAAAATAATAATAATAATAATAATAATAATAATAATAATAATATATTCGCCCTTCTATTGCCAGGCAAATGATTAAAAAATAAACGTAATAAAACAGAATTACTTTTTTGTTGCTAAAACACAAATAATAAAATACTGTTTTTGATAGAATGGAGTAGAAGGCTGATTTTTAACAACTATGTGAAAAATACCAGTTCCGGGAATCGAACCCCCGAGCCTTCCGCTTAACGAGCGGATGCTCCAACCACTGAGCTACCCTGGCTGATAACCAGCTCGGCACTTCTCACATAACTTACGTTGGCAAGGTCACCGAATCTGCATTAAAGCAGCTATATCAAGTGACAAATTTGAACATGGCATAACTCCAAACGGCCACGAAATTTCAATTCAGAAATTTAATTCATCAACCAGGAAATTAATTTTTGATAGAATGGAGTAGAAGGCTGATTTTTACCAACTATGTGAAAAATACCAGAGCCAGGAATCGAACCCCGCTTAAGCGAAAGGCCCGGGGTTCCATTCCCGGCTCTGGTATTTTTCACATAGTTGGTAAAAATCAGCCTTCTACTCCATTCTATCAAAAATTAATTTCCTGGTTGATGAATTAAATTTCTGAATAAAATACTGTGTCAGGTTTAAAAAATAAATAGGGAAAAATACATCCAGAAAATAAGCTAAATCACGATCATTTGTATTGCATTAAAAAAAAAAAAAAAAAAAAAAAAAAAAATCACAAGCAGATTTAATTATTTCTAAAGGAATTTTAACTGCAAAAGATTAAGTGGACAAAATACGGATCTAAAAGGAAAAAGTACATAAAAATAAAAACATGTTTGTCTGCTTTCTTTGCATTATATGGGAATACATTTTATTCCGCAATCCATATTAATCATACATTTCGAATAATACTATTTTTAAGATCCTCCTCGTATTAAAGGTACAATTAAAACGTACGATAATTTTCACGTTTGAGCATAAATATATAAATAACTCTACTTTTTAGTGCTAGAGGCCTATTTCAGTCGGTACAGTTGTCGAATTTTTATAGGTCACTCTTAATTAGTGCTAGAGGCCTATTTCAGTCGGTTTATTGAATGGGGATTTATTGAATGAAGTCCCCCCAAGGCCCAACTTTGACATGAGTCCCCCCCCCAGGCCCAACTTTGACATGAGTCCCCCCCAAGGTGCCCCTATTTCAGTCGGTACAGCGTTGTCGAATTTTTAAAATACACTCTTAATAGTGCTAAGGGCCTATTTCAGTCGGTTTATTGAATGGGGATTTATTGAATGAAGTCCCCCCAAGGCACAACTTTGGCATGAGTCACCCCCAAGGTGCCCCTATTTCAAGTCGGTACAGCGTTGTCGAATTTTTATAATACACACTTAATAGTGCTAAGGGCCTATTTCAGTCAGTTTATTGAATGGGGATTTATTGAATGAAGTCCCCCCAAGGCCCAACTTTGACATGAGTCCCCCCCCCAGGCCCAACTTTGACATGAGTCCCCCCCAAGGTGCCCCTATTTCAGTCGGTACAGCGTTGTCGAATTTTTATAATACACTCTTAATAGTGCTAAGGGCCTATTTCAGTCGGTTTATTGAATGGGGATTTATTGAATGAAGTCCCCCCAAGGCACAACTTTGGCATGAGTCCCCCCCAAGGTGCCCCTATTTCAAGTCGGTACAGCGTTGTCGAATTTTTATAATACACACTTAATAGTGCTAAGGGCCTATTTCAGTCAGTTTATTGAATGGGGATTTATTGAATGAAGTCCCCCCAAGGCACAACTTTGACATGAGTCTCCCCCAAGGTGCCCCTATTTCAGTCGGTACAGCGTTGTCGAATTTTTATAATACACTCTTAATAGTGCTAAGGGCCTATTTCAGTCGGTTTATTGAATGGAGATTTATTGAATGAAGTCCCCCCAAGGCACAACTTTGACATGAGTCCCCCCCAAGGTGCCCCTATTTCAGTCGGTACAGCGTTGTCAAATTTTTAAAATACACTCTTAATAGTGCTAAGGGCCTATTTCAGTCGGTTTATTGAATGGGGATTTATTGAATGAAGTCCCCCCAAGGCCCAACTTTGACATGAGTCCCCCCAAGGTACAACTTTGACATGAGTCCCCCCAAGGCCAAACTTTGACATGAGTCCCCCCCCCAGGCCCAACTTTGACATGAGTCCCCACAAGGCCCAACTTTGACATGAGTCCCCCCCAAGGTACAACTTTGACATGAGTCCCCCCCCAAGGCACACCTTTGACATGAGTCCCCCCCAAGGCACACCTCCCCCTCATTGGGAAAAAGAGAAAAAACGTTGTTTTGCGGCTATAAGACAGTTTGGACTTCCAACGTTATTTGTTACAATATCTGCAGCTGAAACACATTGGTTTGATTTAATGAAAACTTTATCATGGAATTTAGATCGTCACGAATTAACTAAAGAAGAATTTGTCGATATTAAAAAGTTTAGCAGTAGGCCTCTGGCTGGCACTAAATTAAAATCTGTCAATGTCAGATTTTCATGTTTTAAATAATGAAATAATGTCGTGTCTGTATAATTTTATATTTAATATCTTGTGAACCAATTATCCGATTGTACTAAAATATGCAACATTAGTTAGATTTTTTTAAATATGCTATACATTCTTGTTTAATGACGCTATAATAGAATTAGAAGTATTTGCTAAATATTATGACCTGATAGTAATGTCGATACAAACATTTTATTAAACATTGGTCATGATTTAACAAAACACCTCTAAATTTGGAATATAAATTTAGGGTGAGCTTTTATATTTACTTCGGTAATTTGTGATATTGAACAAAATAAATCTTATATACGCTTTTGGAAAATAATCTGGTTTTGCCCGCTTCGATGGCGGGCATTTAAATCAATTTTCAAAAATTCGAATAATTATTTTTCATATTACTTTATAAAATAAAATAAAATAAAATAAAATAAAAAATTGCCGTTGAGATCGCTATGAATCTCGCTTTCGGTACTCGGTACTTCGCCAGTGTCTTTGTCCGCGAGAAAATTGTGATGGTCCACCGAAAAATCTTGACATTATTTGCTTTTTTTTTTTTTTTCAGATATTATACTGATGTTAATTTTAACTTCAGGATTTTCTATATCTCTCTTCCTCCCAACATTAGACTTCAGAATTTTCTGGATGACACAGAAAATAAATGGAATAATCCTTTATCACAAAAGTTTGAATTCTAATTAACAGCACCTTTATTGCTTTGAATTTTTTATCTGCATCCGTTACTTACCTATGGTATTATTCGAAACTAGCAAACCCGGGCGAATTTTTCGCACTTTATTTTATTCTTATTTGCATTTAAAAGTTGAAACTCATAAATCTTCCATCAATTTCCCCACCCAGTTTTAATTGTAACTAACCAGAAGTCAAATTATTATTACAACCAAAGAAATATTGTGGGGTTGTCAAAACAAAACCATTCAAAGAAAGGTTTCAAAATAAAATTCATGTTTGATGACCCAATTTTCATACTTGCGCAGGCAGTACAGTTTTGTAAATTATCTCTAAAAAAGAGTTAATTAAACACGTGTCATTTGTTATTTATATTAAAAATTTACAGTTTTAGTATAAGGCTCCCATGGCGATTTTTGTTGCCATATTGGCGATGTTTTTTTACTTATTTTGAAATTTTTTTTTTTTTTTTTTTAAGGGTAATTTTTTTTATTATACTTTTTATTATTGCGTTTATTAGTCAATGTTTGACAATAATTCATATTCTGTTTATATTCTGTTAGTATTACTACTAGCTTTAAAATGACGCGTGCATAGATTGTAAAGATGCAATTTTTAAAATGCATTTTTCTATAAAAAGATCTCATTAGGCAAATGTCATCATTTTTTTTTTTTTATTAGATCATTGAACTAAGTCCGCGTGCTTAAATATTACCGATAAATATTATTTTTTATCCTTGTGTATGAAATTAAATGTGTCACTATCGTACCGCTTCAACATTACTATTTCCATTGTCCGCTTACAATAACCTATCACTTAAAAAATCCGGATAATAGACCAGCCATTTGGCTGACAAATATTTTAACAAGACCTTCACTTGCCATTAAACTAAAAAGAATTTTTGAATTACTCTTAGATATTTCAAATAGAACAAATTAAATTCTTCTTCAGTCATTAATAATTATCTGATTCCTAAACAGTTAAATAAATTAAAAGTCTTTAATAATCTCATAAGTTAAATAATCTTTTTCACTTACCCACTAGCCCTAAGATATCTATTCTTTCCTCATGTGTTTGTAAATGTTGTAATACAACCAACCTTTGCCCTATGTCGCGTGGGAACCTTGTTCTGGCGAACTGATTTGTTTGTAAATAATTCTCCCTCCTTCCAGTCAATTCTAGCTCATTGTGCTTTTGAGTTTTCAAGATTTATTTTATTTCGCCCCCATGTCGCGTGAGTGACTCGCCAGTACTCTGTACTGGCGAGTTTTACCTTTGTGTATTATTTTTTTAAAGTTTGTTAATAATTATAATCTATTTGTAATACTTCGCCCTATGTCGCGCGGGAATATTGTTCTGGCGAATTTTACCCTCTGTTAATATCCTTCCCTCTCTCTAGTGAGTTGATTTAGAGTGACTGCAAGCATTCAAATTACTATGCTTTTCTTCGCCATATGTTATGAGAGAACGTTGTTACGACGGCTTATATGTCGCCCCTTGTCGTGTGTTAACTTCATTCTGGCGAACCTCGTAATTTTTTATTTTTATTTTTTTTTAAATAAACGTTCCGGAGGAGGGGCCTAGCATAGCTAGAAGCGTTCGACACCACTCTTGGTGTGGTGAGCGGCACCTCCTCCCTGTTAAATACCTGTTAAATCGTAACTGGACCACGTTAGAGAAATATTATAGAGATTGTCAAAAGGTATAAAATGAACGTCAAAAATATAATTTCCTATTGGATTTTAAATATTTAACAATATGACTTTACAGAAATCTATAAAAGTTTTCTGTTTTCCATAGCCAAAAAGCGTAAAAGTTGGCAGTTATGCGCATCGATCTTATGATTAAATTAGTACGCACTTAAGGTTTTTCTTGCAACAAAACAAAGATTTGTAATGTTTTATATTAAATAGGTTTATCTTACATTTGTAAAATGGCCATATTAATGCATAGTATATGCTCATTAATGGTAGAGTATATTTACGTTTCTTAAAAACAATACACTACTTTTCCATGAATGACTGAAACTACCGATTTCAGACGTTTCATTAAATATGTCCACTACACTGTAAAAGAAAAATTCTAAAATAAGTAAAAATTTGTATGATATTTGGGTAAAGCAATGTTCCAAATCGGAAAGTTCTGTTTATAACCCAAAATTTCAGCCTAAATTGTATACGAGACCAATTTAGGATAGAATTGTTTTGGGGTTTATTTTTTGCAGTGTACATACGAAATGATCAACGCATGTTAGATTTTTTTTTTTTTTTTTATTTATTTATTTATTTATTTTTTTTTTTGGTTCAATATTTTGTACAACGTCTTCATTTATTATAGACAAAAATATAAAATCATACATAACAAGTTTGAAACTCAAAATAGATAGATTTTCTGACCCATTTTGGGTTATAAGCTGAACTTTCCAATTTGGGACGTAGCTTTACCCAAATATAAGTTTTTCCTCAAAGAAAAAAGGGAACCATTAAAAAATTAAAGAAAAGACACGAAAACACAACATGTTTGGAATCACGCTGTAAAAATTAATGCTTGAAATGCATTTTGACTCAAGCATGAGCTAATAAGGCATATTTAGATATCTGCATTGATTAGCGCATATGTTCATGGAGATATAAAGGTTTCTTAAACAATTGCTCCTTTTTTAATATAACATGCAGGGTATTAAAACCAACGCAAAGCTATTTTTAGAAAACTTAACATATACTATAATCAGAGTATAAAAACATTAAATATCTAATGAAAAACAGAATTTTAGTATTTTATTTCCTCTAAAAAAAAAAAAAGGGAAGATAGAGGGATTTATCAATATTTATTTAAAATCAGCGAACGCTGCATTACCATTGATTAAATCAAAATAAAAATGTGAGTAAAAGCCCTTGTAATTTAACTTTTATTTTGAGCCTCATAAAAATTCGTACAGATAATTAGAAGCCGCGTAATGATATGCTACTACGAAAGCGCATTCAGAGCTTTACTTTTTATAGGGTGATACAAAACATTTTTATTTTGTTTAATTTTTTACTGGTCCCCGTTTTCACTTCAGGACAAAACTTTTGCTGAAATATATGAGTTATAAAATGTTCTTTACACTGATGATTTCAAAAGAATTTTTCTACATATTTGACAAAACGTCTGAATTCAAAAGTGTCCAAATACTTATTGGTAGTGTATACGTCGCCTTGTTTTTTAGCGTAATTCTAATCATACTAATCTGTTTATATATCTGTCAGAAAACTTTCGCTTTATCACCAAACCACAAACTGGTATGTATTGCTTATATAATTCTTACGATAATGAAACTTCTTTGATAGATAAGAGAAATACAGGGTGTCCGAGAAGTATCTTTACACTTGCAAAAAATCATAAAAAATAAAATAATAAATATATAAACTTACCGTTTATTGTTTTCAATGCAAAATTTATCAAAGTTTTCTGTAACTAAGGTTTTGTAGCCGAGATGTTAAAAAAGATGGATGACGGTGAAAATTTTCTGGAACGTGTTATGTTTTCGGATGGAGCGACTTTTCAAGTATCGGGACTTGTTAAAAGGCACAATACCCGAATTTGAGGATTTGAAAAATCATTGTGTATCAATGTCCAGTTGCTGACACCACCCTAATGAAAGCTCGAATTACTCCAGCTTTAGAAACTGTCGATTCTGGAATGCTGCCGAGAACATAGTTAGAATTATCTTACCGACTGGATGTTTTGCGTGCTACTAATGGCGCACACATTGAATTGTTCTGAATATTTTCTGTGTAAAACTTCGATAGTTTTTGCACTGAATGCAACAGCAGTAAGTTTATATCTTTATTACTTTATTTTTTTATGATTTTTTGAAAGTGTAAAAGTACTTCTCGCACACCCTGTATGTATGCTAATGGCGAAGAAATAATGATTATACATGAATAGTTAATACATCAGCTCAATGCAACTGTGTGACGTATAATACAAGCTACTAATATAGTATTTTAAGAATCTTAAATTTATAATATATATATATATATATATATATATATATATATATATATATATATTAGGAACAATTCTGTTTGCAAAATTGGAAATAATGATTGATGTTATGGTATTTTGTAAAAACTGAAAAATATTCATTTGTTTTCAGGTGTAATTATTAATTGTATGATAATAATATTTTGTTCGTAAATTGCTGTTTTAATATTTCTATATATAAGTTTTTATTCATACGTACTAATCTGGAAGATATTGTAAGGCTAAATACAAATCTCGAATATTCAAATTTTATCAATTTTCTTTTCTTTTCTTTTTCTTTCTTTCTTTCTTTTTATCGTGGTTGCTGGAAATTCAGTTAATTTTAATCTTATTTGTATTAAAGTTTTGTCATTGGTAAACCTCCATGAGAAAAGGAAAGAAAAGCAAAATATAAAATTATCTGTAAATAAATTATTTTTTGGCCAAAAATTTTCGCAGTCGGCAGGATTCGAACCTACGCGGGGAATCCCCAATGGATTTCAAGTCCATCGCCTTAACCACTCGGCCACGACTGCTGCAGAATCACTTCTCTCCTTTTGTTATTCATATTTGCACATCTGCTTAAGAAAGACGTGAAAAAAACATTATTTAACACAATTCTCTGTGAAGCTGCACTAGTTTTTTTTTTTAGAAGATGACGAATCTAAATAATTATAAGATAAAAAAAACTTTTTATATACCATGTTTTAAATTTTCTGATGATTCATAGAGCTCTTATCAATGTGCATAAAATTTTTAAAGTGATAATGACGTCAATTTTTGTGAAATGCATAATTTAACTTTTTATATTTTTTTTACGTTCACGTATAATTAAATGTATTTATTTTTATGTCGAAAGAAAATGAACTCGTCAATTTTTTTTTTTTTTTTTTTTGGGCATCAATTAAATTATAGCTAATATTTTAATGGCTAGTTTAACGCTATTAGGATGTTATTATTTTCATATTTTAATTAATTATAAGAAAATTAATCGAATATTCGAAAATCGGACTTCTAAGTATTGTGTTGTCACCGGGTTCTGAGCTACTGTGAAAGTTTCAAATGTCTAACTAGTAGGGAAGTTAAATAAAATTCGATTGCAAGATTTGTACTGGACAAACAAACAAACAAACATACAAACAAACAAACAAACAAGAATAGAAGTTAATGAAAACATGGTAAAATAACCCCATTCCCACGTAAATTTTTGTTTTTCGAAATAATAGATAAAAAACGACTAATTTCATTATATTCTAAACATATTATTTCTAATAATTAAACAAACAGTTTAGCATTTCGTGTTCACTATTTTTGCCTCTCAGATATTTCTTTTCCTTATCCTTTCTCGAAAACGCTTCCACTTTCATTCCTTCTATCGCCCTACTCCCCACATTAAACATATTTTCAATTTTGTATATATATATATATATATACTTTCATAAATATCGTTTTAAAGTAAGAAATAATTATTAAATATGTTTCTATAATCAATATGATATCAGATTTCATGATTTCACGCAAATGTAAACTAAAAATATGCGTTTTACAAAAAAATTATGTTTGTGTGATGGAACTTTTTTACTGTATTTTTCGGTTTTAATGAGTACAAATCTATAAGAAACACTTGAAGTATCTTATGCATGGCTACCAAATTTTACCGATTTTCACCAAAATTTCATGATAATGGAATCCCAAATCATAAATCTCCGAAAGTTAAAGTAAGAAGTTTCTCTAAACATATAATGGTGATTATCCTTATTTTAAAATTGTAAAAGTTGACAACTATGATCTTATGCAGAGTTTTGTTTGAGGACTTAAGTATTCAATAACATTCCATAAATTTTCGAAAATATAATTAAGGTAGCTAAAGTGTATTTAAAGTGACAATTCTAATATACATTCTTATATAATGATATCGAAACACTATGATGAATCACAAATATTTGTTAAATGTTTAGATCAAATAGAAATGCTGATAAAACATTTGATTGAAATTTGATCATGGTTTAACAAAATACTTTCAAAAATGGAATATAAACTTTTGTTCATTTTTTTTTTATATTTAGTTCCGTAATTTGTTATACTGAAGCAAATAAATTTCATATATTCCTCTGTAAAATAGTCTGTCGATTTATTATTATTATTATTATTATGATAATATTAAATAGTGTGCATCTTTGAATAATAACGTCGGATTAATTGTCATTTGATTGAACATTAGCAAGTTAAATTATGTGGATCGCCCAAATGGAAGTGGCACTGCCGTGGTTACTCTATTATTTTAAGATACAGAAGACTATGCATGCCCCCTACAGAAAGCTCTGAGTGCTGGGAACGTATGCCATATCGTCATATTAGAACATATGCTTGTGTCATACTCGTAAGAGCAAGTTTAACGGTATGGTTCCTACCATGGATGTCTTCAAACGGTGTGAACGTGGTGTCGTTCAATTTTTAGCGGCGGAAAATGTGAGTGCTGAAAAAATTATCATCCCATGCAGAAGGTGTATGTCATGAGGTAAGTATTCTGATGTTGCGATTTTCATAAAGGATGAAGCAGTACGGACGACAGGGCACGACCATGTCAAGTGCGTGTATAGTTATCACCCAGTAAGCAATTGCAGTGTGTCATTTAGAAAAATCGCTACACCATAGGAATACGGATCTTCGTAATATACACTCTGTGCCATTCACATTTTGCATAAAATGATAAATTTCTCTTGCACTCATATTTTCCGCATTTAAAAATTGAACGACTGCACGTTTACAACGTATGGAAGCATCCATGATACAAACGATGTTGAACTTTCTACTACGCTATCACACAAGAGAGAGACTAATAAATTCTAGTTTATTATTTTTTTCTAGATTGAAAACTCGTTCTCGGTATTTAATATCATTATTAGTATTATTATACGTGATAAATAAGCGATTAGTTTAAGCTTGAAGACAACTTTTGGTATGTGAAAAGGTTAAAAATAGCAATAATCATTTACGAAATAATTTGTGAGATTAATATTTTTCATATCATAGTTGGGGCAGGGGGAGACCTCGTGATCCACCGGCTGTTTAAAAAAAACATTACCGTTTGCATATATGAATTGGGAATAACTTTTTCTGCAGTTTTATATGTGAATAAAGTGTCTTGTGTCGGAATAATTAGAAATATAAATTTCAGCGCCTAATGTGTTAAACAAAATAACTAATCCATTGTTAAGTAAATGTCTGATTATTTTACCCTTATAAAAAATTGATTTTTATATGCATGTATATATCTGTAGTGATAAGTATAAAGGATTTAAGTCCATATTCTTGATTTTTCAGGAGACGAAAAATAAAGTTTAACTAGCTAAAAACAAATCAGAAGAATGGATTAGGGAAAGGGTATTTCGTTGAGTTTTACCCTTTATACCATTCAGTGGTTGTCAACCTTCATTTAATAACGGGAAAAATTCAATTAAATATTTTATACCATACATGAATGGTAAATTTCTAAATTGGTCCATTTTTTACCAATGGATTTTCTCAAAGACTAAATGACATAGAATTAAATCCTTTATACCAATCGATAGAGAATTTTTTTCTGAGTCTGACTATGTACTTAACTCAAAATCGACATTTTTGGACTTAAATCCTTTATACTTATCAGTACAGATTATATATAGTATATTAAAGCATTAATTCAGTATTAATTCATATCCAAACATTGATATATTTTTTCGAATCGAAATTAATTAATTACATTTTTACTTCTATCTATGTGACACTAAAAACAGACAGAAAAAATACATTTTTCCTCAGGTACATCATAGATTAAGAAGACAAATGTTATCAAAAAGTCGATGAAATCAGGCAATTTCTATGATTTTTTAACAAAACTAATAAAAATTGCTTATTAATCATAATAAAATAATAAAACTCTAAACTAAACCTGTATGAAAATAAATAAATAAGCGTAAGAACACGTATTATGCTTTACGTTACTTTTTTATCGCTTTTATATTGCTAATATTTTATTATCAGTAAAGTTTTATTTCCAAATAATTACGATTCTTAACAAATAATTAATTTATTAAAAACGAATTTACATTTACAAATGTTGTAATAAAATAATTCAACAGATTTATTTAAGGAGGTTTGAATTTCGATTTGAAAAATTAAAGGGATTGTTGATTCGCATAAGCAAAAATACATTAAATCGTGAACAAAAGGTTTTATAGCTTGAAATCTAAATGTTTTATCCTTTTCAAAAATTCCACATCGCTATAATTTTAAAATAATAAAAACACATATGGCAAAGCGAAACAAGTGTCTTCTTGTTTTTAAAGGGTATGCTTTTAATGTCAAAATCACTAACTGATCCAAATTTTTACAATTACTACGCATACATTCCCCTACATATGCACACACACATAGATTATATTGATATTTATAACATATATTATAAATATCATTATGCATACATAAGTATATTATATATAAATATTATACACAAACATATAAATATTTTATACATAAATATTACTGCACGCATACTTTTGGTCACCCTGATTCAAAGATTCAATTTTCAAAACAAAAAATTATTGTTTTATTTTGTTTTTATGCCCCTACCATTAACCAAAATTTTATTTTGCATGATATTCTATGTTTTATTTTATTTTATTATTATTATTTTTTTTTAATGTATGACTAGAGAAAGAACATTCTGGCCAATTTTATGCAATAACTGGTGCCACACCCTAAAGCATTGTCATAAAAATATATGTGCCGTATAGTTAAAATTAAAATTACCTTGTTTATACTTACTTAGATCACGTTCTAGCAAACGTATTTGTTGGAACTTAATAAATGCATTATATGGACTATGTCTAAAATAAATCTGAAATAAAAATGAATAGTTCCAAATTCGACATACGTTTGGTGCTTTTTATGCTATGTAGCAAAGGCATTATGAATATTTGGAGAGATTTGGAAAACCAATAATCAATGTCGTAAAGTATTTTTTAACCATGCCTTTCGAAGAGAAAAATATCGATCCTTACAGATCAAGTTGATTTATCAGAACGATGGAAATGTTTTAACTGTTGTACGAGAATATCCATCGTTGAAAGCTTACAAAAAAAAAAAAAAAAAAAAAAAAAAAAAACAGAGGAGGGTGGGGGGGGGGGGTTATCTAGCGAAACATGGATCGAGAAAAATGGATATTAAATTTAAAGAAACTGAAAAGTTGGATGTGCTGCGAGGGAGATGATGCAAACTGATTTGAAAGAGAAGCTGTGAAAGAAGTCATATTGCTGTGGTCGAGAAAGCATCCGCGGCTAGTTTTACCTGAAGAAGGCAATCAAAATCAATGCATTTTTTATGCTTCATAGCGTAGATTTTATATGAATACTACTTTACAATTGATTACAGAAAGGTAAGTTCACGTGACACCGCACTTATTAAAGTTTATTGGGAACTGGACGCTCTTTCGTTCACGACCATGTGAATTTTACAACAGTTTCATTTCAAATCAGCTTCTGTCATCTTTCCTGATGCAAACTCCCCATCCCTTCAAATTTAATAAACATCCTTCTAAAACCCTGTCTCCACAATGACCTTTTTTGTAAGCCTTTTAAGCGTTCATATTCTCGCAGTGCAGTTGGGAAATAATTACTGATCTGATGAAACAATTGATCAGTAAGTCTCGATTTTTCTCTGCTTAAAGCATGGTGAAGAATTATTTTATAACACTGAATAACTCCTATTTTAAACGCTCCAAATTTGCATAACATCATTCCTACATTGTGCGAAACGCGCCACTTATCGGTCTAATTCTGAACTATTGATTTTTATTTCAGATTTCTTTTCCCATGATTCACATGAAGCATAGACCCAGTTTTAACAAAATACGTCTACTAGAACGGGATTTACGCAGGTATAAACAGGGTACAATTTTTATTAAAATCACACAATCAACTGTGGAAGAAAATCATATTTATTATCCGGGGTTCGACTCCCGGTCCCGGCATTATTTTCACTCAGCCGGAAAAATAAAATTTCATTAAATATGATTTTCTTCCACTGTTGATTGTGTGATTTTAATAAAAATTGTATTTCTTTCTCCCATTATCTAATGGTGTTTTCCATTTCCTGCGGCTTATTTCTGTCGAGCTATCTACATGATAGACCAGAGATGTTTCTGCCGATAGGTTGTCTGAGTGAGTAGTGCTGACCGGGGTGTCGGCCTGGATAGCTCAATTGGTAGAGCCTTGACCTTGTAAGTCAAAGTTCCGGGGTTCGACTCCCGGTCCAGGCATTATTTTCACTCAGTCGGAAAAATAAAATTTAAATAAACAGGGTAGTTTTAATTTTAACCGCCCGGTATATATTTTTATGATAAACATTTGACGTACACAGCCCCAACTAACGCATAATGTAGACCAGAATGTTCTTTTCCATTATACATTGCAGAAATTACATTTTGAGTTTTACATTTGCGAACAGACTTCTTTTCTTTTTCGCTTTATATTATTGAATAAGAGAGAAAAATATGAAATGGAATACGTGTGTAAAATAAGTTATAAAACGTTAAAATATATTTCAAATGAATTTAAACAGAAAGTTTTAAAATATATGTGATTACTACATCATGGACCTAGGTCCTTAGTGTACACAATTGATCTCATTACCTAAACTAACACCAACTCTTACTATAAAGAACTATTTAAAATATAATAATAATAATAATAATAATTTTGTTGTTCGTAACTAGAAAAAGTTCATAAAATTATTGGGTTGGTTTATTCACTTTACACTGAACAAAGAAAAGAAAAAAACAATCATGAATGTAAGATATATATAAGAAAGTTGGAAAACCAGACAGTATAAAATGTTACGTAAATTTTATTAAACGTATTAATATGACTTTTTCACATAAAAAATGAAAATAAATATTTCACATTTGATTTCTTTTTCTTTTACAGCTTGTAATAAAATAAATAATACACAATATAATAGTATCTTCTATAAATAATGTACGAGGCATAAGTTACAAATGTACGTACATCCTATAGCTAATTCTACATTGCTATTATTAAAATATCTTTAAAATTCTTGTTCACAAAAATATCAGTATCTTTCCTGATGATAGGAACTAAAATACATACTTACAAAACATGAAATAAAAGCAAAATAAAACATAAACATCTAAATTCGTATTTACTAACGTTTACGTTATTTTGGAATAATAAATTTTGTATGATTTAATTCTGAAATATTATTGCAAAAATCAGAATCAGTTACTGTTTTTAAAAATGTATAAATGTCCAACAAATAAAATATTGTTCATAATAGTATAAATTCTTATTGCAGTATGAAACATTTTGACTCCATTTTTTTTTCAAAATAGAATATATTGTTAATCTAAATTTTCAAGGAATCAGCTTAAATTATAGAAATCAATAGAAATATTAGAAAAATCTGTTAAATTAAGTTACAGAATTGACACTAATTTTAAATATAATATGAAGCAAAAATATCAAATTTAATTGTCGAATAATTCTCGTGCATATTGTTCTTAAATTATAATTATAAATTTAGCTCATAAACGCATAAATGTCTTCATTAATTCTAACATTTTATACACTTGAACTTTTACATGTTTTTAAATATATAGCACCATATTTTACATTATTATTTAAACTAAATAATCTAATAAGATTATCAGAAAAGTTTGACAAGTTCTTTTTTTTTTTTCAGTTATTTTGTTAATTTACAATAATGACATATTGATAATTGGTAAACATAGTAACATTGTCAATTATATATCCCAGCGATAAACATATATACAAATAAAAGCCTACATTAACTATAATTTCAAACATAGTTTGAATTTTGCATATCCTTAGATATAAAACACCAGTTTTTGAATTCTTATTTATCTAAACAATGTGTGGAGTATAGAATGCCACATTAAAGTATTAGAAAATTTTGGCAAGTTTAATAAGTATTTTTAATATAGGAATTGTGTTCTTTTGCAGTAATGATACAATGGTAACTTGTCGACACGGTACATTATCAGTCATATTTTCAAGACTTTAAGGTAAGGAGTTATTTTATAAATTACCGTATCACATATATTTTCATTAAAAAACTGAAAACTTATATATTAATGACAATTTGAAAAAAAACTATTGAAACTGTATAAATAATTTATCTTTAAATAATATTAGAAGCTTTTACTGAGTTAACACTTGAAAAAAATGTCTTCATATAATGATATTAACGTTAAATATCACCCGCATACACCAACCACACACACATCACTTCAAAATACAAGTCAAACAGCTTCTTTCTTTTATATATATATATATATATATATATATATATATATATATATATATATATATATATATATATATATATATATATAAAAAAAATGAAAATGAAAATTTTAAATTTAAACATTTTATTTGAAAGATTTTACAGAGATAAATTTTTTATCGTAATTGTTTATTGATTTAAAATATTTAATTATTACACTTTTAGCAGAAAAATTATTGGCATTAGGTCATTTATTTTCAAACTCAAGAATTTAAAATATTAGTCAATTTTTAATAACCTTACATATATGCTTATTTATTTATTTTTTTTTAGGTTGATTTCTTTAGAAATCGACCTATTGCAATCACTTCGTTTATCTATATTTTATTATATCTATCTATAATGAATGTTTTGTCATCACGATAACTCCCGAAATAATACTCCAAATCAAACCAAATTTGGACAGTGAGCTGATCTTATAAATATCTTGAATGAGTTCGTTAAGCAAGTTGCTCCAACTTTTAGTTTTCAAGTGGCTGCTACTTGAATATTTCAAATCCACATTGTAAAATGCGTATTTTAATTTCTTTGAAAACTTCATTTTTAGTAATTCTACGAGAAAGTGCTCTGGCGTCAAGTTGTAAATTAAGAAACTCAAGAAACTAAATTATTTTTGCACCTTGCAATAACCTCACATGAGCTTCAAATTCAAGAAATCATTTTAAGAACCTTGATTTCGAGTAATTTTATGATAAAATATACAGGCATAAAGTAATACATTATCAAACTAAAGAACCTAAAAATATTTTTCCAATTTTTATTAAATTCAAAAGTGTTTCGTATTCAGTAAATAATTTCAAGAATCTGATTTTGCGTATTTTTATGAGAAAATGTATTGCATTAGGTCATACGCTATCAAACTCAAGAATCTAAAATATTTTTGAAGCTTTCAATAAACTTACAAGTGCTCAAATTTCTCGTTTTGAGTACTTTTATGTAAAAATGTACTGGCATGAAATCGTACGTTATCAGTTGAAGAACCTAAATTATCTTTGTAGTTTTTAATAATCTCACATGTGCTTCTAATTCAATAAATTATTTCAAAACCATGATTCTGGAAAATTTTATGATAAATTATTCTAGCATAAAGCCGTGCATTATCAAACTTAAAAATCTAAAATATTTTTGCAGTTTTTGAAAACCCCACAAGCGCTGTAGATTTAGTAAATCATTTTAAGAACCTTCTTCTGAAAAATTTTATGATAAAATGTTCTGGAATTGCGTCATAGGTTATCAAACTCAAGAACCTAAAACAATTTTGAAATTTTCAATAACCTTACACGCGCTCTGACACTTGATTTTTATTACTTTTGTGAAAAAATGTACTGGCAACAAGTCATACGTTACCAAACTCAAGAACCTAGAATATCGTTGAAGTTTTCAAAAATTTCACATGGGCTAAAAATTTAAGAAATTATTTTAAGAACCTGATTCTGAATAATATATCACAAAATGAACTTACATAAAATCGTACTTTATCAAATTCAAAAGCATAAAATATTGTTGCACTTTTAAAGTAACCTAACCAGCGCTGCAAGTCCAGCGAACCCTTTCAAGGACCTGATTTTGAATAGTTTTATGGGAAAAGATGTTGGCATAAAAATCAAAATCAGAAACAGAAGGAAGTAGAAGTGGCTCAATGCTGAGATCTAATACAAAATCTTTCTTTCAATATAAAATTAGACTCTATTTAACAACATTTATGCGATTACACAGGTCTACAAAAATAATGTTGGCAAAATTTGATTTGATGATTTTTGCTAATACATATATGTTTTTTGGTGTGGTGAAACCGAAAATGAAGTCAGTTTTTCTCTATCACGTACAGATTTCTGTAAATACAAGATGTCTACCGACACAATTTCTTTATTTTTGGTAATTTCTAATATGTTTCCATAATTAATTATAAATATCATGGACAAACATACTATAAAAGTTACCATATAATTATACTGGTGGAAGAATCATAAAAGAAATTGTGTCAGTAGACACTTGTATTAGCAAAAATCTATACATGATAAAGAAAAACAGGTTTCAGTGTCCGTTTCAGTTCAAAAAACATAAAGATCAGCCAAAATTATCAAATCAAAATTTTAGATGTAGCCCTGTGTTATTAAAGAAAACAAACTATTTAAAATACATTTATAGTTATAAAAACGGATTTAATTATCAGATTAATTACATATAAACTTCGCCAATAAAAGTGGTAAACTATAATAATAATATGAAAAATTTGATATATCTCAGTAGTTAGTAGAAATTCTGAAATTTCAATTAACTCTCTTTCATTTTTTAAACGTTTATTTGGAAATTAAGCAAAAATCTCTTTTGTGACATTGACATGATAGCAAAGAAGCTTTTTCTTTTTTTCCCCAAAAGTTTTTCTTTGACTTTAGAAACCCTGCCTTTGAAACTTTTGCAATACTATCTCTTCAGTACGATACGTAAAAATGCATATTTATTAAAAGTATTTACACTAATTATTTGAAATGTAATATTTTTTGCATTTCTGTCAAATGACGCATTTCGCATAATTCGTAAATTAAAGCTTCAATTAAAATATCAAATTTGCATATTTCTGCTTAATAATGCATAATGAAAATGCATATTTCTAAAAATCCGCATTTCTTTTTTATCTATACTTAATGAATATTCGCAATTTCAATCCTACATTTTTAAAAACATCATCGTAAAATATTTTTTAGTATGTAATGTCCCAAAGCGGGAGAATAGATGCATATATAGTTTAGAGTAATTTTAGGATAGATGGCCATAGAGAAGAGATGGTCAGTCTAAATATTTTCTAAACTTGATCATAGATGGCAACATAAACTTTTTTCGTAGGAAATAGTTCAGTGAGTTCATTCATTGTGACCTGCAGTTATGTTCTTCATTTTTAAAAAGTAAGAGAAATTTTAATGCTTATTTAATTTAGTGGTTGAATATTTTTGTTGAGTTTGGTATTTGAATGTTTTACAAAACGTACGTTACTTTTTTTTTTTTTTTTACTATACTGACTTTTAAGTCACGTATATAAACCAATTTTTATTTTTACGCCTAAAACAAGGATGTACAATAGCGGAGTGACGCTTTATATTAGGTGGATAGCTATCCTTCAATTTTATAAGAGATGTTTTTTTTTTAAACATCAAAAACTCATAATGTACCATCACCAATAAAAGTACTTTATGATATTGCACCAGTTCCCGATGTAACCCTGACAAAAACAGTTAGAAAACGTACCAATGGTATTTATGGCACGTTTAATGGCAAATAGTAGCTGTGGTTTGACATCACCAGAAAATATTGAGAAGCATCGGAGTCTTTTATAAAAGGACAGTTGATAAAAAATCTTAAAACCTTGAAAAAGTTTAAAATAAACGGAAGCACAAAGAAAAACACGACACTTCCTGCAGCGAAGAAAATAAAATACATCTGAAATTAGCAAACTTACATATTCAGAGGGAATAGAATTTGATGAGAATCATTGTGCTGGTTGTGGAGAAGAATACACTATCACAACCAAAATGAATGGCTGGATTTAAGGTGCTGAAGTATTCCATGAAACGAGTACGAACTGTTAAAACCTTCGCCAAAAATGTGGTAAAATTTTACGAAAAGTGAAGGATTGAAATTGTACTTCAAATTCAGTTTATTCGAATTTTATTCACTCATTTTCCACGATATAATTGCATCGTTACAAATTGCTATATGTTTTGTATATAAAATGTTTTTTTTTTCTCTCTATTTTAACTTCGCCTTTTTTTTTTTTTTTTCTTAATTTGGATGCCCATCACTCTTCGACTTGAAGAAGAGATGCCCATTTGTCATTTTATTATAAAAGTATGTTTATCACATTTTATTCTCAATATTTAATTATTTTTTGCCCAAAATATGGTGAGCATATGTATAAAAGTTTTAAATATACATAAATATTTCTTATAATGCATTCTAAGAAATTTTTGACAGGTATATATTTTCATAATTGTTAACTCTTACGCTTTTTCACTACCGGAAAATTTTAATAAAACTTTTTTTTTCTTAAATCAGTGAAAACTGTTAAGGAAATAATAATAAAAAACAAAATAAAATAATAATAATTAAATTTTTCCGGTCGTTAAAAGGCGTAAAAGTAGGCAGCTATGAACTGCGCTTATTCTAAAAATACATTTAACTCACATTTTTCAAAATTTCTTTAAAATTAAATAAAAAAGGTTAGCATAGTCATATAATTAAAAAAAGGAGGAGGGGGAGAATTTGTTTTCAGACATTCCGTCTTCATCTTAAACTAAAATTTGAAATATACAAGGTGCGTCCATAAAGTAACCTGACTATTTTTTTTATAAAGAAAAAAAATATTACTCACCTTCAAATAAATTTATTTATTTAAAAATAATCGTCAGAGATGTCCAGACAATTTTCTAACATTTCTTTAAGTCATGTAAACAAAATTTTTAAAGCCGTTGGTACTAACCGTTCTCAAAATATGCGTAACATTTTTTCACGTTTTCCTCATTCTTTGCAGTTGAAAGGCGTTCTTTGGTTCATATTCAGTGCTTTCTCGCCCACATTTAAAGCAGTTGTACGATTCATTATACTTGTGTTCTTGATAACGATGCATCGCCATACACTGTTTGAAACATCTCTAAAGTTTTGGGAGCAGATTTACCTAATTTGTAATAAAATTCAATGGCATAACGTTGTTCCATGCCTAAGCCTTTTTTTTTTTTTTTTTTTGTTACAGTGTTTTCTCAGTAAGTGAAAATGGCTAAGGCATTTTGATATGCACAGGGTTAAATGACGAGTTTAAACTGGATTGAATAGTTGAGATGTCATTCTTCCTAAACATACATTTACTCTTTCCCTTTTTTATTTTATCGTTTGGTTTTTTAATTTGGCCAGTTTCTTTATGACGCACCTTGTACATTTATATATATATATATAACTCTCTTATATATCAAATAAAGCTTGTTTTTAGATAAATTAAAATTAATACAGTCGAATCTCGTTGACGTGAACATTGTTAACGTGAATTACTTTTCACATAAACTATTTCCACAATCCCCATCAAAGTTTAGCTATATGAAGATTAGTTACTGACAGCATGAACAATTTTTTTATTCCCCTTGCTATTCACGTTAACGTGGTTCGACTGAGCTTAAATATTCTGTATCTTTTATTAACACCATGAGGGAACTCTTAAGAAAAATGGCTGCTATAGCATTGAAAATAGCATTACATCAAATATTTTAAGAAAAAATGGTGAAATAAAATTAATAAAGCAAATCCTAAGCATACCAATTTAAATTACAATAAAATTCAACATTAAAATAATGAAGTCACGAAAGAGAAAAGCTAGAATTGATTCGTCAGAATCGATTCTTAAAATACTGCACTTACATACAAAACAAAAATTCTTGTGGTACTTCCCGACATTATATATTAAATAAAATACAGGCAATATAAAATTACAATTTAAATTTAAATTTAAAATTTCAGACACTTGTTTTCTACAGTTCATAACTAAAATCGTATGTAAATACTTTTACAAAACATGAATAACATGCAAATGATAAAGTAAAATGAGATGTCGTCAAATGATTTTCACAAAATGTTAATGAAAACTGATAATATTAATAATATGTCTCCTTTTCTATCCAAGAACCAGGTGGTCTATGTCTAAGAATGTATCTTCTGGTTTCATCATACACAAAGATGAGAAGAGAAAATGGAAGTCCAGTAAGCCACCATGACCATTTTAATGGATACATTCGTAATCCATGTTCCATGCCAGGGCAGTAGGATAAGAAAGCAGCTAATGCAGTTTCAAAAAGTAAACCAAAATTGAGTACCCAGTTTCTGAAAAAGAAATAATAAAACTGGATGTATAATACACATTAATGTAAAACAACATTTATTTATCATTATTTTACCGATTCTTTATTTTTTTTTCCCCAAAGTAAATCATTTAATCAATATTGAAAGTTTTATATGTATGGCCTACATATGCCAATAAATTCATGAGAATCATTAATGATGCCATATACATTCCATTAAAGTGTAGAAATAGTGAAAAGTTAGTTTAAAAAGCTGAAATTCCAGAGCAAATAAAATCTTGCGTGAAAATGTTTACCGTAGTTTAATTCTAATTAAAGGGACTAGTTGATTATCTGAGACTTCAGGCATCAAGCTTATATATATATTTTTTTTAAATGACAATACTAAATTAAAACTGGTTATAATGAAAGTAACATTCTTCTGCTATAAATAAAACCTTCGTAAGCAAATAAACATAAATTCTAAAGACACGTAATGATTACTACAGTTAAAAAAAAAAAAAAAAAAAATTATCCTTCAACAAGAAAAAAAAAAACCTGATGTGGGCACCACATGACTTCCTTATACACCCATTGGAATATACATATTGTTATGAATATATTGACATATTTGTGTGAAGTAACTGATTCGTAAATAAACAGGCAGGTTCCAAACACACACACACACACATTAAAAAAAAAAAAAAAAAAAAAAAAACTGAAAAATTGTGAAAGTGCTACTCCAAATTCATAACTTAGAATTTAATGAAAATCAGTCGAGTATAGATGGCTTACTTTTGTTCTCTTTGCCGAAAATTTGAGGTTTAAAATGATACATTTTACCGAAAATATTAATTCAGTTAAAACTGAGAAAGGATTTAATAATTCTGGCCATCCTGAAACAATATTTGCCACTAAATTTGATCGCTAATCTTGCCAAGACGCCAAGTTTGTAGTCAATGCTGATTTTGATCTTTGCATCGATTTTGGCGATTTTGCATCGAATTTGGCGACTTGGCGTCCGAATGTGGCGAAAATTTGCAGTTTAGGGTTGCCAAAGTTTGGAAGCTTTTGCTTCTATAAGAACAGAATTCTGGAATTTTCTGGAAAGATTCATTGGTTTATAGCGCTGAACTAAATTCTTTGAAAATTCTTTAGATGACAAACAAGATTAAAACAAAATAAAGTGCATTCGTCGACCAGGACCTACTTATACATTAAGAATTACATTCTACACTCAAAATGTCGGCAACTTTCACAACAATATCATTACGTGCTCTACCTACAAGCTAAATATTCATTAAAGTGCATTCGTAGACTAGAACCTGTTTATGGCTTTAGGAATTACTTTCTGCACGCAAAAATGTCGGCAATTTTTATAAAAATATCAATACTTGTTACAATACAATAGATCAATTCTCATAAAAATATCAATCTATTTACGGGCTGAATATTCATTAAATAAAATGCATTCCGCGACTAGAGCCTGCTTATGTATTTACAAATTACTTTCTACAAGCAAAAAATGTCGACAACTTTCATAATAATATCATTACGGGCTCTATCATTAGCTTATTTTGAAATCTCTATGATGGTAGGCAGGCCCTGACAGGGCATACGGAGCAAATGCCCTGGGCCCCCCTTCTGGAAGGGGCCCCCCTACAGGCGTATGCAGAAATTCTACAACCTAAAGAGCTCTTATACCACTGCAAGGGGGCCCCCCAGAATAGGCTTGCCCCGGGGCTCCAGGTAGTCTAAGTCGGGCCCTGATGGTAGGTCATATATCATGGCCAAAACCTTTGTATATTTGGTCATTATGAATATAATTTTAGTAAATACCTCCAAAACAGAAAGTCACAGAAAGACGAAAAAGGGAGGTGCACAACCAGATGTTATAAAAAACCTATATACCAATTTGCAACGATCTTCGTCCAACCGTTTTTGAGTTATGCGAGATACACACACACATACATACACACACGTTGAAGTAGAATTAGCAATAAATAAATGTAAGTAAAAATAATAACGAGCAATATTAGTGAAAAAATACGAGGAATAAAACAAGAATTAAAAGTTGTATGAGAAAGTTGAGTGAGTATGAGATAGTTGAATGAGTAATTTCCACGTATCAGAAATGAAAGCTGTTGAAGAAAGATCACTATATTCTGGTCAGATTAGAATACCTTTATAAATTAAAAACGTTAATAATTTTTACAATTTCCTAATTAGGAATAAAATTTTATATTCTTTGTAAATAAGGTCCAAAATGCTAATAATTATGATGAATAATTTTCCTGTAAAAATTTTATGACTTAGAAAAACGGCTTACAAAAACGGACTGTCTTTAAAAAAAAGAGGACATCTGGTCAGTATACACTAACATAATTTTTAGAGTTTATAAAAGTACATAAAACTTCAAGAAAATTTATGTGGAAAAAAAAAAGAAAAGAATAAAGTGAGCTTTAGGACTTCTAAAGCAGTGTTCTTAAGGGCACTGCCCTGTTCCCGTTTAACTCCCCAGCTATAGAAAATGAAACTAAAAAACTGGCTTAGATGAAGTACAAAACTTCCCCGCCCTTTACCCAGTGTGACATTTTTTGTCCAATTACAGACGTAAAGTATTTCGGCTGTCAATATGATGATCACAGAGGCGGGGTCATTTTCGTCCCCCAAAAAGAAGTCCATTATACAAAAGGGCGTCAAGAAACTTCCTCAGTACTGATTTGTCTTTTGATAAAAAGGCAGCGTTTTATTGAATGAACTTCAATATTATGTAATGAATGCATGTAAAAACACATGTATACATGCATATATGTATAGTATTGATTCATATATATATATATATATACATATATAATATCACAGGTTGTTATTATTATTATTACTATTACTACTAGTAGTAGTTAGGGTGCCTATATTACTTATCGAGGTAGTAATTAGTAAGACAGGTCGAACAATTTCTTTCAGATAGCGATTTTGTCTTCGTTACCAATTTTTATTTATTACCTTGAATAGACGTTCAAAACTTTTTTATTTTGTCATATAAATATAAAGAGCTAAACGATTGTTACTGTATCAATACGGATTTTTAGTCCGGATTATATCAAAAATTGGTACACTTATGTATTAAAACGAAATCTAGGTAATTCTGTATTTTTGTGTTCAATTGAATAATTGGTTCAAAAGTAATAAAAATCCTACTTAAACTTTAAAATTATTTAAAAAAAAAAAAAAAAAAGTAAAAAAATAAATTATACCAAAAATATATGCGTAATTATACTTATTTTTACGCCGGAAAAAAAAAAAAAAATGAAAGTTAAATTATTATTATTACATTATTAATTAAAATAAAATTTAGAAAATTCGTTCTAATTAATAGCTACAGTATAGAACGGTAAATCTAGCTAATGCCGTATTTTTTAGTTCAACCGGATAATTGATTCAAAAGGTAATAAAAAACACACTTTAAAATTAAAAAGAAAAAAAAAGAAGTTGATGCCAAAAATGAATAACTAAGTAAGTATATTTTTCTTTGTGCCAAAAAATAAAATAAAAATAAATAAAAAAAGTACGTGCAATTTTTTTTTTTTTTTTTTTAAATAATTAAAATGAATATCAGAAATATTGTACTAAAGAAATTGGACAGCCTCAGTATAGAAGGATACTATTATTATTAATATTGTTGTTGTTATTGTTAAAAATAAAAGCAAACTTGCGTGCATTTATTATGATTAGTTAGCTGAGAAATTCAATTTAAAATATTTATCATTAACATTTTTTAAATTACTGCAAATAAAGTTTCTAAAATAGTGATGCCAATTTCTAATAAATTAAAATAAATGGAAAAAGATTAAACTTAATTAAAGAAAAAAAAAAAAAAAAAAATGAATATGAAAATTTCTAAAAATAAAGAAATTTTGTAACATAAGTTTAACTATTAAAAATTATTAAAAATATAAAGACAATGCATAGAATGATTTTATTATTCATGATCTGTAATTTGCATAACTTCAAAACTACTCCATAAAAATTCAAAAAGTTAATATCTACACAAAGGGATTTAAATATATATATATATATACATTTGAAAATTGTTCGATTTAATCATTTAAAAATAAGGACGAAACGAATAGCAATTTTGCCGGATGCCGCATATCGGTATCCACCTGACATCAGTGTTTCAGATATATCCGGCAAATATTACTCCCTGTTAAATCCCTACGTTTAAATTTTAAAATTGGTGATTTTTGAAAAGAAAAAATGAAAGTATCTAAGCAAGCGCGCGCGCGCCTTTCTTTCTTTCTTTTTTTTTTTTTTTTTTTTTGTCCTTTAGTGTACATGAAGGTAATGTTATAAAGAAAAAAAAGTACCATGCTTATGATTGATACTTACCCTTATTACATAACTAGCTGCTCATAATTAAAGAGTAAAATAAAAAAAAAGTAACAATTGAAGAAAAACATAAAAGACTTAAAAATTGACCTTTATATATATTCAAATATATTTCTTTTTTATATCGAATAAAAACTGAATGTACACACATTTTCTTTTAAATAATTAAATTTGAGAAAAATCATGCTAAAAAATTGATTCAGTTTAAAACTCCTTGACGAATTTTGAAATTTGGCACCGTCGTAGCTCTGATGTTTCTAGCCAAGATCTTTACTTACGCAATTGCGATAACAATTTAATTCATCGACAAAATGACAACAACAGTTTAAAAGCTGCCAAGGGGCTCCTATGCTAAACTTATCGGACCAGTTTTAAAATATTTTTTAGAATACTGGTATACTAACCCTATTAAATTTGAAAATTGTATTTTGAAAATTTTGGGAGTTATTCGAAATTTAAATTTTTTTTAACATAATGACATAGGCTCAACATTTTGCTTTGAAAAATTAAATAAATAAATAAATAAATGAAATACTAGACAAAATATCTTGGAATTTCACACATACAAAGAAGATTTGCGAATTGAACTCTGTTGATTGTTCAAATTGGTATATTTTACCTATAAGGTTACCCGACGAATGGTAACATTGTGTAAACCCTGTATATACATAAGATCTAGAAACTGTACTATATTTAAAAAATATATATATTGGTTTATTTATTTTGACTTTGTTGCAATGCAAAAATAAAACTATTGCAGATTAGTAGATGTATGCATGATAGGAGAAAAATGTGTTCGATTTTGCTAATAAAACTGAACAAAATATAATATTGGATAGGAATTTCTCACAGCATAGATTTCATGATATGATATTCATGTGAAATCTGTATTTCTATTTCATATTTGTCATTAAATGTTTTTAATAATGCAAATTTGGAGATAGCAAATAAACACAAATTTCTGATTAATATGAGATATTATCAATATTTATTCATTTATAAACAAAAAGAAAAAGAAAATTGTACAAAAGTAAGTTATTTTCGTAAAAAAGTATCATTCCATAAATGGCATGGGCTATAAAATACATGGTTCAAAACTAAAATATTTAATAGATGCTGAGATACAGTCATCTTTAAAACCGTAGTTCTTAAATAGTAGCAGATCCCCCCTGTCGTCGATAAATATTCAGATTGAAGTGCCCGGGAAAGATCTCCCTGCAGAGATGGGAAACCTAGACCTGATGCAATGCGGGCGGGAAAAGAGCTGCCGTAGACAGCGGGTACCCGAAGCGAGGTTTGGAGCAATTTCAGTTTCTTTCTTTCTTTTTTTTTTTTTTTTTTTTTAGTTTTTGTCTATAATGCGGTGTAAAAAAATAAATATTAATTCAATTCTTTTGAAAATTCATTTAAATATAGTGACCAGCGAAGCGGGCGTAGCCTGCTAGTAATTAATAATTTGGATGTTATTTCTTTCTTCATTTATTTTTTGCATATTAATATTGTTGAAATTTTAATTGAAATAATATTTTCCAGCGTAATATTGTTGATTGTTTTAGTAAATGCTGAATATTTTGAAGCATTTTTGTTTTCTCTTTGAAATAAAATGTTAAAGATATACAACTGAAACATGCGATTGCGATTTAAAAAAATGTGTTATATTGAACGCAATGCGTATACAGTCAGAACTAAAATATAAATATACGGCAATAACAGAGAATAAGTCTGTTAATTACTGAAATTTGAAACTTGTACTTTTTAAATTACTTGTACTTTTTAAATTTATAGACGTTAGAAGCACTATTTAAAATTGAAAGATCATAAAAACATCTGCATGTGAGATAACATTTTGAAATGCCTTAGAACATCTCTAATCTCAGAAAAAAAAAAAAAAGATAAATTCGCAACTTTTGAAAACCTTCAAAATCCCATGTTTTGGAAACTTTCAAAATTCCCTTCCCAAAAAACCGGGTCTATTCCCTGGTTTAAACCCGGGTTTTTTCCCTGCTCACATCTCTACCTGGCACCCTGTAGGTGTGCACCTTATCGATTTTTTTTTTTTTCTTTTCTTTTCGAATTTGAATTTTTTAAATATATATATGTGTATATATTTTTTCAATTTTAAATATTGGTTTCTATATTTCTTTTTTCATAAATTTATTAATCCGTTGTAATCGTCTGCGTATCTTAGCAACGGCTATTACACTACGTATTTTTTATTTAATACATTAATTTGAAGGCGAAATCTTTTTTCACTTTTTTTTTTTTTTTTTTTTTAATTTATTATGTTTATGTCTACATAAATAAAGAGAAGTGTCTGTCTGCGCTCTGGTGCTCACACTATTGACCGCAGAACTTCCAAATGCGGCATATAGGTTCCTGGGACTATAGGCTAGCTATAGGTACCTAGGTACTTACGCAATTGCGATAACAATTTAATTCATCGCCAAAATGACAACAACAGTTTAAAAGCTGCCAAGGGGCTCCTATGCTAAACTTATCGGACCAGTTTTAAAATATTTTTTAGAATACTGGCATATTAACCCTATTAAATTTGAAAATTGTATTTTGAAAATTTTGGGAGTTATTCGAAATTTAATTTTTTTTTAACATAATGACATAGGCTCAACATTTTGCTTTGAATAAATAAATAAATAAATAAATAAATGAAATACTAGACAAAATGTCTTGGAATTTCACACATACAAAGAAGATTTGCGAATTGAACTCTGTTGATTGTTCAAATTGGTATATTTTACTTATAAGGTTACCCGACGAATGGTAACATTGTGTAAACCCTGTATATACATAAGATCTAGAAACTGTACTATATTTAAAAAATATATATATTGGTTTATTTATTTTGACTTTGTTGCAATGCAAAAATAAAACTATTGCAGATTAGTAGATGTATGCATGATAGGAGAAAAATGTGTTCGATTTTGCTAATAAAACTGAACAAAATATAATATTGGATAGGAATTTCTCACAGCATAGATTTCATGATATGATATTCATGTGAAATCTGTATTTCTATTTCATATTTGTCATTAAATGTTTTTAATAATGCAAATTTGGAGATAGCAAATAAACACAAATTTCTGATTAATATGAGATGTTATCAATATTTATTCATTTATAAACAAAAAGAAAAAGAAAATTGTACAAAAGTAAGTTATTTTCGTGAAAAAGTATCATTTATAAATAATCATGTTTAATAAAGATAATGTGCAAATAGAAAACAAAAACGTTTACTTTAAAATTAGGAGAAAAAATACACACAAAAAGAATAAAGTACATTTTTAAATATTTCATTGAAACTTTGAATTGTAATTGATTAGTTATAACAACAGTAAAGTACACACACACACACACATGCACACATAGACACATATATAGTACGTAAATTAATAATAATAATAAATTAAGATTTATTAAATTTAAAAGTTTATTCCAAATTATTCAGACAACTTTCACAAATACAATTTCCTTGAAAAAATCTTGTTCAAAAATTTTAAATGGCACCCCTCATACGATCTTTAAAATACCAAATTCGATAACGTACACAAACATCAAACCGTCTCAATCATACATATTAAAAATAAAAACTATTTTATTTACGAGACAAGACTTAAGTTGAAATACATTTTAAAAACAAAATACTATATATTTAAAAAACAATTAAAATCTGGACGACAGTATCAATTACAACATAATATGCAAGCATTACATGAACACCCAAGGAATTTATAGGGATATAGAATATTGAGGAGCCAGTGCGCATGCTTTATCGATAGAGTGGGGATGACTGGTAGTCTGCCAACTCTCAAGGAAAATACGTGATTTTTAATTATCGAAACTAGAATTTAGAACTTTTATATTATCGAACCCAGGAATATGATCGGTTTCCATTGAATGGATTACAATTTTAGAATTTTGATTGCAATTTTTAAAAGATAGTCTGTGCTGTGAACACAGTCTTCAGATAAAAAAAAAAAAAAAAAGGACCCTTCATTCAGTACGATTAATTGTACAGTCGTGATTATAAATACAGATATTTCTTTCAAATTTAGATCTTCAGATGTTTCCTTGTAAAAAGTGTATGCGATTAAACTTGTATTTCAAAGAGAAATTCAAAGCGTCTACAACAAATGTTTTCATCTAACACTCAAATTTCGTAACAGTTTCAAATGTGTTTCAAAAACAGAAAGTCATACGTTCAATCTTTTGACTAGTCTCTGTAATAAACAAATACATAAAATAATTAAATAACATATTTACGATGTTCAATATAAAACAAACATGTAAGATGAGGAGGAAGAGGGGACAGGAATTGAATGATTAGAAATTGTGTCTAAAAAGAAAAATTGTAGAAAATTACACAGCAATTACACCATAATTTACACTGGAAAATGAAAGCTGTACTTTTCAAAAGAAAACTTAAGTATATAAATACCATTAGTACTTTTGCAAACACACACACACATATATATATACACTATCTACCATGTATTTGGACACTTTCGAATTCAGGTGTTTTGTCAAAAATCTAAAAAAAATTCTTTATTAGTCTTCTTGAAACTTTAGTAGGGTAGAAAACATGTTATATCTCATATATATCAGTAAAAGTTACGTCCTGAAGAGGAAAAGGGGACAAGTAAAAAATTTAACAACAGACAAAATATTTTCAACCACACTTTAAAAAATAATGCTTTAAATGCGTTTTGGCTGAAGCATGTGAAGATTTTTCTCATTATCTGTATAAATTTTTATGAGGCTACAACATATATTCATGGAGATATAACGGGAAAAAAAAAAAAAAAAAAAAAAACTCTTTTTACTTCCATTACTCGATTACGGTAGGTAATGGAAGTACTGTATTCGGTAAGAAAATTCGATATCGAGATTTCACTTGATTTACATGTTTTGAGGTCTTCTGAGTCTAAAAAAAGTGCTTTTTGGCAACTGGTCAGTGTGTGTGTGTGGGGGGGGGGGGGGAATCTTCTGACTGTCATATCTTCAAAACTAATAAAGATACAGCTACGAAACTTCAGAAATAAAGCAGAACTAGTGTACAGATAATTTTCCAAATTTTGAAGAAAATTGGAAAACCGGAAGGGAGATTTGCGAAACCGGAAGTGGGGCCGTAAATCTGAATCTCAAAAACGGCTCTAACGATTTTCTTCAAAGTTGCTATATAAACACTCTATTAGATGTCCTTTCGAATGATATAGTTAGTTCAGGAAAATTGATAGGCTTCCTGTATAAATAGCTGAATTTCAGGTACTGAGAGTGAATTTCTCTCAGGTACTGAGAGTGGATTTTCTGAGAGTGGATATATATGACCCATATATATGACCCCCAACTGAAAGTTTATTTTTGTTGAATGTTTTTAAAATATACATAAGCGGTTTTACTATCTAGGTGGAGAAGAGGTTGAAGTTATAAATTGTATTTTCTATTTATCTAGCACCCCCCCCCTCCCTCCCCTCCGTCAGTATATGGCCTTCTCCTTTCAGTTTATAAAGAATTATTTAAACTTTACTCCTTTAGTGAGATGTCAAAATTGGGTGTCCGTGAGTCCGAAGCTGGAATTTTTTTTTTCTCCTTTATGTCTTGAAAAGTGACAGATAATGAAAAACACTCATTTAAAACTAGTATGTTGTGGCTAGCAAAAAAACTTTCTTCTGTATTTTCCTATAGAAATTTATGCAATACAAATTATTTATTATTATTATTATTTACATTTTGAATGCTGACTTTTTTCATCTTAGAGACGTATTACACGAAATGTCCAACGGGAGTAAATTTTTACCGTGCAGATAGCGTACATCCTGTTCTCGGGGACATTTTCAATAAAGCAGCGCCTCCTGTCGGCCGATATGCACACAAATTGACTCAGCATTAAATCTCTGCCTTTTTACATATCAATTTTAGTTCGAGTATACGCAATAGAACCAGAGATAGAGCCTTCCTGTAAACTGCGGAAATCGTAGTATAACAGCGTCACCTATTGAGGGACTGGCATCAAAAATTGATAGACATTAAGTTAGGTTAAGGTGAATCTACATATATATTTATATGTAAATCTGTGAATTAGTTCCTGAGATAAAGCTTTCCCTAAAATATCAGAAATAGCTTTATAGTAGCTCCACCTGTTGAACTGTTGACACCAAATGTAATAAACATTAACTCATGTCAAAGTGCATCGACATATGCACTTATATCAAATTTTACGCAGTAGTTCCTGAGATATAGCATTCCCTGATATTGTGAAAATTGCTGTGTAAAAGTGCCACCTGTTGAGTGATTAGCACAAAAAATTGATAGGCTTCAGTTTATGTCAAGATTGAACTATATATAAATTTATAGGTAAATCTGAGCAGTAGATCCTGGGACATAATTGGAATGAAATTTTTATCTCACAACACAGAGAGACGTTTCCTAAAAGTAGATAAATCGCGTTCTGGATCTTTCAAAACGTGTAAATCTATCAAAAGAAAATAGAAAATTTTTACAAATCCAAAACTTTCTTCTATTGAGTACAGAAGAAAGTAAAAAGACAAATCACCATTGTTCTTTTTTTTTTTTTTTTTAAATCTTTTTAAATTTCAAGCATTTAAAATTTAATATTTTTTGGTTACTTTTTTTAGCCTACTATTATTCTTTTCATATAAATATCCGAAAATATACAGCTTTATTCATTTATTTATTTATTTTTAATCCCCCAATAGTAAAATTCTAAATTGTACCTTAGTCTGAAAAGGCAAGGTAACGAATAATTGCTATAAAATGTATTTTGTAGCGATCTACCCTCTAGCGATCTACCCGCTAGCGATACCCGATAGCGATCTACCCTCTACTGCATTTTGTAGCGATCTATGTACCTATGTCCCTTCTACCCTCCACCAATATGTCATCCTCCCTTGAATTTAAAAAGAATTTTTCAAACTTTACTTTTCCAGTGAAATGTCAAATTGAATGTCTGTGAGTCAAAGCTGGAATTTTTTATTTTTATTTTTTCGTCTTTTGGCTATTCCTTTACTTCCTGGAAAGAACATATAATAAAAAAAATACTCATCTAAATAAAGAATCTCCTCCATTTTTTCGGCCTACCAGCGGCGGAGAGATTCTGTCCTTGAAGCTGGTAGACGTGAAGTGCCGGGTTCGATCCCAGGTCACGCTTGTCAGCCTAGCCGTTCTGAGTTTTCCATGGTTTTTTCCGAAAGACGAATAAATGCGAGGTAAGCCCTTAGAAAGACCCCCACCCCCATTGCACACAGAGGGCCCCTCCCCTCAGGCCTAGGAACCTAGTGCAGTCAATCGCCTTCATTCTAATAACGATACCAATCTCTTACTTTTTATCTTTTAAATTTCCAGTATATAAAATTTAATATTTTTTGGTTAGCTTTTCTTTTTTGCCTGCGATTGTTCTTTTCAACTTCCCGCAAAAAATAAATAAATAAAATAAAAAATTAATTAATTAATTTAAAAAAAAATAAAGTCTTTATATTTTCATAAATATACAGTTTTTTTTTTTTTTTTTTTTTCTTTTGTTTAACCTTTAATAGTAAAATCCTAAATTGTATGTTTCTTATTCCGAAAAGGCAAGGGGAGGAATTATATTAATATTGTTAAAAATTATGTAACTAAAATTAAAAACTACTACTCAAACTCAAATGAAGAAGTTTAGGAACGAAATGTTTTGACTCTAAAAGTGCACTTGTGAGGAAATAACAATGTTTTCTTTCCTTTCCTTTCTGTTAAACACCCCCTCTCACACTACAACCCCCCTGCTATGTTACTGGGGTAGAGAGATGAAAAAGAGTGGGAACTGTCTAATCAATCACGCAGATAAGGAGGATCCGATGGGAGGCGGAGATTTTAAGAATTTTTCAGTATTTTCACAAAAATTCGCAATATCTCTAGAAGTATTTTTGATTTACGAAATTAGTAAAAATTATGGAAAAAAAGTATTTGAAAACTTCGAACTTTAAGGTCTACCGATTAAAATTTAATTTTTAAGGATATTTCACGGGTTTATTATTATAAAGTTGTAAGTAGAACAATACCCTAGTTTTCCAAAGTTCCAAAATTGCAGTTAAAATCACAATCAAACAATAAGAGAAATCGAAAATTTAATAAAAAGGCGGCTTTTGATTTGATCTCAAATATCATGTGCAAAAAACAAAATTCAAAAATATTAAAATGCGAATGAAAAATCTCTCTAAACATTTTACATAGGTTTTATACTAGCGTGTCATTTCTAAACTCTTTCGGGACAGTGCCCTTAAGACCAACAGTCTGCAGCAATAGATGATATAGAGATTTCTTTATTCTGTACATTTCGATATCGTTCATTTATTCTCGATTTCACACTCCTTCTAGCTTAGTCAATTTAAATTGCACAACAAACAAGAGATGAAAAGAACACCAGACAGGTTCTCAAAAGGAGTATCCCCTTCATGAAGGATAAAAATTGTGAGGACATGTCTCTGGACTACCCTTAGAGATGAGACCCAGATCGTCGCCAACTGCCCGTAGTATAGCATTTGTGTGATGTAAAGCCCATTTGACCTCAACCTGAGAAGAAAATGGATTTTTAGAAAATACAATAGAATCAATAAGCATTCGCTGTGGGAGCGAGTCTAATGTTTTGGCATGTATATGTGTCTTTATCGATTAACATTAAATAAATTGAACTTCTTATCGTATAGTACATTAGACATAAAAATACAAAATAGGTCGTTATTTAGTAGTCACTTTAGCTAATTGAATTAATGATAAACATATTAATTACAGTAATGAAAATTACGTTAAAAAATCATTAGAATTACTGTTACTACTTAGATAGTCGTGCGTAATAAACTATTATTCACTCAGTTACAGGCTGATTGTTAGCTCCTATGCTATTTTTTAATTTTAAAGTCTAGAATCCTATTTTGAACCGCAAATTGCTTCCATTGTGCTTTATTCAGTTTGTTTTCGGAAATGTGTTTTATTCCTACATATGTTAGAGTTCCAAAAAGTTCCTATTTTGAATACTGCTTTTTGTATAAAGCAATCTTTGTATTATTGTTTTCGGAGATATGCAATACAAACGGTTAATGAAGGTTTCTATAACGATAAAATGAAAAAAAAAGAAAGAAAGGAAAAAATAAAGAAAAAATCTGGTGTGAAACAACGTACGACTTCCATTACCCAATATTACACAAATTATATGCATTTTTTTTTTTTCTTTTTCTTTTTTTTTGGAGATAATGTGATCAAAAGAAATAAAATTGGCCTAACGAAGTAGACACCTAAAATTTTTCCTGGTAGAGTTATTTTTTGAAACACAAATTTTCGAGGTCTAAAACTGACATACCTAAGCAAGATGACTGTTAATTTTTCTGTAATAACCGCTTAATACATGAGAAAGGATTTTGTAAAATGGGTTTATGTAATAATTTTCAAGAAAATCGTTAGAGCCATTTTTGAGATAACCACTTTTACTAAAACTTGGTATATTCAATTAGTGACCGAGAAATAATAATTACATACAAAAGAATATTTAAAAGGGAGTTAATATGACGAGTTTGAAAAAAATCCGTACAGCCGATTTGAAAGACGAGACCTGAAATTGAGCTATTTATACAGAACTCCTACCAATTTTCCTGAATAAACCAACTATATCATTCGAAAGGAAACCTATTAGAGTGTTTATATAGCAATTTTTAATAAAATCGTTAGAGACTTTTTTGAGATACGGACTTTCGGTCCTACTTCCGGTTTCGGACATTCCACTTCCGTTTTTTCAACTTTTACCGAAATTTGGAAAATTCATCTGTACACCAGACCTGTGTCAGTTCTGAAGTTTCATTGTTCTACCTTTATTAGTTTCAGAGATATGATAGCCAGAAGATTCCGCACATATATACATGCACACACACACACACTGACCAGTTGCTGAAAACCACTTTTTTGGACTCAGGGGACCTTAAAACGTGTAAACCTGGTGAAAACTCGATATCGAATTTTTGGACCGAATACAATACTTCAATTACCTACGGTAGTAGAGTAATGGAAGTAAAAAAGAGGTATTCAAAATAATTACTGCTGAGAATCCTGATGTACAGACATGAAAATAACTATGTAATATTCCTCTAACGTGGACCAGTTACAATTAATTTTTGTCGACACGATACGACAGTGGTGTAATTAATAAAATACATGAGGATAAAAAATAATATTTAAACATTAACAATATTTAAGCACGCGGACTCAGCTCATTGAGCTAATAAGAAAACAAATTCGACATTTGTCCAATGATATTATTTTATGGATAAACGTATTTTTAAAAGTTCCTTCTTCAGAACCTTTGTAAGCGTCATTTTAAACCTAGCAATACTTTAAAGATATGTACAGAATACGAATTATTATCATAAATTGACTAAAACACACAATCATAAAAAATATAATCAAAATAGGAATTAGTTTTTTAAAACAAAAAGTTATACCAAAATGAATAAAAAGTCATCGCCAACACGGTGAAAAAGATTTAAAAGGCATCATGGAAGGCCTATATTGAAACTGTACTAACCATGAATTTTATTTTGAAACATTTCTTTGAATGGTTTTGGTTACACTACTACACAATAATGATTTGGTTCTATTAATAATTTGGCTTCTGGTAAATTAAAATTTTAATTAGGTGGTGAAACTGGTATAATATTTATGAGTTTCTAATTTTAAAGGTAAATAAGAAAAGATATAAAGTGCGAAAATTTCGCATGAGTTTGCTAATTTAAATTAATTTCGGAGCACTGTTAGTACCCGCCCTTTTTTCATACCACTTTATTTATAGTGAAATTTACTCCAATATGAAATTACAATTAAATAAGAAGAAAAATAATTTCAAGATAAATGCTGTGAATAAAGACGGGTACTAATAAAAATTCGAAATAAATTAAAATGTTGACATGTTTGCCTATGTCTTAATGTTATATACCTTTCTTTTTTCCAAAGTAAAGATAATTTTTACTTTTACTTTGAATCTGTTGATTGTTTTTTAGCACAAATATGTCTAAATAATTATAGGTATTGTAATCAATTGTTAATACAAAACTAGCAACTTTTTAATAATAATAATAATAAGCTTGTTTCTTTTCATAATTATTCAATTAATTTCCACTCACGTCATCCCTTGATGATATAAGGAGTTTCTTCTTGTTTTGCAAATAATGAGGTCAGCCCACTGCACGATGACAATTGTTACGAAAAATCCAGTGTGGCAGACATACTCTAATGACTTCCGTTGTTGGTAGGTCTAAAAAAATTAATTTGAAATATAAGAGTAATATAAGAACATACTATTGCAAATCTAATTCAAATATACTTTTAATATTGTTCTTGAGAAACATCGATGATACAAGCATAAATTATTAATGAAACAATAAATAAAGTATAAATTATTAATGAAAAATAATAATAATTTTCTGTTCTCAAAAGTGTTTTAAATTATAATATATATATGCATGTGTGTGTGTTAATATTGCAAAATAAATAGAAGGAATGAAATGTGAAATACATTACAAAAATATTTATTAACTTACTAGCAGGCTTTGCCCGCTTCGCTGGTCACTAAATTTAAAGGAAACTCTTTTCTATATAGCTTTATAAAAATAAAATAAAATACTAAAATTGCTCAAAAGCTCGCTTCGGATCCCTGCTGCCTTCGGTAGCGATTTGGTCATCCGCTAAAACTCGGGCGCTTGTCCCTATTACCTGAGACAATGGTTTACCAATAGGCTTCCATTAAGTCCTTATTAGATAACAGTTTCGAAATAGATAGTATCGAAAAAAATGAAGTATCCCCTTTATATTTGAATCCCAGTTACATATGAACAACACTATACGTGGTGCACATAATATTTGCTTTTACGTTATTTCCTATGTTTATTTTGTTTATCCCCGATCAACCATAAAAATTATAACAATTTCACGCTAAATATTATAATATGCTATGACCGGCTACGTCTGTTGCATGAGACAATTAATTTTTTGTGGTTATATATAATTCATGGTTTGTAAGCATGATCATAGTACCGCCTTAATATAGTTCTCTTTGGCGACGTTTGAATTTTTGTCACCATTTTAGATTTAATCCCTTGTAAAAATAAGACTTAATGCCTTGTAACAATATGCTATGAGCGCTATTTCTGCCATATTTTAGACAACTAAACTTTTAATGGTTATATATATTTCCCATTAAACATATTTTTATTTTCATTTATTTATTTAAATATTGATGAAATGCTGTATACTATCCGCGTTTGTAATGATCGATAGATGGCGCTTTCCCAACTGCAGTTGTTAGTAAATATAATAGCCACACGTGTATTTATTATTATTCTTTCTTGTTGTTCTATCATTGTTTCAGCGTGAAAGCTATCAGTGGTGTGATAATGCGAACATTTCATTACAATCGCGGATATGTTTTTGTTTGTGAAAGAAAATTTAAAAAAAATTCAAAACTGCAATTTTTAATCCCACTTAAAAAAAACATGTGACTTAATTAGTAGCACATTTAAAAAAAAAATTTCAAACGGTTTCCATACAATCTCCTTCTGTTGCCACCTAAAATACATACATTAGTTAATTTTAAAAAATCTAATTGTCCGATCGATAAGCTGTTTAATCCGTTGGATTCACAAAAATTGCATCTTTCATTTGGTATCTTATTTGTACTTATTTGTAACGATACGACTGATATTTCTAATTTTTTTAATTTACTTTCCTCATTTTAAATAAATGTAATTTTTATTGTTCACGTTTTTTTTTTTTTTTTCTGTCGAAAAAATAATGATAATTTTTTTGGCAACAATTAAATTAAGGAATAAAATTAAATATTTTAAATAAATGTAATTTTTATCGTTCACATTTTTTTTTTCTGTCCAAAAAAATAATGATAATTTTTTTTGGCAACAATTAAATTAAGGATTAAAATTAAATGGCCAATTTATCAGTAATTAGAAGGTTTTTATTTTAACATTTTAATTAATTAAAAGAAAACTAAAACAAAATTCGAAAATCGGGCTTCGAGGTGCATCAGGAGAGGTCATTACGAACCACCATGCAAATTTTTGTAGCTCAGCCATCAGCCGTTTTCTTAAAAAGCTATGGAAACCATACACAATGACACACACACAAACATCTTATTTTATTATATGTACTAGCAGGCTACGCCCGCTTCGCTGGTCACTATATTTAAATGAATTTCCGAAGAATTGAATTAATATTTATGTTTTTATAACACATTATAGACAAAAACTAAAAAAAAGTAACTAAAATTGCTTCAAACCTCGCTTCGGATACCCGCTGTCTACGGCAGCTTTTTTCCCGCCCGCACTGCATCAGGTCTAGGTTTCCCATGCCTGCAGAACGATCTTTCCCGGACACTTCAATCTGGATATTTATCGACGATAGGGGGGGATCTGCTACTATTTAAAAACTACGATTTTAAAGATGACTGTATCTCAGCATCTATTAAATATTTTAGTTTTGAACCATGTATTTCGCCCATGCTATTTACACTATATTACGATTTGATTCCGGCCAATGTAATAAAATAAAATAAAATTAAAAGTAGATTAATATATATATATATATTAGGGTGGTTCGAAAAAATCGATTTTTTTATTTCGGAATCGCGTTACCTCTCAAAAGTTGTAGTTTGGTATCCTGAGTTGGGGAAAAATAACAAAAAAATTCTAAGTTGATATCTTCAGTTCGCGCATGAGGCTGAAAGTTTGAAAAAATGTGTTAAAATTTGAAATTTTCAAAAAATAATAAAATTATTTTTTTGCAATTTTTTATAATGCAACAGCCATAAATTGTTAGTATATAGCGTAGTTTCAACCTAAAAAAAATGATAACATTTAGATAACATATTCTGTTCGCGCATGAGGCTTAAACTTTGAAAAAAAAACTGAACACGAGCAGTAACTGACCGGCAAGCACAAAGTTGGCGCCGCGCCGTCGCATTCTTATTCCATTTCCGACTTGTCTAGGCACACTGAGGAAAAATTCTCTAACTGACATCTAGAATCTAAATTGTAGCTCTAGAAAAAATAGTTCCATGTCATCCTTATAAATTCTAGTCCCCTTGACAAGCGAGTTCTAGAATCCCGTATTAGAATTCTAGAGCACTTGCTTATATCTCAAGGGCAAAGTTATTTAATAATTTTGGCAAATAAATGAGACTACAAGAGGCGGGTTTCAGCAACTATAATCTTGGTGTATGACCTAATTCTAGGAAATCAAGTGCGAATTTCTCGGAATGCAAAAAATTCGGAATATTCGGAATATTCAGAATATTGTTTCACCATCTAGAAATGTGTAAATAAGAAATTCTCGACCATTTCGTCTATTCAGTTTATTGGCGTACCTTATGCGCATAGTTTCTCAGGACAAATTGGCAAGAAGTTGACTGACTGTGAAAAACACTCTGTTGCTAATTTTGAAACGACTAATACTGAGGAGATAAAGGTGACCAAAACTGACTTAAACAAGGACCAACAGTATTTACTTAATATTTATCGAGCAGTCAAGATAGCAGAGTGTGCGCCAGATCTCGCTTTGAAAGATCCTGGCCCTCTTAGTAACTCTAGGTGGTTAAGTTGTGCAAATAGGATCTTAAGACTATATATATCCGAAGTAAAACTTTCTGACGAAATTAAACTTCTGGTCAGCTATATTATGAAGATATACGCTCCAGTATGGTTTGGAATTAAAATGCATCCCTCCGTAAAGTTTGGAGCAGTTCACGTGTATAAATTAGTACAGAAGACTTGACAGCTGCCCGAGAGGGTACGTAAAATAATTGATCCTGTCATTCAGAGGAATGCGTATTTTTGTCATCCTGAAAATCTTTTAATTTCAATGGTACTAGATGAGAGAGTGCACGTAAGACAGCTAGCTTTTCGAAGATTGCTAAAAGCAGGAAAACAAGAGACAAAAGGGATCGGTGCGAACTTTTCATCCACTGACCATCGATTTTGCAGCTTCAAATTACATTGAACTTACTGATCGATCCAAGTGCAAACTTACACCTCCTCCAATGATGAGCAATGCGTCAATGCAAAGCCTAGGAGAACTTATTAATACTAATGTTCTCCCAGAGTTCGAGCTAATTAAATTTCTTTGACACTCGCAAAGTGTCGAAAGAATTGTAAAACTCTTAACAGAATCTTGTACTAAAGTGGAGAAGAGAACAGGGATTGTTTCATAAGGACAACTTTGCTTTGAAGGTCAACTATGCCATTATTTGACTATAAATCTCAATTTAAAACAATGCTCAACACATCTGAGGAATCTTAAAGACACAAAAAATAGGTAAAATCTATATATCATTCTGTAATTAGCTAGGACATGCAATGTTATTATATACATATAAATGTGTGTGTGTAACTATACTTGTACGTATAATACTGTAATAAAAGGTTATATTTAACAAATTTAGAATTTTTAAAATACTTTTGAAGCGTAAATATGCCATGTATGTATTATTGTATATTAAACACGTAAATTTCAAATTTTAGAAGATTTTAGCGCAATTTAAGGCGTAGGCGCGAACTAAAGATATAATGTAAAAACTATAAAATATTTTTTTAGGTGCAAACTACGCTATATACTGACAATTTATGGCTGTTGCATTATAAAAAATTACAAAAAAACTAATTTTATTATTTTTTGAAAATTTCAAATTTTAACATATTTTTTCAAACTTTCAGCCTCATGCGCGAACTGAAGATGTCAACTTAGAATTTTTTTGTTATTTTTCCCCTAATGAGGATACCAAAATACAACTTTTGAGAGGTAACGCGATTCCGAAATAAAAAAATCGATTTTTTCGAACCACCCTAATATATATATATATATATATATATATATATATATATGTGTGTGTGTGTGTGTAAACAAATTAATTTTAATCAATTTAATCCTTTTTACTATGTATATACTAACATTTTCCCCGATAAATACTGTAAATAAAAAAAATAATTAATAAAAGTTTTTTCTTTTAAAGGAATTAATTAAAAAATGAAAAATAAGAAGTTGTTCTACTATAAAAAATTAAACATAACTGTTATAAATACGTTTTTAAATTTAAAACTAATTATAATTAATTTTTTCTACTGCATTACAATTTTGTTTGCTATAAATATAACAAATAAAAAATAAAAAAAACTCTCCTTCAAATGAATGTATTAAATAAAAATAAGTTGCGTAATAGCCGTTGCTAAGATACGCAGACGATTGAAGCAAAAGAATAAATCTATGAAAAATGAAACAAAGAAGCCAATATTTAAAATCGGAAAAACATTAATTTAATAAATTCAAATTCGAAATTCGAAAAAATCTCGATTAGGTACACACTTGCAGGATCCCAGTTACCTATATGCCAAAATCTAAAAATTTAATATGTTTAATTTTTTCGACTGTACGTGTATAACTGTTTGATTTCAATAAATATAATAAAAAAGTTTTCTTCGTCAAATGAATTTAAATAAATAAATAGTTTAATAGCCGTTGCTAAGATACGCAGACTTTTGAAACGAAATAAATTTCTGAAAAATGAAACATTGAAGCCAATATTTAAAATCGAAAAAACATTAATTTAAAAAATTCAAATTCGAAATTCGAAAAAATCTCGATGAGGTGCATACCAGCAGGGTCCCAGAAACCTGTATGCCAAATCTGGAAGCTCTGCGATCAGTAGTGTGAGCACCAGAGCGCAGACACACACACAGACACACAGACACTTCTCTTTATTTATATACTAGCAGGCTTTGCCCGCTTCGCTGGTCACTAAATTTAAAGGAAACTTTTATATATAGCTTTATAAACATAAAATAAAATACTGAAATTGCTCAAAAGCTCGCTTCAGGTCCCTGCTGCCTTCGGCAGCGATTTGGTCATCCGCTAAAACTCGGGCGCCTGTCTCTATTACCTGCGACAGTGGTTTACCAATAGGCTTGCATTTAGGTGCTTATTAGATAAGTTTTAAAATAGATAGTATCGAAAAAATTGAAGTATCACTTTTATATTTGAATCTCAGTCACATATGAACAACACTATACGTGGCGCAAATAATATTTGCTTTTACGTTATTTCCTGTTTATTTTGTTTACCCGATCAACCATAAAAATGATAACAATTTCACGCTAAATATTATAATATGACCGGCTACGTTTGTCGCATGAGGCAATTAATTATTTATGGTTATATATAATTCATGGTTTGTAAACCTGATCATAGTACGCCTTAATATAATTCTCTTTGGCGACTTTTGAATTTTTGTCACCATTTTAGAGTTAATCCCTTATAACAATAACACTTAATCTCTTGTAACAATATACTATGAGTGCTATTTCTGCCATAATTTAGACAACTAATCTTTTTATGGTTATATATATTTCCCATTAAACATATTTTCATTTATTTATTTAAATATTAATTTGAATTAATCAAATATTTCTGTTCGACAGCGTGCATGTACAGACACACACAGAAGTTCATTTATTTGTATGATACATTAACAGAGTGATTAGTATACAAAAAATAAATAGGTAAACTTTATCGTGCTACATAACATTATTATGCCGCTCTATTGGTGGCTTTTCAATTTCTGTCGCCATATTAGCAATGGATTTTATTTTTATTTTTATTTTATTATTATTATTATTATTATTATTATCATTATTATTTGTATGAAAAGGGGAATACTATTTTGCTAATAATTTTATCAGACACATTTTTGTTTACATATAAGAATCCTTCATATTCTGTTTATATTTTTAATTGTTTCTAGGTTTCAAATAGTACTTGCTGAAATAAATTTGCATCATGTGACTTTTAATGAGTAGCAGATTTAATTCTTTTTTTTTTTTTTTTTTTTTTCAAACGGTTTTCATACAATCTCCTGCTGTTGGCACCTATAATTCATACATTAGTTAATTTTAAAAAATCTAATTGTCCGATCGATAAGCTGTTTAATCCGTTAGATTCACAAAAATTGCTTCTTTCATTTGGTATCTTATTTGTAACGATACGACTGATATTTCTAATTTTTTTAATTTACTTTCCTCATTTTAAATAATTGTAATTTTTATTGTTCACGGTTTTTTTTCTGTCGAAAAAATAATGATCTTTTTTTTTTTTTGGCAACAATTAAATTAAGGATTAAAATTAAATATTTTAAGTATAAATATAATTTTTATTGTTCACGTTTTTTTTTTTCTGTCGATAAAATAATGATAATTTTTTTTTGGCAACAATTAAATTAATGATTAAAATTAAATGGCCAATTTATCAGTAATTAGAAGGTTTTTATTTTAACATTTTAATTAATTAAAAGAAAACTAAAACAAAATTCGAAAATCCGGCTTCGAGGTGCATCAGGGGAGATCATTACGAACCACCATGCAAATTTTTGTAGCTCAGCCATCAGCCGTTTTCTTAAAAAGCTCTGGAAACACACACAGTGACACACACACATCTTATTTTATTATATGTATAGATAGATAGATTTTGATAAAATCTCATTTTTCGAAAATTAGTATTCGCCACATAAATATATATATTATATAATATATATATAATATTATACTATACTATACGATAATGAATGTTATTAGTCGAAAAATTTGCCGTTATTCACAAAAGTATAATTTAACGTATGTTGAATATTATTATAATCTCTAAAGGGAATATAAAAGCGATTATAACTTTCTGAAAACAAATCTCCAGAAATTTATTAAATTAAATTTTACATTTGAAAACGAAAACTACAGAATTTTATAAAATTACTTTAGAGTTAACAAGGCAAGAACATACTCCTTTGAAATTGAATTACCTCTTAAAGTTGCCTACAAAAGAAATGCGAATATAAAGATTCGTATACTATATTTATATACTAATGTAATAAAAAATCATCACACTGTGGAAAGAAAAAAGAACAAAAGAATGGCAGTTGTTCAGTTTGTTTAGTTTCCAGGTGGCTTCGGGCAAATTAATGTTTTTTCAGGTGTACTTCCGACAAAAATACAGATTATATTGAAATATTTTTTTTTTCCTCCAAAGTGTAACGATTTCCTTCACGATATTTCACGATATTTGTTACTTAGATTGGATGAATTTTAATTATATTCATAAAAAAGTGATTATTTAAAGAAATCAGATTGCTCATATAATGGGATTTAAAATTATTTCATAATACAGTGTGTATTTGATTTTCGTTTCGTAGATATTTTAGATTACAATCATAAAATAACTCCATTTAAACAATGACTAAATATAATTTTCGTTGTTATGCCATGCATAAATATAATGATCTAAATACAAGATTGAGAATATAAAAGTCTTTATTGATAATTTCATTCGCTGTAAGGAAAAAGAATTTTGGTTGCAAGTGCTTTGAGATATTTACTCAGGAATGACGTGAAAACATTAATTCAGCCTTCATAGTTACAGTTATAATCTCAATAGCAAAAAATATTTCTGATGGAAATAACTGTTATTTAGTTGTAATTTAATATTCAATAATAATAATAATAACTGTAAATGGTGCTGAAATGTCAGCTACATCATTAAAATGTAGATGCTTAACAGACATTTGGTAAATGACAATAACAAATATATATAGAAGATGTTAGAAATTATTTACAGCTAGCAGATGGGAAGCCCTATCTAGCGATTATAACACATTGCCGGGTAGCTAGTGCAAAGTTCTTTGAACCAATGGAATTTGACATTAAAGACATTTGACTCTGCAGCATACTGTCCATTAAGATAATACTTTTTTAATATTTCATGATATATTTTATGTTTAATAACACGTTTTTCAAATAAGTGTGGAAGAAATAAGACGTGACACTCGAATAACAGAGCGTTATTTTCCAATAATGGTGATGATATCATTTATGACCGTATTTTACATCGAAACTCAAAACTTATTTAGCTTGGCCTCAATTTATCATTCAGAGGCAGAATAAGAAAGATGATTTAAGAATCGATATCCCAATCGAGAACACTGTTTTTAATCATATTTATAAATAAAAATTAGGACTAAAACTTCCATTTTTTTTTTTTTCCGGGGCCACTAAACTTTGGGAGTACTGAGCACTGGCTACTATACCTTCACTAAATCAGATACTGTTCACAAGATTTTTCTTATATTATAGCTACAATAAATGAAGCAGGTATAGACCTAAGCCTCGTGTTGTTTACTAAAGCCTCGGAATACCGAGAAATAATTAATTTTTGAGTTTCATTACAAAGAAAACTTTTACCTAAGTCATGGAAAGCAAAGACGTTTCAGACATCGCTCCCCAAAATACTATCAAAATTGCTGAAATGTTTCGTATCGTATGTTTTATATGCTTCATTCCATACTACAAAGCTCATATTAACTCATTACTACAACCATTCACAACAAAACTGTAAAATGTTACAACTGTAAACATTCGTATACACTGGAAGTAAATAAACATATGTCAGAACTACACATACACACTGTTAAAAATTTCAACAGAAAGCTCTGTGTAATCTATTAAGTCTTATGTAAAATTACAGAGAAAAATAAACGGAGATGTTAAAAAACATATTTTGTACATTCATGTTAATGACTAATATCAATTTAATTAATTATTGGTGAAAATATATTTGTGACTTAGAATGCTTTTTCTAAAGTAGAAACAGTATTTTTTTTATTTTTAATTAAAAAATTAAATAATAGAATTGGGTGAAAATTCAGTATAGAGATTGAGAATCTCGATTATTCCCTTTTACAAAGAATTACTGTAAATTTACAGAGACTCCGGATAAATATTTACATTAAATTTACAGAAATTTTTAATAGTGCGCGGTATTTATTTTACGAACGTTTTATGGAGAATGGGGATTTATAGACGCATTAAACTCTTTTATGAACACAATGAACATAACATACTTTTAAAAGAAATTAAAAAATAATAATAATAATAATCAAAAACAGAAATTTAAAATGCGATTGGGAACAGTAAGTATATTGTCTATCAGGAAGAAACAGAGGCAGATCATGAAGACCATAAGTCGCGTGTATCAGGCAACCGGATGTCCTCACGCTGTACAGTGGCCAGGAAGCAACATAAATGGGGTCTACAGTCGGCAGCAAAATTATTGAAGCACACATCAACATTTTTTTTTTTTTTTAGTTTGATCGCAATTTTTTATCATCAATTTACTTTTTATAAACAGCTAAAGACTAACATCATGACTCGACAAATATTTACTTAACAAAACAGTATTAGGAGCGCACCTTTTAAATACGAATTATTGCTAGTACTTCAATAATTTTGCTGCCGACTGTATATGCACGACAATGAGTACGGTGTATATAGTTAAGTCATCGGAGATGTCGTATTCAGTGGTGTGGGAAACCCAAGAGCTATAAAACAGCAAAAATGGGGTTGAATCGCTTCTTTATGAAACAGAATATATTTAGAGGAACGAACAATTTTAACCGTATATAATCTTGAGAGAAAAATAATTCCACATTTGTTTTCCCAATATAATGGAAAGAGGCCGTTTAGAAGATACTGAAATACCCATTTCGGATAGTTTCATGTTTGATGATTATATTAACCTTTACATACTTTCCAACGGGGTACTGTGGCTGGCATCTTCTATTTTACCGACTCTTGAAGGCGTCTGTTTAGAGGTTCCGTAGTACAAATATTCCTCTTGATGGACCACAGCGCTATACCTCATTTTACAGTGATAGTCAATGAATGAGATCTTCCAGGTTGAAGACATTGAACGCATTGATTATCCAGCATGGTTCTTTGATTTACACCTCCATGCCGCACGTGTGAAACATTTTTGAAAAGTACTTCGCAACATAATGTGACCATGAAGTCGAGTATTTCTCTATGCTAGGCTGTTACATAGTCATTTTGCCTTTTGTTTGGTTGGGCTAGAAGTTACCCTTTCTTTCTTTCTTTCCTCTTTTTTTTTTTTTTTTTGGTGGTGGGGGGGGGGTGATTTTTCTCACTTTTCCATGTTCTGTTATAATTAAACTTGACATCATTTTATTACATGAATCAAGATGGTATGGAACACCTCTGTACATCGTTACATGCGAGAAGCCGTTCTGTCTGTCCTTTTTGCACAAAAGCGTGTATTAATACATACATTATTGACCAAATATTCTTTCAGATCCTTATGTAAAATTTAAGATTTAAGTCATGTTTTGAAAAATACTTTACATCAATAATTCTAAGTACTTAGAGCTGTTTTATGATTTTATACAAAATCGTTCACTGTATATTTACATATTTTTTACACATTTCTTTTATCTTTTAAATCCTGTTTTGGATATCAAATAATTTTTTATGTAATTTTAATAAATATTTAAAAGTTTTCTCCAATGGAAACAGACACGCATTCTGATGCAGTACAGGCATACATTTTCATGCATCAGAAGATACAAAAATTTTAATAATTTTATTTTTATCTAAAAATTAAAATAGTAACTGTTGCTCAGGAATGAACTTTTATATTTTAAAGAGAAGAACCAGGTATTGTATATATTGATATAGATATAAATATTGATACAGATAGATAGATAGATAGATAGACAGATGAATCAATTATTATTAAATATATTTAACAAATTTCTTTCTTAAACAAAATTTAGTTTCGTATCGGAGTTTTATTTTTAAATCAGACTTTTTCTTTTTAAATGTTTATTAACTCTTAGATTTTGCAATACACTATTTCGTACTATACAAAATTTTTGATGGTTTAGCACAAACGGTGGAAGGACATAATATTTTTGTTGTGTGGAAAAAAAAAGGGGGGGAATGAAAAATCATGCAGTACGCATTGATTATTAACACTTTCCAACTGCACGTATTTCTTGTATCATATATCTTTCAATACTCTTTGCCTACGTTATCACACAACAGACAGACAGAAGCACTGAAAAGTATACAGATAGACGAATTGAATTTAAAATCACTCTCAGACATTGTTGGAAAGTATTAAAAAGGCTTCTTAACATGAAAGAAAATGCAGTCGTTAGATTATAGTTGCAGCTCTGAATGAATCTGAATATTTTAGTGTAGCCCTGTAAATCTGAAGGTTAATCATATTACAAAATATTATGTTACAATATTAACAATATATATATATATATATATATATATATATAATGATTTTTACAGTAGAAAGATACTTAAATGTGATTTTTTAAAGTGTGTCACTTAAAACGCAATGTATTGGAATTTTGTTTTGATTGTCCCTGTACATAAATTAGTTGTACAGGACATATTAATTCCATTTTAAATAGGAAACATACCATAGTGAATTTGATTAATATATAACATTTTTTTTAAAATTCAGAAAATATTAACGGACGCGGGGCCGGGAGAAAGTTAGATGGAAAGATAAAAAATCCAACAGACAAATGCACAAATTGAAATCATTTTCACACTTAAAAATTGCTTGAAAGCGCTAAAAAATCTTAATCTAAACGAAAGTGCAATTCAGCAAATTTGTATTAATATCACTTAAAGAAACTAAATATTTTTATGTGCCCTATAAATCTAATGCTCGTCATACAATATTCTATAGCAAGCATTCTTTTGTGCATATGAATAACATATTTCAATTTCACTAAGCTTTGTGAAAAGTAAAGTTCTTAAAATTTGGCTTACAGAAATACTTCTCATAGAACGCAATGCTTTAGAATAATTTCGAGTGTCCTTGTACACAAACCAGTGCTAGTATTTACGTCATTATGCATATGAATCATTCGATAGTGAACTAGAATGACATATTTCAATTTTATTAAGTTTTATCTACAGTAAAGGTATTAAAATATGGTTTATAGAAATGCCTTTCTCAGAACACAATGCTCTGGAAAACTTTCGGGTATCCCTGTACACAAACCGGCAGAGGTATTCACTCCATTTTCAATAGGGAACATCCGGTACTGAACTTGAATAACATATATCAGTTTCGAAAAATTCTATAAGTATTTAAGGGAGTTAGACAGTGGACAGACAAACAGACAGACGGGCAGATGAACAGACAGACATACACACACAAATTGAAATCATATTCACACTTAAAAATTATTAGAAAGTGTTAAAAATACTTAATATAAATGAAAGTGCAATTCAGGCTAACTTTTATTAATATCTCTTAAATGAATATTTTTGTGTGGCTCTGTAAATTTAATGCTAATCATACTATATTTTATAGAAAGCAATCTTTTGTGCATGTGAATTACATATTTCAATTTCATTAAGCTTTGTGCAAAGTAAAGTTATTAAAATTTGGTTTATAGAAATACCTCTCATAGAATGCAATGCCTTGGAATACTTTCGGGTGCCCCTGTACACAAACCAGTGCTGGTATTTACGCCATTTTACATAAGAAAGATCCGATAGTGAACTTGAATAACATATTTCAATTTTATTAAGATTTGTGTAAAGTAAGGTTATGAAAATATGGTTTATAGAAATACCTCCCATAGAACACAATGCTTTAGAATACTTTCGGATATCCCTGTACATAAACCAGTAGAGGTACACACTCCATTTTCAACAGGGAACATCTGATAGTGAACTTGAATAACATGTATCAGTTTCAGGATATTCCATAAATATTTACGGAAATTAGAGCGCGGACAGACAGACAGGCAAACCGAAGTCATTAACACTTTTCAACCTCGTTGGAAAATGTTTAAAATGGAATTTTTTTTCTAATAAGACAACTGGAAAAAATTACATACCCACTCTTGTCCATAAGCGTCTTGCAAATCGTTAACTGCCTTTGAGTCCCACATCTTCCGCAACCCGACAAGACGGGATGGTAGAAAGCCATTCTCTGACATTATCACAAAATACGTAAAGAAACCTGCTACTGCTTGTATCATACCAATTTGTCCGTAAGCCATAGATATAAGCCTGAAATTATAATAAAATATTTATTTATTGTATCATATATATCTGCTTAATCTCCTAATTAAATATTTGAGGTAATATGGTAATATAGTATTGCAAGAATACTGTGCCTATCCTTACTTGAAAGCAGAGCCCATGTTATATTTTTTTTGAGAAATTTGTTACTAAAATTATTCATTACCAAATTAATTTTCTTAAATTCTTTATTTCTAAATTTTACTATTAAAATTTAACAACTGTTAAATTTGTTCTGTTTTTCCAAAAACTGATAATTTATTTTTTTTTTCCTTGTTTATTTTGGAGTTAAAATATAACTAAAGGAATTTTTCGCCCTTTATAGCTACAAAAAAAAAAAAAAAAAAAAAAAATTAATATTAAGAAAAATTTTAAAAATTAGATATTAAAAAATTAAACATTTTGAAAAGAAGTGCAAACTTAACAGTTGTGATATTTTCTGAATGTGAAAACCAAATTTAAAAAATACATTACTAGTAACAAATTTCTTCATTGCAGTACATCGGATTTAGTGAATGGAGACAGTCAAACTGTAAAAGGTAAAGAAGAGCCTTAAAGGATTTAATATCTCTAAAGAGACATACTGATGATAATAATAATAATAATAATAATAGGAGAAGAAATAATAATATCGGTTATTTTTATTTTTGTTTATGCTAACATTTATTTCATATACTGCATTTTAAACAAAACCATATTAAATATTATCTCTTTTACACGTTATTTGAAAAAGAAACCGTATGAGAAAACAAATTTCAAATATTTTCATTAACAACACAAGTAATGTAAAAGAATAAACTTATATTTTTTTTAAACAAAAAATTTTCAACTTCGATTCACGATTTTGAAAATTGGATGGCTAAATTTTTGTGAAATTTCAATTCTAATAAATGTATTACATATACAAGCGACAAACTAACAAAACTAAAAAGTTACTTTTTTTTTTTTTTTTTTTTTTTTTTTTTATGTATTATTATTAGTGAAATGCATATATACATTCTAATAAAATTTTAAAAACATGTTTAACTATTTTTTACGACTAGGTATATTACAGTAATTCCACCATTTTCTTCTGCTTTTATTGTACAACAACTCTGCAGTTCATAAAACTTTAGATAAGTAGGGGACGCTGTCCCGTGCCTGTTCCGCTCCCCATACCTCAAGATAGGCTGTACCCCCTCTCCCGATTCGCGTCACTCATTAATCCTTGAGGGGATCTACCCGACTATTTACAGCTTTAAATTTCATTCAATGGGAATATTAATACAACATATTACAAGACAAAAGCAGAACAATATTATAGAAATCCTCATAATTTATATCACATCGAAGTACACAATATTTAATACTATATTGTTTTAAAATGAAATAATACATATGTCAAAAGTCTGTTTTAACGTTCGACAAATTACTTACAATTTATCACTATTTTGGCGTAAATATACGCTAGCTACACACACACACACACACACACACACACACACACACACACACAAAAAAAAAAAAAAAAAAAAAAAAAAAAAGGAAAAGGAAAAAAAAAAAGAAAAACGATGACAGTAACTTTTTTTAGAAAAGAGAAAAATTTGTAATATCTGAACCATTTAGCGTTACAGCTTTAGTGGATGCCCCCCCCCCTTGGAGACTTTTAAATTTTTGTCACTAATTGGCAATGAATTTTGGGGTACAATTTCTTGTTTAAAGAAATTTTCAATGTATTTTTTCTAATGCCTATATTTTTTTACTAATGCAGTTTTTTCTTTTTTTTTTTTAGTTAATTTAGGAAGATACGTAATGCTCTACATTTATTTCTAATATACAGTTAAGTTAAAATAATGCTTGCAGCAGCAAAGATGCAACTTTTTAAAATGCATTTTTTTTATAGAATATGATTCAGTCATTGAAAATAAATAACTTATGTCATTAGTGTAAATATTTCAAACATTTCATTATTATTATTATTATTATTATTGTTTCCTCATTTTATAATTTATCTATATATTTAAGTCATGGGTATATTGTTTTGAGAAATTGCGTAGCACATATAATATGAAAAAAGCACTTTAGTTCAAATAACAGTTTTAAAGTCACCTGTCCTAAATTTCCACATTAGTAGTTAATTCTACAATTTATATAGCCAATACACAAAAATGGTTTTATAGCATGAAACACTACATTCAATAAAATAAAGCTACAAAATGTTCTAACCTTTCATTCACAAGTTTGTCGTTCAAAGGATCTCTTGGCTTCCTTTTCATAATGTCACTTTCAGCTTTTTCATATGCAAGTGAGATTGCTGGTACCTATGTGGACATTAGCTCTGTTAGTAAAAATTTATTGGAGAAAAAATTTATGAAACCTATCATACAAAACATACAAGAAATATTAAGTAAAATTTCTAAATGCTAAAACAAAAAGTTTTATTATCCTATTTAAAGATACGAAAAGTGTTTTACTTATATTGACTTGAGTTTTAAAAAATTGTTATCAGCTCTAATGATGTATTTTCGAGTGACAGAGAAAAATACTAGCTAAGCTTTTGTTCTATTTACTGTTAATTCTTAAATTTTAGGATTACTAAATTCTGGGCAATAAGATTAAATAAATATAGATTTAGATTGGTCACCAGCTATATAATGATCAGTTTTTCTGCTTCCAATACGAAAGCTACTTTTTTCAATAAAATCAGGACTGTAATAAATAAAACATTGTAGCTAAATACTAATGATCTGTCATTGCTTTTGGTTGAATAAATACACATAATCTTCGAATCAAACTATTCTCCATAGCCAAAGCCTATCCGATGATGGGGTGGTAAGCGCTCTACCTTCAGTTACCGGGTTGTGAATTCAAATCCTCTATTAGTTATATGTATTTGCAGTGGCTAGGAATCCTCTTTAAAATATAAGTTTCAATGTAAGGAACCTTAATATCCAAAAAATAGCCGTAGATCAATAAATCAAGCCCAAACTTTGAACAACTGAAACATAATAACTGAACATAGGAGAGGATTTTACAAAAGCTATTACTTTTATCTGCTTCAAAGTTTGCTTGCGATAACTAAGTTGCTTTAATAAAATTCAAAGCTATGTTGTTTTGAATCTTGGTTGTAATTTTTCTCTCATAAAAAAAATTATCTATAAGAATTCTAAAAAATAATTAAAATATTTAAAAATTAAAATAATGATATTTTTAAGTGACTGATTCCACAGAATTTGTTCATTTTAACTTCATTTTTCAGGGAGATGTATAATTATAACTTTTCAAAATCAATCAAACATTTGTTTAATATCAGAGCAAAGGCCAGAAGGGCTTTGAAAAAATATCTGTAATGGGATGAATGTCGAAAGTGTATCGAACACTCTGGCATTCTCTTGAAGATTTTGAATGTTTAATGAAAATTATGCCTGTTAAAGGGAAGAACACAAGTGCTCTATTAACCTTATCGTGTTAAATGATTCTCTTATTTTTTGGAAAAAATATACTTGATGCTAATAATAATGATTTTCATGTATCATACGTAATTAAAAATTATTTATAATAAGTTTTAGTCTTTAGTTTTCTAAAAAGTAAACTATTAATCACTATTATTTTTCCCAATTTAAAATTTGTTTTATAAGCTCACGTTGTTCAGAACATTCTAGAAATTTTTCTTTTGACTACTTCTCTGTTTACACTTTTATCGGCTAGAACCAAAACCCTTACTAAATTTTTCTCTTACCTTTTTTATAACTAAGATTTTAGGCAAATATAAGCACATATAAGCAACTGTAAAATCATATGTTAAATTACTTACCATATCTGTTCCAAGATCAATACAAAGAATTGTGACTGTTCCAAGAGGCAGGGGTATATCTAACAATATGAACATAAGAAATGGTGAAATCTCGGGAATGTTACTCGTGAGAGTGTAAGCTATGGATTTTTTCAAGTTGTCAAAAATTAAACGACCTAGAAAAGAAATTTTAGAATCAGAAAGGAACTAAATTAAGTCATGTTAAGTGAAATGCAGAAAGCACATACATGAAACAAAGCTTTATATGAATAAACTGTTAGTTTTTAAGAGAAAAAAAATCAGATTACTTTTACCTGTTAACTTTTTAATTTCTATATTGGTTAAGTATTCACACGAAAAGCTTTATATATATACAATAATTCAAATACAATTTCAAACACCACCTAAACCAAGTAACTTACAAATAATTGTAAGTCCTCTTGTATACTTTTTTTTTTTTTTTTTTTCGAATGCTGTCATAAATAATATTTAAATAACGAGCAAAACTACTTCAATGAAAAATTGATGGATATTTGATTCAGTTATAACTTCTTATAAATATACATTTTAACATCTGAATTGTATATATAATATATATATATGTGTGTGTGTGTGTGTGTGGTGTAAACGTAGGAAAAGCTTTCAACATATATAGAATGCCAAAGGGAATAAGCAAAAAATACAAAAATACATTTTCGATCAATTTTCTTCAATTTTCTCTTTTGGCGTCATTTTCTCATTTTTTGTTTATTATTTCCTTTAACATTCTATACGTTTAAGACTTTTCTTGGTGTTTGCTCATCTAGCATCAAGTCCCATATATAGGTATAGAGGGTGCCTCTGAATTCATGGGCCAAACTATAAGGATAAGTAAAATACATATAAAGAAGCATTTTTGTATGGCAATGTGAGGTCGGAAATGAATAGTACAGAATCGATAGATTGTGGTTAGATATTTCAGCCGGCAAAATCTGACGCGTACATTAACGGTGGCCTGTGTGTGTACATAAAATCCATCGTGGTTGCGATGTTCTTTTTGTTCCGAAATATAATACGATTGTCGTTATCGAAGAAGCAGAGTCATCCTTTCCGCGAAGGATGAAAATTGTGATGGTATATCACCAGACTATTTCTATAGGGAATCTTTTAAATACGTTAAGAATGCGAATATATGCTATGTATATGAGGAAGAACAAGAAACGCTGAATAAATGAAAAAAAAAGCTCTTTATTTATGCAATATTACAGTCACTGCTCAAATGTGCACAACATTCGTATTAATACAATCAGTGCTTTAAATATAGCGATTAGAAATAGAATTATTACAATGTTATCATTTACATGAAAAAAAATATATATATAGTTAGAATTTCAATATTTAAAATCCTTGCCTACATCTATTAAAAGGTAAATACCCACCTTCCCCCAAAAATTAAATAAATAAATAAATAAATAAAGGTTCTTAAAAGGTTAAGATGACATTTGCGGTTATGTGTTTCTATACAAGTCTAAATCCTTATGATGTGCCCTATCTCAGATTAATATTTAGCACATGAATTCAAGGACATTCTATATACATATATAAATATTTTTTCCTCAAAAAGCGTAGCATTAAATATTCAAATAATCAAATAAGCTTTGTCAAAATCTAATTAACTTTAGTATCACTGATTTAATGTTGCTTGTAAATTTTAAGCACAGTTTGTTACATATTAAATAACCATATTTGTCATGCAATAGGAGAAAATGTTATTTCATGTATAGCTACCAAAAGGCGCATATCATAATTACTCTCAAAGCTCAGTTAAAAAAAATTTTTGAATGTCTGTCTAGTAAATAAGTATTCTGTTAAAATTTTAATTTCTCGAAAAAAAAAAAAAATAATAATACGTATTTACTGCAGAACTTGTGTATTACAATTCTTTGGTTTTCGGATTCCTCACACTTTAAAACATGTTTAAAAAAAAAGGAGTTCGAATGGAGCTTATTTTTATGTGTACCTGAATTCCACATAATTACAGCGTGATGAAAACAGAAAATATACGTTAAATAATTTTATTGGCAGCTTAGTCTGCAAAAGTTGCGTCAACTTACCTTCCTCAACCCCAGTTACGATAGACGCAAAATTATCATCGAGTAGAATCATATCAGCTGCTTGTTTACTTACATCGCTTCCAGCAATACCCATAGCAACACCTAATAATAGATTAACATATAATAGATACATAACAACATATATAATAGATTAACATAATTCACATAATTCACATAATAATAGATTAACATATTATTTTATACAAATATATGCATCAATAATGTCGTACATCCAAAGCTTTATCTTTTTCTTTCTAAACTATTAAAAAAACTAATCTTTGTAAAATCTAATAAATACAATCATATATTTTAATTATATTGTAACAAAATATATGATAAATTTTGTTTGTTGCCATTTTTTAGTTAGAATTTATTACAAAAGAAATGAAAATGACCATAGAAAAAAACCCCTAAAGGCAAAGAATTTTAGAAGAGGGTCGTCAAAGTAATACTACAAATTATACCTTTTTATGTACTGTGGTAGTGTCTAAGCGGAATTATCGAAACTTTTTACCCCCAACTGACTGTTTCGTGCACCTGAATATCATTAACTGTTTTAACTTTACACCAGCCGCAACTCTCTGTGGAACTGAAATAAACGGATGATGTGCAACATTTTCTCTTTCGTTACCGCATTACTTGCATATTTTTTCTTTCGCAGTAATCGCGAGGAGACCAATATTTTCTGAAACACATGAAATTTATTTAGGTTTATAAAATTGTAGAAAAAGAATCTGCACAGAAAAAAAAAAAAAAAAAAACGTTAAAAGTACAGGAAAAATCTGGCAGCTGGGGTGCCAGTAATTCTCCATCAAATATACACCTTAAAAGTTTTGTCCTGTATATTTGAGGAAGAAATACTGGCACCCCAGCTGTCAGATTTTTCCTGTACTTTTAACTTTTTTTTTTTTTTTTTTTTTTTTTTTTTTTTTACAGTGTAGTTGGTATTTTATTCTTTGAACTTCTACAGCTGCAATTTAAAAGGTACTCGGCATAGCAAATCATCGGTTTCTGTAGTATTGACCTGATTTTGAATATGCAGCTACGCGATCTTTTTAAGTCTTTTACCTAATTGGAAATAACAGCCTGTTAAAGAGTCATTCTACTCAAAATGTTACTCGAGAACTTTCTGCATAATTGTTTTCTTCGAATAAAGACTTGTGCAAAATACGTGTGTTGTTATTCCCACGTGCAAACGGTTATTACAGTGAAGAACTGACCGCAGATTTTTCCCTGGTGTATTGGAACTACACCGACTGATCGTGATACTCTTAAATACATAGATCATCATATTCATTTTTCCCAATTGTTGGTTATTTGGACTTTTTACAGTCATAAACAGACAACAATACAAATACGCAACCGGCAGATTCACAGAATACTGGGCAGGTTCATAGAATAGGCATAAAACTGCTTTCATTTGAGATAAATATCTTTTACTCTGGTTTATTAATATTGAGGCGCATTTTGTGGTTTCTGGAATAACTCAGAACAAAACCAAATTTTAATGTGTAATTTCGGTCCTTAGTTCTGATATTTTGTGTTATGTAAGCGATATTGTCTTAAAACCACCTGTCAGAGATAAATGTAACATCTTTAAACAGCGGTTAATTGCGGAATTTTAAGATTTAGAACAAAGGCAATTAAAACTGTCTCTTCTAAATTAACTTTGGAAGATAGCTAACCCTCATAATTATTACAAAAGGTGAAACAATCAGGTGCGGCTCTTGACGAAGATTTTCTTAGAAAACTCTGGTTACAATATCTATCTTACACTGGCTCAAGCTATCCTTTCGATTATGGAAGACTGTTTAGATTAACTAGATGTAATGACTAATAAAATACAGGATACGGTAGGCGCAAGCATCGAGAAAGCACAAGGCATTTATTTCCTGGCGTTAGTGAATTACAAATGCAATTAACAGAGCTCATTAAATAAGTTGAATGGCTCTGATACACCTTTCCACTCGCATACGCCTTTTTACAGAAATCTGATAAATGCTGCTTAAGAGAATTGCATCATTTGAATTTTATTGGCCAGTACACTACCTGAATTCAATTTATTAAGGGTTCCGACACTACACGGGCCGACAAGTTGTCAAGAATTGAGGAATTAGAACTCGCAAATGTTTTAGACTATACGGCTGTGGTACAAAACAAAAGTAAAGATACGTCAATACATGACCTCATAAAATCAGACACAGCTCTGAAATTTCAAAGCATAGTCGTACCTGGAACATAAATTCAACTTCTTAGCGCCAGTTCTACTTAAAATGTCCGCCTGTTATTTCCTTTGGAATTCAGAAACCCGCGAGTAACATTCTCCCCAACTTAACTCATCCAGGTGTAAAACGTGTGGTCCGCAGTAAAACAAAAGATGCCACAATTTAGACACGGACATGTATACCATCTCAGATAAAAGATTTAACCACGTACCTGTGAATATCATTCGATCCATTTCCCTTTATTGTGCCTATGGATATTCCCTGAGAATGATAATAGTTTCATATCTTGGGTCGAGGACTGCTCAATTCCCTACATTATCGTTGATAGGGTTGTTAGAGCGTTCTCTAAAAACTGAATTACCCGTTTGGGTATTACCAAAATAATCACATTAGACCAAAGTAAACAATTTCAATCAAACATTTACTTCACTCATGAAATTGTTTGGAAGTAAATACTTTCATACCACGGCATAGCATCCAATATCTAATGGTTTGTCGAGAAATGGCACCGTAGATAGAAAGCATTTTCTGAAAATTCAATGAATTGACTATTTAACTGAGGTATTACCACAGGGCTACTGGGAATGCGTTCAGCATTCTCGAAACAATAAAGGCAATAACACCCAAGCTGGTCTACGGTACTGCCCTAAGGTTACCTGGTGAATCCCTTCCGCCTACAGTGACTAATTTTAACGCAGCTGAGTTCGTCATATATCTGAAAGTAACCATGCAGAAGTTGTCTCCAGCCCCAACCAGTAACCATAACACTGAATGTCGACAATTCGTCTCTCGGGATCTTCAGATGTATAAACAAGTTTTCGCGCTTCGCGACGCGGTTAAAACTCTGCTACATAAATAAATTTCGTAAAGACCTTTTCTTGTACTCGAGCGGACGGACAAAGTCTGCAAGATACAGATTAGAGACATACCTACATTAGTATCTATAGATGGTATAAAACTAGCGTTCGTCTGGAATGATTCAAAACTGACACCAAACAGTAGACTTAACGAACAAAACAAGTCTTTCAAAGGTTGCGAATCAACAACAACAGTAAAGTAGAACATTCATGTGAAATTCTGAAATATTACTCATTCTGGATGTAAAATCCATTTTTCCGCAAGTTTCAGGTAAGCTGTCGTTACACTAGGGAGGGGGTACTGAAGTATTCTTTAATTTGAACCGTCAGAATTTTTTACCACCTACTGACTCTTTGGCACAGCTGAATATCATTAACTGTTTTAACTCTACATTAACCGTAACCGACGGTGAAACTAAAATGAATGGATGATGTGTTATCATTCTCTCGCTCGTTTCCGCATTACATGCTTGTACACTTTTCTCTGTCGCAGTAATGGAGAGATGACCAACAACTTTTTAAACAAATGCAAATAATTTATGTATAATTAAAATTTAGGATAACACTCTAGCTGTGAATTTATTCCTTGCACTTCTGCAGCGTATCGCTATTTATAGTTTAAGAGGTAACCAATATAGAAAGTCATCGGTTTCTGTAGTACCTATATCTGCCTTCTTCAGAGCTGGAGAGTCATTAACTCCATCTCCAGTAACTGCAACAATTTGACCTTGTCGTTGGCAGCCCTCCACAATTATGAGTTTTTGTTGAGGAGACGTTCTAGCAAAAACAATTTCTGTATGTTCTCTTAATAACACATCTAGTTCTTTAGAAGTCATGTCTCGAAGTTCTGCACCGTGGACTACTGCAGCTTTCGCATCCCTGAAAAACAATAAGAAATGTGTTTCAATTAATTTCTGCTGAATTTTTCTTACATTAATATGAGAATTATAAGTAAACCATTTAGAAATATTGAATCGACAAAAGAGTAGGTGTAATGTTATGTAAAGATCGTCATTAGGCGATTTCGCGATTTTCTTCTTCATTCTCCGCTAAAAGCCGCCAAATTACGGTCAAAACATTAAACTAAATTAGAGTAATAAAACTAAAAAAATTATTAAAATGATTAAAATAAATAATGAAAAACTAATAATATTTGCAAATATCGACCACTAGGTGGGAAAAGTCAAAGTAGATTTTTAGTAATGAGAGAATATTATAAACTGCAAAAATTAAATCGATTAATTTTTCATAAAAGAAGTTATCTTTATAAAATTCTCTATAAACTTTCAACCATATATAACAGTTATCAAGTTAAACTTAATTATAAAATCTTTCGATATAAAATTTGTAACATTATTGTTTTTTAAAGAAAAGAAATTATCCGCTGAAATTTCTTTTTCGGTGTATAAATCAGTTTATTTTCTTCAATATTGTTTTCAGAACAACGATAAAAACTTTGTTATTATCCTATTCGATAAACATATGTGAGAAAGTACGTAACTTTCAATGAAACTATTTTTAAATGCAGCATCTTTAAGTAAATTGGACAGATTTCTCGGAGACAAAGAAGTAATTATTCTTTCGGCAAAGATAATAAAGAAAAGAAAACTTTGAAAAAGAAAATAAAGCAATGGAGACAAAAGAAAGAGGGTAAAAGTAATCAAAGCGGCGATAATTTTTTTTTTTTTTTAAGTAGTCGAGATTTTTTAAATCAAGAACTAAACATACGTTAAAAAAACGTTTTGTACTTAATTTAAAGATACATGAAGTGTGATTGGAAAGAAATTAATATATTTCTTGTTAAATTGAGGTGGTAAGTAAGTTAAAGAATTTTTCTAACTAAACAACAATACGTTTAAAACTGTGAATTCTACTTTAATTAATGAGTTCGGAATCGAACATTTTCTTATTTCTTTTAATAAGTTTTGTTTGTTTAATGAGTGTTTTGTAAAGAGTTTTCTTTTGAAATAACAGCGTCCCATATTTTTTAAATAAATAAATATAATTTAAACGAAAAAGATTTTTAAAAATATTATGTTTGTAGTTAGGGTAAGGTGGGGTAAGTGGGACCCCTTTTCAGCATAATTCGACTTTAGCTCAACATAGTACCGGATGTAATAGGCCTAACAACTTAATTTTTTTTTGTGGTTCATTCTCTCATATGTTGTTACTGTACCCATGGCAACCTCTAACCAAATTGGCAAATGATGAATTTAAAAAAAAATATTTTGGGTAGTCATCGGGGTGGCCCACTTGCCCCGCAAGGTGGGGTAAGTGGGACCCCCCCCCCCCCCCCCTGAATATATTTTTACACATAACTGGTAGAGATTTGGTGGGGAAAGTGGGACAATCTACATGGTTTTCTGAATCTTTGAAAAAAAAAATCACTGAAGTATCTCTATTAGTTCACCCATAGCAACTTTTTCTGCACACAAGCCTGCTAAAAGAAAAAAATGTCAAATTTTCAACTTTTTACTTTACAAAGTTTAAACTAGCCTATGGCAGTATTACATGCTAGTGAACATTATATCTTGATAAATCGTTGGTAAACATGTATTTTGAAAGTCTCTTGAAAAGTGTTGGTTCATTTAGTTTCAGCACAACATCTTCTAGGAATACATCATGAATATCATTAGCTTCAGGGGGGAAAAAAGTTATTACGCATAGTTGTGTCTTTGTGCTTGTATTACATGACAACTGTATCTTCATCGTTTTGACTGTCATTTAATACCAAGCCAACATACTATTTCTTTTTTTTTTTTTTTTTTGCCTTCAAACTGGACAAAGGCATAATCCCCATTTTTAAGTACTGTGGTACTGGGTAATAACTGATAGTTCATCTTCGGAACTTGAATCACTACTGGTGGAGTCATCCAGAGGTAAACCCTATAAATCAGTGTATATGACTATTTTTTAACTATATTAAAGAGTTGGGGTGGGTGGCCCACTTACCCCGCCATTGTGGTGGCCCACTTACCCCAAACACGGGGCAAGTGGACCCCCCAATTTTTTTTCAACCTTATTAACATCATGAGTACACGATACTACAAAAAAGATTCTGTGTTTTATACACTTTCAAAATATATAAAGTTTTGGTTTGTATCATGAACGGTTTGGAAGAAAAAAAATAATTAGTACGATGGCGCGAATTACGACAGGACTGCAAATTTAAAAATCGTCACAAAAAGGCTTGTAACTTATCACACACATAAATGAAAACGGTGCCATAATGTTTTCTACATATATTGGGGTAGGTACATAAAATTATTATAACAGATTTTTTTTTGAGTCAATAACTGGGGAAATGCCAGGGGGGGGTGGCCCACTTACCCCAATGGCCCACTTACCCCACCTTACCCTAGTTACATGAATTGATGTGTGTATTTGGGGGGGTGGGGGGGTGGAATATTGACTACTACGTTGCATGTATGTATAACGCAGTGGCGTATCGTGAATGACGTTTAGGGCATGCTCCACATGAGTAGTTAGAAACAGTACATTAAAACTGATATTTAAGCATCTTATTGGCTAATTCGCTTCTTTCGAGAAACAATGTAGATATTACGACATTTAAACAGCCAATCAAATGAACGAGCTTTCCATGATAACGAGCTGTTCCTAGCCACCAATATACAGCATACCCAAAACGTCACTCACGATACGCCACTGGAACGGTACCTGTTATACCATTAATTTATGATTTTAATTTAGCCAAAAAATTACGTATTAGTTAATGTATTAGTTACTTGCACATTTTTTTTAATTTGTACTTAAATTAGAGGACATCTCAAAACTATTTTATCCAAATACATGTGTGTGTGCGTGTGTGTGTATTATATCTATTTTCATCTACACTACTTCTAATAAAGTTATTCACCGGGGGTTGACGTCTTTAACATCAATTCCAAGTCTCTCAGCAATATCGTCAGATGTTTCATTTCCTTCAGATATGATTCCAACAGCTTTAGCAATAGCTTTAGCAGTTATGGGGTGATCTCCAGTAACCATTATCACCTTTGATAGATTACAAAAGAAAGAAATCAGTTAAATAACATTGAAGAATATATATTAGTGTTTCTTAATCTCTCTTTTTCTGAAGATTAAAACTAGAAAAAATACATACATTGGGAAAAAAAATATTTTATATTTTATAAAAATTATAGCGTTCACGTTGAAAGGGAAAAGAAAAATATAGTATATAAAAAATAACAACAATAAATAGTTATTAAAAAAACATGTATATTTTGACTTTATTGTACCGGGTGATCCAAAAGTCAGGACAAACTTTAAAAATGAATAATTCGAAAACGAATCAAGATACAAAGGTACGGTTTGCACCAAACGTTTGGAAAAGAAGCCGGGTTTTTTGTGGCAACGAAAAAAAAATAGTTCTGTTGGCGACCAACAGATGGCGCTGTCGGATTTCTGATGTAGGACTATACAAAGCAACAAACGATATAAAAAGGAGCAACTGCGGCAGGTAATGGTTGTCGAAGCATCGAAATATCGCATTCTCAGTCGCTACTTTAATCACGCATGGCCTCCAAGATCTCCCGATCTGACACCCTGTGACTTTTGGCTGTGGGGATTCTTGAAGTCAAAAGTGTACAGCGACCAACGAGAATCACTAGCAGCACTGAAAGATGACATCTGCTAAAATGTGTCTTCCATAACACAAGAAATGCTACTAAATCCTGTGAACGGTGTGGTGAATCGTCTCACAGCTGTACTTCTGAATGATGGACAGCACATTGAGCAGTTATTGTAGTAGTACTAATTAACTGTAATTAAGCTGACATGTAAGTTATCAACACTTTTTTCATTTGTAAATCATTTTTTGGTGAAATAAAACACTATAGCGCCATCTGTTGGTCGCCAACGGAACTAATTTTTTGTTCCTTGCCGCACAAAACCCGGTTTCTTTTTCATCCGTTTGGTGAAAACCGTATCTTTGTATCTTGATTCGTTTTCGAATTACTCATTTTTAAAGTTTGTCCTGACTTTTGGATCACCCGGTATATTATAATTTTAAAAAATTAATGAAATGGAAATTCCATATTTTTAACTTATATTTATAAGTTAAACTTTAAACAAAAATTTCTATACAGTTTTTTTTTTTTTTTTCTTACTTTATGTATTTGAATCTTTTCGAAATTATACTTTTAAAATTTTACCAATTGTAGTTATGATTAATTTTTGTTTGTACAATTTTAGTACAGAAAATACCCCCATGATATAAATGTAGTGCTGAACAAGTTGAAAACCTACTTTTTACGTATTTATATTCTTTTTTATTATTATTATTATGAATTTGCTTTTGAAAAATTAAATAATAATAAATTTTATGTTATAGAGTTTCTATTAAGTCCCACCAGATTACTCAGGTACGCCACAAGAGAAACACTATTTAAACTAAAAAACTTCTTCACATACCATAAAATAAATGAAAGCACTATCGGTTTCGAAATGGCGTGGTCTTTCTTCTTCAGGTGCATAAAACGTTCCTTGGAGGCAAAATTGAGACTACCTTTTGCCTCAAAGGCAGTAACACGTGTTTTATACCTGAAGAAGAAAGTCTACATCTTTTCGAAATCGGTGTAATTAATTTTATGCTGTGTAAAGAAGTTTTTTACTTTAAATATTGATTGCACACCAGTACTTTAATTTAGTATTATGCTTAACCTCATTTTGAGAAACACTATAACTTCATTTTTAAAACTTTGACTAATTTATATTATTTCACAAATAATTTTCAATTATCGTAATCAAATTTTTTTTTCAATTGTATAAACAACGTCTAACCAGAAAATACTTCCAAGTGCTAATAGCCAATTCACGTGGAATATATATATATATATATATATATATAGGTAACTATTGTAACGAATTTATGAGTTTAAAGATAAGAAAAACAAAAAAAGGAGAATTGCAAACCAATGCGCAGAATTGCTGCAAAAGGAAATGCAAAACTTAAATATAGGAATAAATAATCAATGAATAAAAGGAAATAAAACCCCAAAAAACATTGAGGTCTTCATCAGGCAGGCCCCTCAGTGTAGGGGTGAAAGAGAAGTTTCTGAGAGGACAGTAGCAATTCGCTAATAACTATCCTTAGCCCCCAATTTCTTACCAAACAGAAAACCATCATTAACTGAGAAGAAATCTGACATACATATAATTTAAAAATTTAAAAAACAATTATAAAAGTACCAAAATTACAAAAGTAGTACAATTACATCAATTTAATATACATAAAATATACAAGAATACAAGAAATTACGAAATGTAAACAAAAAAGTATATAAATGAAACACAATAAAATGAAGCCCCCTACCTGATAAACTAACCCTATTCGGGCGACGGGCCTACTCGTCGGTACTTAAATATCGCCCATGTGTATTGTATATTTTATATATATTAAACTGGTGTAATTGTACTACTTTTGTAATTTTGGTAATTTATAATTATTTTTGGAATTTTTAAATTATATGTATGTCAGATTTCTTCTCAGTTAATGGTGGTTTTCTGTTTGGTGAGAAGCTGGGGGCTAAGGATAGTTATTAGCTAATTGCTACTGTCCTTTCAGAAACTTCTCTTTCACCCCTACACCGAGGGTCCTCCCTGATGAAGACCTCAGTGTTTTTTGGGGTTTTATTTCATTTTATTTATTGATGATTTATTCATATACATACATATATATATATAATTTAGTACAGAAAAATATCTTCCAGAAATATTCGTTGATTAGTAGATGATGAAAAGCTACAAAAAATGACTAAATAATTCTTCAAATCTACAATATATCCAAATAAGCGACTTAGCATTCAATCCTAGGCAATTCATCTATCGTTATAATTTTAATTTCATTGTTAATCATAATTAATATAATTTTCTAATATGTTTCTATTTTGTTTTTATTGCCTATAAATTTATATAAATACACATGCCGAATGAATTTGCAGTAATGCAAATCGATTGGAATGAAATGTAAAAGTAAATCTGAAATTTAATTTGTAAAATTTTTAATTCGAACAATATTGGAGTTACGTAAAATAAATGAAAATACTAGATATGATATAAATGCATGTAATTAACGAATGAGTATTAATGTAATTTTGCTGTGGCTTTTATGCATTTGATGTTCAAAATGTAAAATTTAAGAATTTTTGTGGATTGCCAGCTCAACTCAGCAGTTGAAAATTTGTCAATTGTGGTTATGTATAATCTAAACGAATTTCTATAATTGTTTTCTAGAGAATCGAAATTAACTCTTAAAATTCGTTCCTAGTAAGATAATTTGATTGCATCGAATTGAGTAAGCGCATACGAGTTAAAGTGAAAAGCATTTAAAAGGTAATTTTCATTTATAATATTTATTTATATGATTACATATCATTAACTAGTATGTTGTGGCCACCACGAGACTTTCTTCTATCTTTTCCTATACAAATTCACTCAGTAACAATAATTTAAAAAAAAAAAAAAGTATAGAATTAAGGGGAGAGGGAAAAAAAAAAAAAAAAAAAAAAAAAAAAAAGTGGGACTTTATCAAATTTTCAAAATTTGATAAAGTCCCACTTCTTTTTTTTTTTTTTTTCTCTCCCCTTAATTCTATCAAACTCCCACGGTTTCCGTGTTCTGACAAACTTAAACAAATTTTTGCATTTTTCCCCCAATTTTGTCAAAGTCCCACGGTTTCCGTGTTTTGACAAACTTAGAATAATTTTCATATTTTACCCAAAATTTTGTCAAAGTTTGTCAAAACACGGAAACCGTGTTACTTTGACAAAATTAGGGGAAAAATGCAAAAATATGTTAAAGTTTGTCAAGACACGGAAACCGTAGGACTTTGACAAAATTAGGGGAAAAAAGCAAAAATTAGTTTAAGTTTGTCAGAACACGGAAACCGTGGGAGTTTGATAAAATTAAGGGGAGAAAAAAAAAAAAAAAAAATTCTAAGTTTTTTTTCGTAAAAAGTAAAAAAAAAATCGATAACTTTGTTTTAAATTATCACAGATTTATAGTTCAACCATTCGTTTTAAAGGTACTGACGAGACCTTTCGAAAGATACCCATCTTGAAAATTTTTGCCCTATATCACCCTGTTAAAAATTTAGAAAAAGCGGGATGGCAACGCAACCTGTAAGACGATTTTTACCAAAAGTTGATAGGCACTAATTTATGTCAAGGTGCAACTACATACCAATTTGTATGAAATTCTGTGCTGTAGTTCCAGAGATACAGTTGCCACAAAATTTTGTCACACACACACACACACACACACAGAAAGACAGACAGACATTTTCTAAAAATGTTAAAATCGTGTTCTACAGCTCTCAAAACGTGTAAATTCATCAAAAACCCGAAATCGAAAATTTTTACGAATCCAATACTTTCTTCTATTGAAGATAGAAGAAAGTAATAATAAATAGACTAAATCATGTATTGACAAAACTACTATAAAATTAGGAAATGAAATCTGACCTTAAATGGAAGCTGTCTGATATCAAGGGGAGACACCCCATACAATTTTAAGGTATCTCCTTATATTATTAAAATCTGTGCGCATCTGTCTGTCTGTCTGTCTGTCTGTGAGAAATGCCTTGTCATCGCTAAAGCTCCGGCGCTAATGGTCACATCGAGTCGAAACCGGTGTCGACAGACGCAGAACTTCTTCATCTCGACATCGCGATAATTCGCTAAGCGATGCGACCCTAATCAGAGGAGATATTAATTAAAATGTCGACCCATGTCTATAGAAAAATGACCCAGAATTCATGATTAAATGCTTAAAAAGCGACATTTTTACGGAAAAAGTGAAAAATAAATTAGAAATATCAGTCGTATTGTTACAAACAAGATACCATTGGAAAGGGCTTTTTTTTCTCAATCCGATGGTTTAAACGGCTTATCGATCGGACAATTAGATTTTTTAAAATTAACTAAACTAAAAAAAAATGGTAGCAACAAATCACAAGCATTTTAACTTGGCAGACGATCTTGAACGGAAAGAAAAAACATCTGGTGTTTAATGAGGTCATGTGTTTTTGTACTGCGATTAAAAATTGCAATTTTCTATTTTCTTCAATTTTTCAAAATTCGCACATTTCAATTAGTATACAATCTTAACACCACAAAACAAACTTGCAGTTCAAATTTCATCAATTTTGGTCAATAAACAAAAGATTTACATTTTAATTGCAAATTAAATTTTATCTTTACACGCCTGACATTTTATCTGTCGAAAGAGGATACCAGTTTCAAAAGGACACAAATACACTTAAGGTAAAAATATTTCTTTTTCTATTTACTTCCATTAACCGACTACCGTAGATAATGGAATTCGAAATTTCACCTGACTTACACGTTTTGAGGTGTCATGGCGCTGTAATAATTTAAAATTTCAATATTTAAAATTCTAATTATGTTTATATATTTTTTTAATATGTCATTCGATACACATTTTAAAGTACGGTTACATTATCGAAAGGGGAATTCGAGATTTCACCCGATTTACACGTTTTGAGGTCTCCTGATTAGGTTTTCTTTTGCATCGCAATAGTGGAAATCGAGATTTCAGCTTATTTACGCGTTTTGAGGTCTCCTGAATGGGTTTTCTTTTGTATCTCAGCTGCTAATTAAAATAATTTCATAAGTAATACATCATTTGAAAGCTTTGTTAACTTGGAATTGAAAAGTAGATTACAGAAATTCGATATTTCGACATTTCTTCTGATTTAAACGCTTTGAGGTGTCCTGAATGGGTTTCTCTTTTGTCTCAGTTACTAATTAAAAAAAGTTTCATAAGTAATACGTCATTTGAAAGCTTTGTTGAGTTGGAATCGAACAGTAGATTACAGAAATTTCTACCGCCAGATGGCGCTGTAATATTTTTAAATTACAATATTTCTATTTCTAATCATGATTAAATTTTTTTTTAATGCGTCATTCGATACACATTTTAAAGTACTTTTACATTATCGAAAATGGAATTCAAGATTTCACCAGATTTACACGTTTTGAGGCCACCTGAATCAGTTTTCTTTTGTATCTCAACTACTAATTAAAATAATTTCATAAGTAATACATCATTAGAAAGCTTTGTTGATTTGGGATCGAACAGTGGAATACAGAAATTTCTACCGCCAGATGGCGCTGTAATATATTCAAATTTCAATATTTCAATTTCTAATCATGATTAAATTATTATTAATACATCATTCGAAAGATATTTTAAAGTTCTTTTATATTATCGAAAGTTTTCAGCAGATTTACACGTTTTGAGGCGTCCTGATTAGATGTTCTTTTGCATCTCAGCTAATTGAGTAAGACCGTTCAAAATTGGTATACGTAGGTTAATTAGAAGGGGCTGAAAGGGTGGGGAAGAAATAGACGTGCACCGCGCGCGTATCCCCTAACTTGTGCGCGCGCTGCCGAAGGCAGTGGGGACACGGTCCGACTTTTTAACCGATGAGAAATAATTTTTTTAATTTTCTTTTCTTAAGAATAAAAATTTCATTTGAGAAGGAATACGTGTGCGCAGCGCGCATGGGTCTGCGCTGCCGAAGGCAGTGGGGACCCGGTGTAATTTTTTACCCGATCAGAAATGTTTTTTTAGGGGGCATGAAGTGTCAGGGAAGGAATGCGGGCGCAGCGCGTGTATTCTTTAATTTGTGTGCGCGCACGGGACTGCGCTGCCGAAGGCAGCGGGGACCCGGGCTGATTTTGTACCCCATGAGAAACGATTTTTTTTCTTTTCTTTTCTTAAGAATAAAAATTTGATTTGAGAAGGAATATTTGCGCGCAGCGCACATACACCTTCACACGTGCGCGCGCAGCGCGTATGGGTCTGCGCTGCCGAAGGCAGTGGGGACCCGGTGTGAGTTTTTACCCGATCAGAAATGATTTTTTTTTTGGGGGGGGGGGCACGAAGGGTCAGGGAAGGAATACGCGCGCACAGCGCGTGTATTCCTTAACTTGTGCACGCGCAGCGCGCACGGGAATGCGCTGCCGAAGGCAGTGGGGACCCGGGACGACATTTTTCCCGATCAGAAATTATTTTTTTTTAATTTCTTTTCTTAAGACTAAAAGTTACTGTTAGTGATTCATTAATTATAGTGATTCTTTTGAAAATACTGACCCGCTAGCGGGCGAAGCTCGCTAGTGATAAGATTAAAACCCGAAAAAACTACTACGTCATAAACGCCAAAGAAAAATATTGCAAATGCATACAGCTGTTTCGGTAGCCTAAAGCGTACCGTCTTCAGTGCAAAAAGGATTCTAAATCAGGAGAAGTGCTCGTATAGTTTTTCGGGTTTTAATATTCCAACGCCAAGTCTCCTGTTATTATATTTTATGATAAGATTATTTATTCAATATTAGCGAAATCTGTTATGTCTTAATAAAACTACAATAAAATGTATGAATACAGAATTTATTTATAAAAGAACGCGGCCTTTGCTTGGAAATATTTATATTTTAAATGTTCAATTGAAAGATAAACAGTTCTTTTTAAATTATCAGATAAATAATAACAGGAGACTTGGCGTTGGAATATTAAAACCCGAATAAACTACTACGTCAAAAACGCCAAAGAAAAATATTTGAGATGCATACAGCTGTTTCGGTAGCCTTAAGCGTACCGTCTTCAGTGCAAAAAGAATTCTGAATCTGGAGAAGTGCTAGTATATATAGGAGAGGGGCCGAATTTAGTTCAACCAATAGGATTACGGAAAAGGTGGGGAGTGTGGCCAATAGGAATTTAGGAATGTGTAGCTGTGTAAATAGTAGAAAAATTAAGAAAATGTGCACTGAATGTAAAATTTTCAACAATCAGACAAATAGGGAACAGCAAAATCACAATTTACAAGGTTTTTAAAATTTTTTTAAATTTTCATACTTATAAAAATTTTAAAAACCTTGTAAATTGTGATTTCGCTGTTCCCTATTTGTCTGATTGTTGGAAATTTTACATTCAGTCCACATTTTCTTAATTTTTCTACTGTTTACACAGCTACACATTCCTAAATTTCTATTGGCCACACGCCCCACCTTTTCCGTAATCCTATTGGTTGAACTAAATTCGGTCCCTCTCCAATATATACTAGCACTTCTCCAGATTCATAATTCTTTTTGCACTGAAGACAGTACGCTTAAGGCTACCGAAACAGCTGTATGCATCTCAGATATTTTTCTTTGGCGTTTCTGACGTAGTAGTTTATTCGGGTTTTAATATCAGATAAATATACTTTCAAAGGTTTTACAAGCTTTAATATAAGTTAACCCCTTACCTGTCGACGAAAATTTACGAGATTCGCTTCAAAGTGTTACCTTTTTTTTTTTTTTTTTTTTTTCCCCTTCAAACTCTGAAATGAATAAATCTTTCAAAAACACTGTGAAGATCACTTTCAAGGTTATTTTTTTGCATTGTCAAACCGTGTCAGTAATTTCACTGGTAGCAGTGCAATACAAAGGAACGTACTTCAGAAAAACGTATATATACGCCCAGGGCAGTTAAGGAGTTAATAATATTAGAGATAATGCACATTAATTATGCACATGTTTATTTCGATTTTGATATTAATGCAACGAGAGAGAAAAATCCACACCACTCTCAAATTCATTTAAAAAATAATTGTTATTTTATTAAATATTTATTAATAAAACAGTACCTCGCAGTAAATATGTAAATTTAACTTTAGTAATTTTGCTGCGAATATTTTTGGAAGGAAAAAAAAATAGTTCTTGTGAAAATTAACACATTTTTATATTTTTTAGAATATTTCAATAAATTAAAAAAGAAATTTAAATATTTTTTACTTACTTTAATTCCTGCACTTCTGCATTTGGCTACAGCATCAGGAACTGCTGCCCTAGGGGGATCAATCATAGCTACAAGGCCAACAAATCTGAGTTCAGTTAATGGGAAATTTTCATCTTCTGCAGAAAAATGGTATCCTGGTGGAAATTTTCCTTGAGGTAACTTATAATCGCAAAAACCTACGAAATTAAAATGCTTTTAAAATCAATTTCTATGAATGTGTACAGTCTCCAAAAAAACTTTGTTTTGTGCATATTATATGTACTTAAAATTCTATGTAAATATGTGTATTATACATTTATACATTGTAAGCATGTTCTGTGCTGTAAGCACTGTGAGTGTTAGTACATTAGCGGAGAGAAAAGGAAAAGCTTCCTTTTAATTCCGGCAACAAAAACAGCATCTGAGAAGTGAAAAAATGTTGTAATCGGTATCCAGTAATGTTTGCTTTTATTTGATATTTGAAATTTCTTAAAAATTTCTTCTAATTAAAACGGGTAGTGACTTTAATTTTTCTATAAAAATACCTCTAAGTTTGTTCTGTAAAATAGTCCATATACTTTAAATTTAATCGTAAACAAATTTTTATTGCGTTTAACAATTTGTCTTTAGCAAATGTTTGATAAACCAATTTCAGAAAGCATTGAAATTTTGCTAAAAATTCTCCTAAGTCGTAATTTCATCTTATCTTAAAGATTAAAAGATTAAAATTTTAATTTTAATTTTGATCCACAAATCTTTAAATATAATTACATAATAATCGTAACTTCTAACTGCATGATAATAAGAATATTTACCGCAGATTAAGCGTATGGAAAAGGGGATTTTATGCGATTTTTCCCCAATTGTGCATTTTGTTTTAAGAGAAAAAGTATCTCCAGTTTGAAATTTTTAAGATAAAGCTTATTTATTATTAGTACGACAGGTCATATTATTTCTTTCAGACAGAGATTTTGGCGTCGTTACCAATTTTTACATATAATCTTGAACGAACGTGCTAACATTTTTGTTTTTGTTTAAGAGATATAAAGCTGAAAGTTTGCCATTGTATCTGTCCCCATTATTAAATTTTATCAAAAATTGGTGCACTTAGGACAAAACTTAGCTAACGCTGTATTTTTTAGTTCAACCGGATAATTGGTTCAAAAAGTTATTAAATAAAAACCCTATTTTAACATTAAAATTATTAAAAGGAAAAAACAATGCCAAAAATAAATAAATAAGTAAAAATATTTCTCTTTATCTCGAAAAAAAAAATGAACGTGCAAACTTTTTTTTTTAATAACTAAAATAAAATAGAGGGAATTCCTGCTAAAGAAATGGAACAGTTATAGTATAAAAGTCCCTTGGTGAAATATAAAATTTGGCAACGAAGTAGCTCGCACATTTCTCGGCAAGGACTTTACGTACAAATAGCGATAACCATTTTAACTCATCGACAAAAATTTAAAAGCCGCCAAAGGATTCCTATTCTAAAGCTATACCAAAAAAATTTTAAGAAATGAATATAGTAACTGATGATCGGTGATGAAATACAGTTGCTGCTTGCTTTCATATGTAGGAATAGATTAAAATAAGTCCTGTCGTACTAAATTAAATTCCGTTTTGTGCAGATTTTTATATGCATTACTTAGAAAACAATAATACGCTTAAGGTTTTTTTTATTATTTATACATTTTTTTCTTTTAATTTGCTCTGCATGGCTACTAAAGCTGGTTTACTAAATTAAGTGCATTTAGGAAACGTGGCATTTGCTGTAGAGGTCTGCACGGGCCGGGTTCGGGCCGAAATTTTCAATCTGTTCTCGGGCCGGACCGGGCTCGGACTCAATTGTGTATACTCAGGCCGGGTCGGGTCGGGCCTGAATGAAATTTTTTCCGGGCCGTGTCGGCCCGAATGTTTTTCTAGTTTCATTGTTAATCAACGAAAAGGAAAATGATAAAATATTTTTTCAGTCATTTATTTTGCATAATTTTACAGGCTGGTATACCACATAAATTTCATTTTGTTAAAGAATGTCTGTAACTTCAATTTAATTGTTTATCAGTCTGTCTGTTCGCGATCTGATATTCCGCAAATATTTTTAGCATGTCTCGAAATTAATATATTTTATTTCAAGTAATATTAAATAGTTTCCTATTCAAAATAGTATACATGTCACTACTAGTTTGCGCACATGTTCAAACAAAAGAAATTAGATACGTTATTGTGTATAAGGCTTTGTGCCCTATGGTCTGTAGAGTTTAGGTGGTATGAAGACTATAAAAATCCTGTCGCTGTAACTTTTTCTCTAAACTCCTTTTTCTTTTCTCCAGTGCACTGAATGAAAGTAGCATCATTTTTAGCATGTACAAAAGCCTCTTTTCTATAGAATATGGTTGGATTACCATTAAAATTTTGTTTACCGGATCACAAGAAGAAAGATTCGTATACATTACGGTACATAAGAGGAAATGGCTGAACGTTCATTTTTAGTAGAAATAACCATTTTAAATACTGTCCTATATTGTTTGATGAGTGCTAAATTTTCGATTTGACTTTCTGTCTGTCTTTGTGCCTTTTGTACGTCTGTAATAATGAACTTTTGTTTATATATAGTAAAAGTTCAGCAGTTTTGTTAAAGAAGATTCTTTAATTTCTCTAATTCTTTTAGATTTCTATTGCTTCGCTATATAAAAACCTCTGCAAAACACATACTAAAAATCTTTTTCATAGAAAGGCACGCATTTTTTTTTTTTTCTTTTTTTTTAATTGGGCCGGGCCCGGACCGAATTTTTCAATTTCATACCGGGCCGGACCGGGTAAGCAAAGCTTTCGTATGGGCCGGGCCTCAAAATTACGGCCCATGCAGACCTCTATTTTGAAACATTGTAAAAATTTTCAGTAAAAAAACAGACTATTTAAATAAGAGGGAATTATTATTAAGGAAAAACAGCAATTTTACTAATGATAATGTACTATACAGGATAAGAAAAACGGTTAAATTCATGTTTGTATTGTTTGTTCATGGAAGTAAAATTGCTTTTGATACCCCCTATTGGTAATTTCTTTTTTTTTTTTTTTTTTTTTTTCTTTTTCAAAACATAGCACACTCTAATAGACCTTTTTTGTTTCCCTTATGGTTCATTTATTGAGTATAATGGCAATAAACTCGTCCATTTTAGCTGCAGAATGCAGCTACATTATAACCATCTTGTATGTAATTATTAAGAAAAGAAACAAACAAAAATAAAAGCTTTCTATTATTTTAAATTAAGACTCTTATAGTGATAAAACGTGTACATCTGTTTTTAAAATAGAAATTTTAAAATAATATTATTAATTTAAAAAATAACTCACTGACAAGATTTTAAGATATTAATATTCCAGTTATTTACATTCTTTATGATATTACCTATAACTCTTTCTCCCATTCCACCGAGTTCTAGATATGCGTCATTAAATGCCTCTTTCATATCTTTATCTAAGACTTTTTCTTTGCCATGAATGAAAATTGTTGAGCAGCGATCGAGTATTCGTTCCGGAGCTCCTTTCATGCATAAAAGATATCCAGATCCGTCTTCTAGGTCATGAATGGTAACCTGTAAATCGCAAAAAAAGAACGTGGTTATTTTTTTTTCTTGAGAAGACAATGTTAAACCTTTAACATTCACTGCCTGTTTTCCTTTGAAACTTGCTAAACTAATTTCAAAAATGGCTATTAGACACATATCTGATCATAAATATGTGAAAAGTATATAAACAGTATAAATTTAAAAAATTTGACACAGTTCTTTCAGGTTAAAATAATAGCACGACCCTTCATTAACTGAAAACTAGGCACGTGGGCATCAAGAAAGAAGCAATGTACACTTCCGCCTACTACGAAATTTAAAGTGACTTCTGCATATGGCTTCCTTTGAAACATCAGTTAATAAATTTCTCAACAGTGCTGCTATCTACCATACAGCGAAGGAACAGAGGTTCAAAAATTAATAAAAACAAGGAAAAATATTGAAAAACTGTTGCATAAAACAATGCCAAATGCTTGGTTTCAGTACAAAACTAACGAAGGTTAAAGGATTAAAGCGTACTACTTGAGCTACAATGCCTGAAAGCAATACTTTCATTCATATAACTCCATTCTAACCATTTTTAATACGAATATATAAGTGTTGAGAGTCCATATAATGCGGATAACTATAAAATATTCGTTGTCAGCTCCAATTAGCCTCATCTAGAAATGATGCAATATCTAATAACCAATATTTTTCTCCTGCGTGGGCGTTATATTAAATGCCAAATTTGATTGGCAGCTCCCCTGAGAGCAACTGCGTCCATGAGTGTGCGTGCGCTATTAAGAATCTATACTTCAATCTGAACTCTCAAATAGAGAGAATCATGTTTTATGCACCTCATCATACCTATTTGTACGCTCGTCCATATGTGTTATGTTTGTGTGCTTACTTTTACTAATCATTGGTTCTCAAATTAAATTATCACCGTTACAATAATTTTATTCGAAATAAATCTCATTTAAAATTTAATTATATGTTGGTATTTTCATCTATCTTTTGTTTTCTGGGTGTTACAAATGTATTAAATTATTGAAATTATATATATATATATAACTAACTTGCAAGGAAAGCGTCAGAACATTAGGAAATTCCTGTGATATATATCTACCAATCTGATAAATGTTCCCTTACAAAAAACTAAAAATTGATATGTTTTATGAAATAATTGATTATATTTAAATTACATTTTAAAGACACTAATCACAACCTAAACCATGATTAATTAATTCCACAAAATTAATTTCTTTATTAATTTTTTATCGTATACTGTAAAAAATAATCCTGTTATATTACAGTGGATTTCTGGCAGCAAAGTTGCTAAAAAATAACCGTACTCTATGTAAAAAAAAAGGTCGACAAAAAATTTATAAAATAAAAAAATAGAGAAAATATTCGCACATAATAAATTTTTTTTCCGTATTGCACATTGTAAAATATCTCGCATTAAATGAAATTCTCCTGCTTCGCGAGCCAGGATTGAACTAGAATCCACTACATTTTAAGCAACGATGTGATTTCTCAGACACGGAAGCACAATTTTCGCTGCAACTTTTCAGCAGCACTTCCCAATCCTTCTTTTATACCGAATACTCCGTATATAAAAAACAGAAAAGGTATTATAAAAATGGTAATAAAACCATACTTTTCAGCATATCAAACAATTTAAAATATCTTTATATTCCAAAATATATTTACATTCCGACGTTTCGGTTAATATTCACTTTTTAACCATCTTCGGGGAAATGATGTGCATAAACTATAAACATAAATCAAATTAAGCCATTCTTGGATATTTCAAACACAATTCATAGCAAAATTAATACGTGATTGCATAACTTATATAAAAAAAACTCTATATACATCTTAAAATGAGTTAAAAACATCTAAATAAATCACAATCATGCACATTACAAGAAAAATAAAGCTCTTTCTTGTAATGTGCATAATCTCTCATAAATCGATTGAAGACCCGAGGTCGACAATTTTTATGAATCCAATACTTTCTTCTGTTGAATATAGAAGAAAGTAAAAAAAAAATAATAATCTTATTGTTATTTCAAATGGAATTAGCTAGATTAACACAGTAAAATAAAAAGAACTGACATGTGGGAAAGATGTCAGAAAGCTGCGATATTTCTCTGATGTATCTAACAAAGGATCTCTTATAAAAAAATTAAACTTTCGGTATTTCAAGAAACATTTGATTAAATTTTAAATGAATAATAATAATGAATAAATTGCACAACTTTATTCATAAATAGTTATATATGTGTGTGTGTATATATATATATATATGCATAAATAACATGCACAGAAATAAAAGAAACTTACATGATATTTATTACTTGAATTGAAAGGAATTTCGCACACTTTTGGGTTCTTTCTTCTGTACGCAGCTACGTCGCCAATAGCAAGTTCCATACATTTCAAAATAGCTGATTCTGAAGCATCTCCAACACAATCTCTAATTTAAATTTTAACTGCATTAAAATATATACTAAAAATTTTATATTACATACACACACATAAAGCCTATTTTTAAAATCATTTTTGCCTCATTATACAAAGCAAATATCCTTATAGAAAGTATAAGACTATTCCCAATTCTTCCTTATACTTTTTATAAAAAAAAAAGTACAGTAAAACCGATCTGCGAGATGGATTATGTATCTCGCATTGCTCTAAAATGAATGGTTCTATAATGTTGCAAATTTATATTTGTTACCATCATGACGTCTAGTTGTACACTGCAAGTTTTGATCTTGACACGAGCTCTCTCCCACCATCTATTAACATTGTCATTTATTTTTGGTAATTATTCAAGTATATTGACTGTTACAAAGAAAAAACTAGTACGCTGTTGCCATCACAAAATTTTCTTCTATATTTTTCGATACAAATTAACGCAGGGCAAATAATTTATTAAAACGATTTTCCCCAATGCATGTAAACGATTTTTATCTCAAAGAAATACAACACCATGATGTCTAAAAGAAGGCCATTTCGTGCCCTACAAAAGCCCTTTAAAGATTTTTTTTTTTTTTTTTTTTTTTTAATAAAACGAATCGATAATTTGTGTTACAGTTATATGGTTCAACTGTTCCTTTTTAGGTTATTAAGAAGTTCTTTAGGAAAAGAATGGTGTCTGATGCACGTAAAATCCATTGTGGCCGCAATGTCTTCCATGTTCCCATCCAAATTATATCTCTGTGGGTCACCGAAGTGGGGGAGCCATTCCCTTCATGGAGGATCAAAATTGCGAAGGCATGTCTCCAGACCACACTTAGGGGTGCGACCCAGATTGATCGTTGCCAATTACCCATAGAGCAGCACTCAGTACTAGTGCGACGTTAAATGCAATCAACCAGTTTTTATTAGAAAAATAGTCATACACCTTTCTAGATAAGAGTAACTCCCCAAGGGGTGAGCAACGTTCCTATCTCGAAATACTTTTCCCGGCTGAACATTACTATTATAAATATACATTTATTTTTCAATTTCACAATAAATAATTTTTATTGTGTATATTTATACAAGATTTTGTCCTTTACTTCCATATGAAAAATTATGGCAAAATGGATGGCAACGTCACCTATTTGGAGGTTTGCAGCAAAAACGTATAATCGCTAATTTATGTCAAGGTGAAATTATATGTAAATTTATATAAAATTCTGTGCATTAGCTGTTGAGTTAGAGCTACCTCAAAAATTTTGTCACACACACACAGACACAATGACATACAGCGAGATATTTCTTAGAAATTGTCAAGTCGCGTTTTGGATATCTCAAAAATTGTAAATTCATCAATAACTGGAAGTTGAATTTTTTTTACGAAGCTATTATCATTATCTATTGTACACTGGTCAAAAAAATTAAGGAACAGCCCGTATTCTCTTTCTCTTCTTTTGCACATAATTTTTAAACAAATAAACATATGAACATAAAATTTGGATGGCCTGTTCATTATCATATTATTAACAGAATCTTATGTAATTTTAGCATAAGAATAATTTTTAAGCTAATAAATATTCATTTTTCTCGCAAAAGTAAGCTTTGGAAAAAATGAAAAATTTCAACAAATTTAGGAAAGAACACATAATGAAAAGTGGTGTTAAGGATGCATTAGAGATAGGTAAAGACGCTCATGCCTTGAAATGTTAAACTAAATCTCGATTTTTCTTTTTGTATTAACTTTTCTTTTACTTTTATAACGAACTTTTTAAAAATATACAATTATTAATTTGTAAACTATACTCAGCAGTCAGCACTAGAATAATAATGATGTCGAAAAATAATTGTATAATGAACATCTTATCCAATTTTCATGTTTGTATGCATATTTTTTAAAAAGTTATTCACATGCGAAAAGAAGAAGAAAAAATAAGAAACAGAAAATGAATGCAGGTAGAAAGATTTGGTTGTAATCTAACATAGGAACGCGTGTGCGTCTTTACCTATCTGTAAGGCATCCTTATGACCATTTTTCATTAAGTGTTCTTTCCTAAAATTATTGAAATTTTTCATTTTTTTCAAAGCTTACTATTGAGAGAAAACTGAACATTTATTAGCTTAAAAATTATTCTAATGCTAAAGTTACACGAAATTCAGTTAATAATATGATAACGAACAGGCCATCCAAATGTTATGTTCACATGTTTATTTGTTTAAAACTTATGTGCAAAAGAAGAGAAAAGGAAAACAGGTCGTTCCTTTAATTTTTTTGACCAGTGTATATAGAAAAAAGTAAAAATGAAATTATAACTAAATGTTTTATAATTAAATTTATTAGATCAATTCAAAATTTTTACAACGTACCTCTTTAGGATTGAAATATTCTCCTGGCCACCTTTAAATTCTGCTTTGCTGCATAAGCAAGCAACTCTGGCCAGTGCTTGCCATCCAGCAGACGTTTTGTCATACTGTACACCTGAAATGTACATAAACATAATAAATATTGTCCTCGCAAGATTCTGTAAATTTAAAATATATATGGCCGTTTAATTTCATATAAGTTTCACTTCAAGTATGATTCGACATATATATTTAAATACAGATTAATGACTTCAGCTGCTGAAATTGTACTCTCAGATATGAAAGGTGAGCTGCTAACCTTTTATTTACTGCATTATGAAATAAGTAACATACGTATTTGAAACACACATATATATATATATATATATATATATATATATATATTTTTTTTTTTTTTTTTTTTTTTAAAGTTACATAACAATGTTTTTTGAAGATACGGGCAGTAAAACTTATGGATATCACCTCATTATAGTAATTAATAAAGTTTTAATGAGATGATATTTTAGTGTACCATTCGTATATAGAGGTTGAAAAAGACATGAGGACTTGAAGAATGTGTATTAAGTATTAAAGTGAAAAGAGCATATGTTCCTTATATTCTTTCTTAGATTGTTCGTAGATTCTCGAGGCAATATAGGAATTAATTATATAACACTCATGAAGATCGTGAAAAGAATAAATTAAAAACAGCGAGAGCTCTATATAAAACCTTTTTAAAACAAAAACGGCTACATATAGTATCAAGTATCTAGTAAAATGGTTCCAGTTAGCTGAAAACCAACATTTTGGTACAATGTTTAATCAATTTAATGGTGCATTTCAATAATAAGCACCACTAAAATGTAAAAAATTTAGCATCAGAATATTGGTTTCAGCTAAAAATGCCTATTTAGCACCATTCTTTAGGTGAAATGCTGAACTATTATTTTTAACAGTATGGTATAGTTTTATGAAGATAGTACGGAAAAATAACCTAAAATATGTTGTAACAATCGCTCCCTATTTTCCATTAGAAATAGAACTTTCGAATAGGTTGACCATAAATTAACTTGAAGGAATCTGCAAGTAAAACTAATGAACGGAGTGAAATTAAAATTTAAATACTGTTTATGAAAGACATGTGGAGATAATTTCAGCAAAGAAAAAAACGAAACTAGGACCAAAAGTCAATGATAGGGGAAATTTTGGAGATGCTGTCATTTCCAAACAATGAAATATGTACAAACAAGATAGATTACTTAACTTTCCTAGTGTATGCGTGATTTTGCAGCTGTTGAAGATGGAAAAGTCAATAATTATTAAGAATGCACGGAAATCTAATTATGTAAAATTTCATGAAAGTTCGAATAAAGATGCACATTTAGAAATCAATAACATATAGTATTAAGCTCACGAAAAAAAAAAAAAAAAAAAAAAAAAAACTTTGTTTAATCATTAATGAGGTCCTTAGGACCAAGAGAAACTTGCGAATTTGCAAGTCGAGAGAAATGTAAAATATTTATGTTTTTTTTTTTTTTTTTTAAATACGTAATTATTGACAACTGTTTCATTCATTTTATTTATTTTTTATTTAGCAAAAATATTTTTAAATAATAATATGTTTCATAGTATTTTTTAATATTATTTAAAAAATATATTAAGGAAAATATTATTTAAAAGCAATTTGTAATTCATCTTTATACATAAAAGGCAATGTTTGAGTGTATGTGGATATCATAGCGCAAAGACAGTAGCTCGGACAATCACGTGCTTCGACACGAATGTGCCCCCCGAGGGGTCCTTGTGCACCTTGAAGCCCGATTTTCGAATTTTCGATCAGTTTTCTTTTAATTAATTAAAGTATAAAAATATTAACCTGATAATAGCATAAATTATTAGCCATTTAAATCATATTCGTAATTCAATTGTTGCCAATATATATATATATATATATATTTGGAGGGTTTTTATTTATTTATTTATTTATTTTAACGAGGAAGTAAATACATTTACTTAAACGTGCACAATAAAGATATAAAAAATTAAATTCGGAATCTCACGAAAATTGACGTCATTATCACTTTGAAAATTTTATACACATTTATAAAGTGCTAATGTGATACTAATAAATATTATTCTAAAATGCCTTTTTTTTTTTTTTTTTTTTTTTTTTTATACTATATCTATTTCTATCTGTGTAGATAATTTTATAGGAAATAATGCAGTTTTAAAAATAGAATATTTATTTTAATAAGCACTATTTAAACCTAAAAACCATTAAAAATATAAACAGAATATGAAGAATTCTTATAAATTAACAGAAAGGTGTCTGATGTAAGTATTAGTAAAATAGCGTTCCCCCTTTCATACAAGAAATTATTTGAATAAAGAAAATCTTTGCTAATATGGCGACAAGAATTCAAAAGCCGTCAAGGGAGATATTTAATAAAATTGTGTAGCACGATAATGTTTACTTATTTATATAACAATTACTACGCTAATTTATCATTCAGATAAATGAGCAGCTGTGTGTGACGGCACTTGCACGCTGTCGGGCAGAAATATTTGATTAATTCAAATTAATGTTTAAATACATAAATAAAAATAAAAATATGTTTAATGGGAAATATATATAACCATAAAAATAATACTTGTCTAAAATACGGCAGAAATAGTGCTCATACTATATTGTTACAATAGATTAAGTCATTGCCCTGCATCAGTTGTACTGTTACAATTAAAGTAATTTTACAGGCAAAGTGAAAATAAAAGGGCAGTTCATTCACTTTGAGTGGGGTGAACCTTGGCGACAAACTTGGCGAGTGGACGACCAAATTTGGTGAAAAATGGTGGTTTAGAGTTCCCGAAGTTTCGAAGTTCTCTGGCACACGGGAGCACAGTTCTCGAGCTTTTCATGGGATTCCCGATGGAATCATCGCCAAGCCCCATCGCCAAAAGTTATAAATAGGAGTGAATTGATTTCTGTGAGGGAGGATGTAACTATAAGCGACTGAACATTTTTCGTGAGCTAGCGAAGATTTCTGCTCTGGAGTATTATGTTATTTGCTTTACTCCTGTGGAACAAGTGACTGTTTTTTAGACAGCTCCAGAACATTCATCGAATGGTGACTTCTGCTGTACGAGTAACAGCTTCAACTGTTTCCCGAATATTCGAAGAATTAACACTACTATTGAAAATTTTTCGAGAATATTCTTTTTAATAGGAGTTTTGTTGAACAGATTCGAGAAGTTCAAAAAATATTTGATATCGCCATTCCGTCCATACTAAAGTTGTGACGAAAATAGTCACCAGTCGAAATATATTTAAATGTTTCAGTTATTCAATTAAAAAGAAATCATTTAAATATAGTGACCAGCGAAGCAGCAAAGCCAGCTAGTATATTAATAAAATATGTACATCTTATTTTCTTTTCTTTCTTTCTTTCTTACTTTAGTTAGTTAAAGAAATTAGCATTTTGCATACTAATAGCTAATGAAAAACAGCATTTTTTTTAAAGAAATTATTTTAAAATATAATTATTTAAAATATGTATTTTTTGACATGTTAGGAAATTACATGCCAATATTTCCCGTTTAATGTCAAAAAATTTCAGTTTTTCTTACAAAATAATCAATCAGATGATTTAAATAAAATATATATGATAAAAATATAAATATGTAATATGCAATATAGAAGAAACCAAAGTATTTAATACGTATTTCAAAATAATTACAAGATTTTAACTTACAGAAAAATTTTCAAAACAAAAGTAATTTAATTGCTGATAATGTAACGTAATTCTTCTGCAGTTATGACAATGAATTATAAAAAAAATCTTGCTTAGCACAATGACAAGCAATGCAGCAACTGGCACTTACACAGCGGACATCGTAGAAAAGCCTGCGTGCCAATTCTAGACTCTCCTAATACGGGGTATTTAATGCATACTAGAGACCCTAATGCATGCATAATAGCAGCGCCAAAAACTTCCCTATCGCCGATTTTTAGAACTAATTTTTTCTTTGCGGAAATCATCTCCCTAAGACTTCCTATTGTGTATATAATATTTGGTTTTAATCCGTTCGTTAATTTTAGCTGTTAATTCAAGTTTGCATCCAACTATAAAGTTATTTTATGGCCACCCTGTATATTGACTTCTCTAAACCTACAGTCGGAAGTAAAATTATTGAAACGATAGTAATAATTCGTATTTAAAAGATGTACACCTAATACTGTTTTGTTGCGTAAATATTTATCAAGTCAAGATCTTTGTCCTTTATGCTGTTTATAAAAAAGTAAGTTGATGATAAAAATTAGCGATCAAATTAAAAATAAAAAATAAAAAATAATAAAAATGTGGATGTGTGTTTTAATAATTTTGCTGCAGACTGTACGTCGGAAATTTTAATCCATGGTACGGAAACCTTAATTTCTGTATTAAAGACCACTGCAGTATGGAATTATATACGAAGTATAGCAAGGAAAAGCTTTAATAAAAACAGAATAGCAACTATAAAGAAAGAAAGCGACAGAAAAAGAAAAAAAGAATCTCTGCAAATAAAAAAGCACAAAAAACTAAAGTGAGAGATAAATGTATCAAAATGAAGAGAAAACGTAGTGAGTGAGTGATGAATTCAAATAGAAATATATTTCAGAATTGCCTACTAACAATTCTTGTTGATATAACACATATAAACAAGGTTGAATTTATTAATTTTATTTTCTGTTTTCTTTTGCAAAAAGGGAATTTTAAATAGATTTCCTAAAGATGCACTTGTATATACAATTCAAAAAACGTTTTAATATTAAGTATTATGATCATTTAAAAAAAGGTTTCTTTTTTAATTTATTCAAATCAAATATTTTATCATAAATACATATTTTAATTAGTTTTTAACTTTTTTGAAATAAAGATATCCTGACATATGAGAAAAATGATAAATTAAAAATTTCAGTATTATTTTTTGCCTTATATATATAAATATTTGAAAACTATATACAGAAATTTCATACTGACAAGAATTGAATTGATTTTATAACTGAGTTCTGAAAGTTATAAAGAAAACAAATCTGTTTCAAATCTATATTTATAAAAATCTGTACGTGAAAATATGATTCTATATTTCTAAGAAATGAAAAATGATTTTGTAATTGTGTCAGAAAGAAACAAGATCTGGCAGAAACTTAAAGAAAGTTATTCTATTTAATTATACAAGAATAGTTTTATAACATAATAATAATAATAATAATAATAATAATAATAAACAGGGATTCAATTCGACAGTAAAAATTTTTAAAAATAGAATGTATATATATATATATAAAGTGTGTGTGTGTGTGGGGGGGGGGGGGTAAAGTATGGTGATTTCATATCCATCACCATACTATTCGACCATGACAATTGATGCCATTTTCAATTTATCTTTTACTATATACAAGGAATTTGTTTCGTGTCAGTTTTACGCCATTTTAACGATGTCTCCCAATGAATCATTTACTGAGAAAAAAATATACCACTTTCATTTAGAACAAATAAAAAATCATTTTCTGATTCCCTAAACTAGAAATATAGATTTCTGAGTTATGTGTATAAGGTAAACAAATAACCTGGATAGACGAAATTATCGAGAATTTCTAGACTTTTCTAGGTAATGAAACAACACATAAAGTTGTTATAGGGTTGCAAATAAGTCTGAACAGGGAAAAATTAGTTATAACAACGATGTGCTACTGGGGATATTATGAATACTATGAATCCTTTGTATTGTGAGAAAATCTAGGTTGATTTTCTAGAATTGAGTAATAAAACAAAATTATACTTACTAAAACTCGTCTCTTGTGTTCACATTTATTTGCAGAGAATTTTAAATGAGACTGACCCCTAAAATATTGAATGACCCCACGCAAATATAGGGAAATTCTCTAGAATTCTAATAGATGTTTAAAGAACTCGCTAGCAAAGGGAACTAGAATTTATAAGGATGGCATGGAACTATTTTTACTAGAGCCACAGTTTAGTTTCTAGATGTCAGTCACAGAAAAAAATTTCAGTTTATTGAACAAAGCTCATTTTCTACTTTTTAAAATTCGTATTTATGTGGTGAAAATTCAACAGTATTGCTACAGAAGTTGTCTGAAATATTCAGAAACCAACTCAAGCCTTCTAAAGCAATGGTAAGGAATCAGTTATGAAAATTTGAAATGTCTGGTTACGTGAAAAATGATTTGATGAAAAAAAAACTGGTGCAACGATAACTGTAAGAACGGCAGAATTGAAGTGCAAAATGTACTCGATTGAACAGCAGACTGTTAACATGATTAGCAGTGAGTTTGAATCCACGTTATCGCATATTCAATGCCCAAACATTTATTCTGATTCTTTTTATCGGCCACCTTATTTACCAGATATCAAGCCTTGGGATTTCTATCTTTGGGGGTTATGAAAGACATGGTTTATAAACAGAAACCAACAAATCTAGTTAGTCTCAAAAAATCCATAAATAATTAATTTGTAAGCATTAAAAAAAAGAAACTTTCGAATGGAATTGTGACTAGATTGTGCGAATGTATCATCCCTGAAGGTTTTCATTTTGCAAGCCTTATCCATTATTATTTTTTTTTTTTTTTTTTCGCATTCTATTCAATAAAATAATAATTAAACAAAATTGTGGCGCTATCTGCAACGACTCAAGAGTTATTTCAGTTCAAAGTTGGAGATTAATTAAAATTCATTCCGTATCTAATGTTTACATACAGTCTTATGTTTATTCTGTTCAACAAACAAATTTCGTGATCAGTTAAACATATAGTGCGACTACGTTTCCTACGACTAGCAGTGAGGCCGAGTCCAAAAGTTTGGAGGGATGCAAAATTGGCCGAGAGATAGTTATTTGGCAAACATCCAGTTATTCGGTGTTCCCTTATCGCTTGTTTTCTCTCAGTCACCCCTATTTTAACACTGGACTCGTTCAATCCGCACTTGCGCAGAGGCTTCCATGGTCGCAAGAAATGTGGTTAAAGAATAAACCGCTTTGTTGCTGGCAACAATGAAACTCTTTTCATAGATAAGAAAAATAAATGCAAACTGCTAAGAAATCGCGATTTACATACATATTATACGCACATACATACACACATATTTCTATATACATATTGCAATCGTTCAATGTAATGCAGATACATACGAGAGAGACTTGTATTTGAAAAAAATTAAAATACAAGTCCATAAAAACTACAAGAAACAATTCTGTTTGCAAAAGTGGACATACTGATTAAGGTTCTAGTATTTAATAAAAATTGAAAAATATAAATTTATTTCCTGTTAAGAATAATATTTTGCTCGTAAACTGCTATCTTAGTATTGGTATATAAAATATTGTTAATACATTTGCTGAACTGGAAAGAATTGTAAGACTAACTACAAATTTTGAGTATTAAAATGCTAACTGTTATTTTTTTTTTAATCTTGTTTGATATAAACACAGTTCCTTTTATTCTTTTTTTTGTAACAAAGTTTTAAGGAAAGTAAATTTTAAGTATGAAATATTACTAAAAAAAGTAAAACTGTAGCTAAAATCTATCGCAGCCGGTAGGATTCGAACCTACGCGGGGAAACCCCAATGGATTTCGAGTCCATCGCCTTAACCACTCGGCCACGACTGCGCACACAAACAGCCTGCTGTCTCTTTCACTTTGCTTTAATATTGATTCATCTGCACGTTCGTTTCGAAAATCTCATATATAAAGTCAATAATTCATAAGAAATAGAGATTCAAGAGATTTATCCACAAGTAAAGGCATCTCTCGTAATCATTTAATCAATTATAATAAAAGGGAGAAAAAAAAAAAAAAACTAGTAATCCGTTTTTTAATACCTAAAGTAACTTTCCGTTAGCGTATAGAAATAATTAAGCAAAAAAAAAAAAAAAAAAACGAATTATTATAGCCATTTTGCAGTGCTATAAAAAAAAATTAAGACCACGATCTTTTTTCTTTAAAAATTGGAATATTTTTCCTAGTAAATTAAATTTAAACTTTTACATAAAACGTGTCAGATTAAAAAAGGGAATTGGAATTTTAAATAATTTTAAAAGATATATAAGGAAAAACAAACTATGTAATGAAAGGGAAAAAAACTTTGAGATTAGTTTCAAAAGAGACTATTTGCATGATGAGATGATATCAGTTTTAATTAATGCGATGAAATGGAAAATGATTACATGAGGTTGGTTGGTTGGGTTTAACTTCGCACTAGTACTGCGCAAATGGGTAATTGGCGACGGTCTGGAACGCATTCCTAATGATGGTCCAGAGACATGCCATCATAATTTTGATCCTTCAAGGAGGGTATGGATTTCTAGGAGTTGCCCACGGAGGGAATGGATCTCTCCCATTCGATGACCCCCAGAGGTATAATTCTGATTACATTATAAGTTCGACTAATGAAATCTTGAAGTAATGATGGCATATTCGGTAAAACATGAAGCCAAAATCGTATCCACGGAATTTATTAATTTACACAGTTACAGAAAAAATTCTGCATTTTTATTGTGAAATGACAGTCGTTAACAAAAGTGTCCGAACACTAGCAAAAATTCCTATTTAAAAAAAGTACACTTCATACGGTTTTGTTAAATAAATCCTTATCGAATCATGTTCTTACATTGGCTAAATACAGGATTCGACAAGAATTTTTTAACAAAACCGTATGAAGTGTACTTTTTTTACATATGAATTTTTGCTAGTGTTCGGACACTTTTGTTACTGACTGTATGTAATATGGATCGTTTGCGACGAAAGTCATTGTAGGTCTCAAATAAATGTGAAAATATAAATATATAAATATATAAATAGGTAACACAGCACTAGATAAGGTATTTAGTATGACTCAATATAGCTCCTACTGTAGCCTTAGCTGCTACTGCAGCAGCTATCTTGAGTTTGAGTAGAAAACAATTAACTTCATTCCCCCTGATTGCTGATACGCCATATGGCATTTCCTTTTATATCATTCATTCCTCCAAGATTTACGGGTAGAGGTAGCCTCTGTGGGTCACCGAATTGGGTGAGCCATCCCCTCAGTGCAGGATTAAAATTGTGATGGCATGTCTTCAGACCACCCCTAGATGGGAATCCCACACTGTCTCCAATTGCCGTTGCACAGCATAGTGCGACGTTAACCCTAACCAACCAACCAACCTCCAAGATTCCAACAACTACGAATTTGTAAATAGGAAAAGTATTGACTGATATTGAAAAAGCGAAAATCTTGGCATTTCGCCAAAACGGAATTCGTGAAATATGAAATACTGGCAAAATCAACAGATTAGAAACTGTCGATCATAATTTTTCCTTCAATTCACACTGTGCAGAGAAAGGATGGACGTTCATCAAATCTTGTCAGCCAGAATAAAAAGCATTATAAGGATGGCTGTTAAGGACCATGCATATTCTACAGCAATAAAGTCCGCCCTTTATCTTCAAGATTCTTCTAGAACAGTCCGAAATTTCCTCAGTCGAGTGGAAAAGATTAAAAATATGTAAAATTCTAAAAACTAGTCTGATCTTAAAAACGACATATTCATCCAAGGCAAAAATTATCAGCATTCAATGTTTTAAAAAACCAGTGGCAAAAAGTAGTATTCATGGATATATAGAAAAGAAAATTAACCTGAATGGACTTGGTGGTTTAAGAAACTACTGTTATGTTTTAAAGCAAGATCCTGTGTATTTTTTCAAACGAGCACAGGGCTCAATAACAATTTGTCTCAGGTTCAACGCTCGGGATAAAACTAACATCGTATTTACTAAAGGTAATATGAACTCTTTTGATTACAAGACTTATTGGATATCAAATTCATCCCATTAAGAGATGAATTAATGGATCAAAATTTACTTTTGCTAGAAAATAGTGCATCAGTAAATTGACAGAAGACTTGATGAAAGATAAATAAACACAGTAATAATAAATAACGTGTATAACGCCAAGGAAAAAATAAACTAGCAGACAGCTGTTTCAGTAGTATTTAGCGTACCGTCCTCCTGCACTAATGACGGTACCGAAACAGCTGCAAGCTAGTTTATTATTTCCTTTGGCGTGCAAGACGTTGTTTATTTTTGCTGCGCTTAGAATGCAACAATACTCAAATCAGTATCAATTATATCTTGGCTATCTGAAAATAATATCAGTTTTATGGAATTTCTGGTCAGAAGTACAGACTTGAATCCAATACAGAACATGGAGGAGATTGTTATACGCAAAGTTTATAGAAGCAGAAAACAATATCGTACTGTTTAGGAGTTTAGATTTTCTATTATAATAACGTGGAATGAAACACTGCTTCTGACATGCAGAACCTTAGCAAAATTCTTTCTGAAACGTTTTTTAGAAGTAATTCGTGTGAAAGGATGACACATGAAGTACTAAATAGAACAATTTAATAAGTATGCAACTTTGTGGCCTCAAAGTTCCTTTCTTATTTCTACACTTTTATGCTACTAAAATAACCATTTCAATATTACTTTCCTTGCAAACATTTCATTAAAAAAAAGTATCAAGATTTAAAATGATTTATTACGTTCTTATTATTTTACATTTAGTTGTTTTTATTAAAGTTAAAATTATAACAGTTTTACATGTGATCTCAGACTATTTTCTATGATCATATATGTAATATTTTAAAATGATTAGCTTATAAAATTGCAAAAGTTTACAACGGTTATTTTAATTTTTTTCGTATTTTTAATATTTTCTGCTTATCATAGTTTGCAGTTTTTGCGTTATTGCAAATATATCTATATATGGCAACAAGGTAGTAAAATGAATTATGATAAAATTGCACCATAATCCGCAAAACCAAAGTAAATATTTAAAAAACTAGATAACGACTATCAACTTTTTAAAAAATATTTGAAGAAATTAACCAGTAATAATTTCAACAGAGATATGAAAACAACTATAATGCTTGCCAAAACATGATCCCAAAAATCCTTTTAAAAAATAATGTAAATAATGGTATCCATCTATAACGTACTGTAACTAGAAAGATCTCATTTAAAAATAGAGATTGAAATTACTTATACATAGTAAACAAGTGTAAAGTAATCCAGATTCTACTTAAACAAAATAGAACAATTAAATCTTTTTAAATATTTAAACAGTGTAGGAAGGGCACGCTCAAACTAAAAAAATAAATCGTCAGGGTCACACCATCTCTTTAGTAAGCAACAAAATACAAGATTTTATTCTATAACTGCTTTTTTAAGCATAATGTTATAAAGGGTGGCCAATCTGACATGAAATATATATATATATATATATATATATAGATAGATATAGGTATAGGTATAGATATATATAATTACTTTCGAAAGTTAACAAAAATATGTTGTTCTATGGAAAAAATAATGGAAGTTTTAAAAGGCATAGTTAAAATGTGAGAAATATAAAATATATATACCGCAATAAATTTTTAATACTGTCAAAAATATTTTTTTTTTTTTCGATCAGTGAGATGTAAGATTCAATTTGCATGTAAGATTCAAAGCCGAATGACCTAACTATGGGAACTACCTGACTATGGGGGGATGCCCTTTATGAGTTTCTTTGTAATCGTACCTAGCTCGTACTTATAGAAGTTTCTGAGATAAAACACAGAAAGCATGTAGAACGATGACCGCGACCTGGGGTCGAAATCAGGCCCTCTTGTCCAATAGCTTTGAGAACAGAACCCTTTTAGTGACATAAAACTAGAAATAAACACTCAGTAGCATGATGTGAAAAAAATAAATAAATAAACAAAACTTATTAGATAATGAAGACTTTATTAACAAGTTTAATAAATAATAATTAACCCTTTCCTTTTCTATTTTTTTTTCTCTTTATAATTCATTAAGCCTGATCGAAAGACGGATCCATCCATTTATCTATCTGATTAGCTATCCGTGAAATATTTAAAATAACTTTGATTTATTTCATTAAGTCTCAATTACAATACGTTTTAATCTTTTTAAAAAATTAAAGAAAATAATCTGGTGTGTCAGTCACACGGCTTTCTCTTACCCTGAAATTTAATATTTTAAATACAGGTTGGAGATTAACAGGTAAGATATAACGAGTAATGTTACGTAAAACTACGTTAAAACAATTCAAATTAGGCTTCGGAAGAGTTTTATATATGATAATTAGTTCCTGTGTGAGGGGGGCTACCGCCAACCTCAACCCCCCGTTTCATTACTGCGCCTACATTTATATAGAATTTAAATCTGTTCTTAAGATTAAAAGTTCACTTTAAATTGTTGAGAAAATTTCACACAGAACATTCCTTGAAACATATCAGTCTTGATCAAACTTTTCCAGCAACAAATTTATATTAATTTGAAAATACAACTTTTGGATCTCCTGAAATTATTCGTTTCTAAGTTACTCAAAAAGACACAGACAAAGATCAAACATTAAATAAACTTGACTTCGGTAATCAGGAACCCTCAAAACGTGTAAATATACAAAAACAAGCGGTTAATACTTATCTTTAAAACATACGTTATTTATCATATGTCTATGAGAAATTCATTTCAATTCCTGAGCAGCTTTCCTGGACATGGTAAAATATTATAGTAAAGCACTTCCACTAATAATAAAAAAGAATGTTATCGCTTAAATATTTGCAGCCCTGTATACATTTGAAGATTATGTTACAACCACTTGGTGCACCTAAATATAATCCTATATTAATAATACACGGTACAACCAAAAATACGCTTCCATTAATTTCAAACTATTCTCGCACTATAATCTAGCTCTTTTGCGTAGCACTGTAAACGAACAGTGAATGATAACCCTACCATATTCTACATAATACATGTTTTTACGCATATAAAGAATATATATATATCCATTTCATTTGGTTTAGTGCAGTCTATAGATGTTAAACTCTACTCATCCTCAGTTTCCCCCATAGACGTAATGTATTTGAATACTCTTGGGTATCCCTGTACACGAACCATTTGCTTCATCTCAACGAAAAGCTTCGTGTAGCATCCCTATATCATACATATTTAGAATACCAAGTTTGGATTCTGCTGCTATTTGTTCTTGAGATATGCTTATAACAGACAGACACACATACAGAGACAGACACACATACAGTCCAACCGCTAAAAACATGATTTTTCGAATTCAGGGGACCTCAAGACGTGTAAATATAACAAAAACTCGCTTTCGAAAATTTGATCCAAAAACAATACTTGTAAGAAAAAGTAAAAAAAATAAAATATTTTCAAAGCACTTAAATACATAACCAAAAAAAAGGGGGGGGGGGGATCTTAATTGTACATGACTATGTAAAGGAATTATAATTTTTTAAATGTTATACTTCTTAAATAATATTAAAAAGATATTACAAAGTAAAAAATAAGGTGTTCTAATAATGCTAAAACTACACAAAAATTATCATTCAGCAGGAATTGTTATAAAAAATATAATATTACTTTTTTAAATTTTGTTAAAAATGCATATGTCATCATTTTTTCCCTTAATTGTTTAACAGGAAAAAAGTGGGGGAATATGAGAAATACATTTTAATTTGAAATTAATCTCAGCATATTAAAAAAAAAAAAAAAAAAAAAAAAAAAAAAAAAAAAATCTTAAAGAAAAAAATTTGATGACGTAAAAAAAAATAGTCATATTTAAAAAAATAATAATAATAAACTAAAAGCAGTTATTAATTTAATCTTAGAAATAAATTTAAAATAAGCAAATCAAAAGCTACCGAAAATACAAAAAAGTTATTATTATTTTTTATATACAAACATGGTTTTTGATAGTTTGATAAAAATATTTTCCCGTTTATTAAAAAAAAAAAAAAAAAAAACAGAAAGAAAGGAAGAAAAGAAGAAAAATAAAAGAAAGTTTATTATTTCTTTCATGACAAACAAGTAAAATTTTTAAAAATTAAAATATTATATTTTGACAGAAACGTTTCAATATAACAGGTAAAAGAAAAAAGGAAGAACAATAGTGTGGAATAAATGAATTATGCAATGCTTTCCAACGTTGTTAAAGTTAATGCTTACCATTTACCAGGAAAAAGAAACTGGATGTAAAGAAGCTTTATGTCATGTAATTATATCACTCTTTAATCTTTTTAATATATTAAAAAGTTATTTAAAAATGTTCCATTTAAAAAATATTTCACACCATCCATTTATAAATGTTCATGTTTTTAAGTACGTGATATAAGTGATCACTTATAAATAACTTAGAATGAAGCAAACGTAACTTAGATTAACTCAAAGCAGTTTAGGATACCTAAGAGTTGTAAACCAAATTCATTATATCATAGAGATTCAAACGTCAGTTTCCTAATTTACCAATAATTATCTAATTCTACGAAGAATGCAAAGTATCGCAGAAATTTCTAATACCACTGTGAATGGATTGCCACCCACTAACCACCTCATTTAGTCTCTTTATATATTTTCTCTTCGATGCAGTAACAAATTACTGATAAATGCTCCCACATATTGCATTCTTTTTCCCAAATAAGTTATTAAACCAAAAGTATTTTCACCGAAATTTAGGTATTTTGTACTAGTTTTTACGCTTTATTCCCATAAAATTTCATTTATAGTGATTCTTAATAAATAATTTAGAAAGCATTAATTAATCGCAGAAACGTTATAAAAATTAGCACTTAACTAATTAAAAGAAGACAGGGTTTTTTTTTGTGAGTGTTAATTTCAGGATTTATGACAAAATAGATTAATTTGAGATTAATTTTTTTAATCAGGTGAGAACCTTTGAAGAAAGTTAGCGTTACATATAACAAATAATAACTAGTTAGCATAAGTGGGCTCTTCTTAATTCTCCATCCTATGTTTTCTTTTCATAAATTCCTACTACAAATTGTATTAATAAAAGCAATCAACTTGGCTCGTGGCCTAGCTCGGTGGGACATTGAAATGTCTTACCCATTAGTTTACCCCTTACTCCCACTTCGATACATTTACCCTTTCCTAATTTGCTACATAATTTCTTTGGTGTCATTTTTCGAATAACTTAAGAAATTTTCTAAGCATAAAATTAAAAGTCATTAGGTTTTAGCCTCTATCATAATTTTAAAAACTGTTTAGACTTCTTTACAATCATTAATTGTTGATATAAAGTCCATACAGTCTAATAAACAAGCTAACTGACTAACTAATTAACTGACTAACTTACCGACAAACACTATAACCACTTTTTTTTATTTTCGGATTCCTGTTACTTCAAAACGTGAACACCATCGAAAAACCGAGGTTCAAAATTTTTACGAATACTGTACTTCCTCATATGTTCAACATGATGAGGAATAAATAAACATCATTCTTAATCGATTGGTAGGAGATTCAAGTTTAAATTTAATATCACTTTCCTGGATCAACAGTATCTTTTTATTTTGAAAGAATTTTCCATATTTCTAAACTTTTCCAAATTAATTCACTAAATTTTAACTATTACGAGTCGTGAATTTGAAGGCATTGTGAATGTTTTTAACTTGTTACATACATTTTTAAAATGAGAAAATGGTTTGTTCTTCATGAAAACAACCTGTCAAGGACAACTAAGTTTGGAGATGTGTTTAAAACATTGTGCAAAAATCGCATTAAATTTCGTGTCATCCAGACATTCTTTACATATGTTTAGACGATAATTTCTTTCTATCCATGTATTCTACAACCAGTGGCGCCAGATCTGGCGGATCTTTTATTCAATAATCGCCAAAAATTTAAAAAAGTGATATTTTATATATATAATAGACTATCATTCTTCGAAGTGATTAGGCGAGTGTTACAATTAAAAATTATTGGTGATTATTGAATAAAAGATCCGCCAGATCTGGCAACACTGTCTACAACATATCAATATTCACAATCTATACAATTTTATCTAACTGTATAGACTGTGAATTACAGTCTAATTAGAATATAAAATACAGTTCTAAATAAAAATGAATAAAATACAGAAATTTTCGCAAAGGTAGTCTTTATTCTAAATAACTTGCAGAATTTCTGAAAAATTATTAATTGAATTGGAAATTGCATTGTTCTTAGACCTGTTGTATCCATAATAGAAAGCATTTATGAATAAAAAAATTTCTACGTATGTTTATAATTTATATTTACATGTATAATTTATATATAATTATCATTTGTAATTTATAATTTGCATTTTAATTATAACATATATTTATAATTTATATTTTTGAATATAGGGTGATTCGAAAAGATTCTAGTAAAATTGAAGGATAGACCAGCATCAGTCATACCAAAACAAACCATTTTTGCTTAGGAACGTATAGACGAAAGACGAGACTGTTGTGTATGCGCGCTGAAGGACGTTGTTTGGTCTAAAGTACATTGGGCACGGATTAGATTATCTTAATCCGTGACATTGGGCAACACGAGCTATCGTTAGTTCAGCCAATTACGTAGTCCACACAAGTCCCTCCGACTTTTTCCCCATTGGGTTCACATCGTGCCGCGCGTTAAATGTCGCAAATTATCGCTATCGGAAAGTGACCCTTGATCTTTTGGACACGTGGACAATCAGTGACATTATTTTTGTTGCTCTTTGAAGAATTTTACAAAAGGAATCTAAGTTTTTTATTCCAGTTATCACCACAGGAGGTGACGATAAAACTGTCAGGGTCAGAAAAATGGTACTGCCGCTTGTGAAAGCTAACGTCATGCTGGCGGCAACCAAAAATCCACATCAAAGGATATGAGCTTCATGACGTCCTTCCTCCCTATTGGTCAATTTTGATGAGCACGCTGAAAACAATAAACTCTTTCGAAAGGCCGTCGAAAAAGTTGATCATCTGAAAATGTGCTGTCCTTGAACAAGATCAGGCTGCATGTGTTGGCTATAATGTTGTGTGTAGTAAAATGTTGAACGAAAATCTCTGGTGTGGTACGGCCATAAGGATCTCAGAGCAAGCGTTCTTGAAGCAGGAGCAAGTGTCCATGACAGGCATGAAATGTTTTAATGCGTTAGTCAATCCCTGACTCGCCGTTGCAGAAGGCAGCAAATTTATACACCTTCTGTAAGAATGTGCACTCATCATCTAATTAACCTGCTTTTTGTAAACCATATCTGCATCGATTTATTTTTTATTCTTCTTGTATCGCTAGCGCGCACATATGACATTTCCCTCTATGTATTCTTGTTTAAAAATGATTTGTTTTGGTATGCCTGACCTACACTTAGAGTTAGTGGGAGTCCTTTGGAATCACACTATAAATATATAATTCTATTTATATGTAAATTTATATCAATATAATATGATTTATTTTGACAATACTTGTTAATTTAATTTATCTAATTATATTAGTAATTTTAAATATTACCTGATTGGTCTTCTGTGGTGTCAGCTTCAATTATCTGGTTATCAAACCACATATGTGCCACTGTCATTCTGTTCTGTGTCAAAGTTCCTGTCTTGTCAGAGCAAATAGTGGAAGTTGATCCAAGTGTTTCAACGGCTTCCAAATTTTTCACTAAGCAGTTTTTCAGTGCCATACGTTTCGCAGTAAGTGTCAAAGATACCTGCCATATAAGTAATGTTCAGTAAATGAAATTAGAGTTCATTTTCAAATGAACAAAAAAAAGCATGATCTAAACAAGATATACGGGTGTTACATACCCAGACGATGCGTGCGTCCTACCGTTCAAAACTGCAAATCACAACTAAATGTTGTGATTTGCTACTGCGTCATTCTCTTTTTAATATTACCCGTATTCACTCGATTTATCTCTCTGAGAATTTATCTTCTTTAGCAAGATAGAAATGGAGTTCAAAGGCAAGAAATTTGGAAATATGGAAGTAAGGAAGGCTGCTACTGCAAAATTACCTATAGCGAAGAATTTCGTTTTTTTTTTTTTTTTTCCTAATCTAGTAAAAAGATAGGAAGGCTGTCTAAAAGGGAATTAAGATAGATGTAATTAGGTTTAAAAATGTTATTTATATTGGGGGGTTATTGGTCCTTTGCCACTTCTTTTTTTTTGACATACTTTGTGAAAAGAAATACTTTTTTTTTTTCTTTGTACAATTAGAGAATTAGTAATCCTGTTCACATATTATCCTTTATTGTATGATCTCACACTGAGCGGAAATTTTTAAACGTGCTTTTAAACTGATTTTGAACTTCTCTTTTATTACTAGGACTTCTTTTTTTTTTTTCCCCTCCCTTTGTCTTATTTTTGTACTTCACAAAGAATACTTTTATTTCAATATATTCTATGTTTGCTCCATAAACAAAATCAACACTTTTTCCTTACGCATATCTTTCTGTGTAAGAAAAAATCGTTAAGAGTATTCACACTTATGCACTAAGGGACAAAAAAAAAAAAAAAAAAAAAAAAAACCGCACTGCAAAAAAATTGAGTTATATCTTTTGTGTTTGTAATAACTTAAAACCTAATGATTGAAACAATTAAAAGTGTTTTGTCTGTATAATACAGAAGTCATAACACGATACCTATGTACATTTTTTATTTAATAATTTGCTTTATTACACTCTACGAAGTATTTAATAAAAATCTACATAAATTTTTCTTTTTAAACGTAATATAACAAAAATATACTTTGTATTCTTTATTATATGAAATAAACACGTTATATTTTAATGTATGAAATAAAACTATTTATTTGTTAGATTTAAACAATTACTTAATAAAAATATATATACTGCATTGGACAATTCCACCTTTATATAAAATTACTGCTTTAATGCGCAATAGCATAGTATTTTACAGTTTTTTAACATGAAACTCAGAAATTTCACTGTACCAAATATCATAAATATTTTTTCTAGTTCTTGTAAAGTTGTAGGCTACAAATTTCGAATCCCCACCCTCTTTTATAGACTAAACATTTCCGAGTGGATTGAGATCAGGACTATTTTCAGGTCTAGTAAAGAAGAAATTCTACGATATTCTTTGTAGGATTTAACTGTAAGTAAAAAGAATTATGATAACTTGAACAGGGGAACAGCCCCGGCTCACCGCTCGCAGAGCAGTGTTGAGCTATAGAATTATGATAACTTATAGATAATAGATGCTCATGGGAATGGATAGGTAAATTTAACAACTTAAAAAAATAAACGTATCACAGGCTCCATGTAACAAGGTGCATTATCATCTGAAATGCTGATTGTGGAAAAGTCGGAAATACCTCCAAAATAGTCGGTCAGGCATTAACCTTTTTAATGGGTGAGTTTTATTTCGGGTTAATTGATCCCTTGAAGATGAAAATTTGCTCGACTCATTGAAAAATTATGCACTTTTGTATCATAATGTATGGAGAATCTGTCACTGTTTCAAAAGTGCGATTTTCCTTAACCCTTTGCGGCGCGATGTAATTGGGATCATTTAAATTACAGTGCCACCGGAATTCACGAATAAAATTAAAAGAAATTGACGGTCTTTTCTGCTATGAGATAAAAGTAAAACTTTGCTAAAAAATGTCTGGGATGAGTTTTTGCAGTTCAAAATTAAAATTAGGTGATGCTGTAGTGGCATTACTTCCCCTGAAAGGGTTAAGTCGGTCACATTTTCGTCATCAAACCTGCTTTTTCCGTCAGCTCGAAATGACTTATACTTTTCAGAGAGAACCACTTCAGCTCAATAATTAACTGATCATTTTTAATTTTTTAACCCTCTGAAGTCTTGCCTTCCTAATTTATTTCGTTAAGAATGATTTTTTTTTTTTTTTTTTTTCAGATTTTCTGGCACTTAAACTTGCTTTGTTCAATCGTTATTGTACTTTATTTAAAGAAATTATGTTACTAAACACTTTTTCTGAATCCCCTCTATGTTCTAAATGTAATACAAACTGAATTTTAAGCACTGGCTTTTTAACTTGTGGTCATCCCGATTGGATGTGCAACGTGGACGCCTAGAGACAAATTTCTAGTTTAAACAGCTAAAAAACTTTATGTCTTGCTAAAAACCAGCTCACCAATATTTCGTTATCGTTTAATCATTTTGACATCCCGCGCATTAAAATATTTTTGATTTTCACTCAAAAATTAATAATATTTCTTGTGGTATCGTTAACTGCCTTATTATTCTTGCCATTTTTTAAATACTTTCTAAAATTACACTTTTTTTAACAATTGCATCTTATTTTTTAAAAATACTTGTCTCAATCCTAAATTGTACGTGGAACACAATGTAATAAAATCTGTCCGAAAATTTACTTTTAAAATAGGTAATAAAATTCGCGATTGCAGGAAGTAAAATGGAAAATATCCAAGTGCGACTTCTTTTTTTTTTTTTCTTTTTTTTTTTTTGGCCCTCAGTGTATTTTGGCTTCACGCTTAAATTGTGAGTTTTACTATCTACTTGCACATTAAACCAAGATTTGATCCTGCATGAACTTCAGTTTCTAATTATACAAAATATACTAAATACTACTATACTAAAATAAGCATGATTTCTGTTTAAGCGTTTTCTACTTACGTTTTTGGGATTACAGAAAAAAAAAAAAAAAAAAAAAAAATCCACAGCGCTTTCACTTACAAATGTAAAGCTACTAGTTTTTTAAAAAATCTCGACGTTAGAGTAAGTTAATTATAATTTTTCTATAAAATTGTATTTTTCAGTTGGAAGAAAAAACACTGTCTCATAAATTATAAAAATGTCAACACAGAGCCTTGAATTTAAAGTATTACTTTTCTATTAAAATCTTTAATTTGCTACCGATTTCAGTTATTTTTAGATTGTGAACTCATAATCACAATTTTTAGTCAATTTTTATTTCTTTTCAAAATAGGTTAAAAAATAATAATAATAATAATAATAATAATAATAACTCTTTATTCTCCGATCTAAAAAAGACATCACTTACCATTTAATATGAGTCGGAAGTCAGAACAATGAATAATAATAATAATAATAATAATAATAATAATAAAATTTTAATTGAGTTTTAAAATCCTTTATAAAATCTCTAATTATCTACCAAATGTAGAGTTTTTTTAACTGTAAACTCACAATTACTATTATCAACCAATTTTCCCCTTTTGTCAACTTCCAAAGACGTTTTTATACATAAAAAGAAAGCCTTAATACCTAATATGATTTGTAAGTTGGAAGATTGCCAGGTGGCAAATTTTAAGATATCATTGCAAATTGGCATGAAACAATGATATTTTAACTAGTTTTTTAAAAATCGATCAAACAGATTTTCATCAAACATATCTAAAATCTATTTTGTTAAATCACCTTCCTAACAAAAAAAAAAAGAGGGGAGTTACAGTGTTATAGACAAATAAAGATGCTTTAATATTTTTTGGTAGGGTCGTTAAAAATTAAAAAATTAAAATTAAAATTAAATTAATATAAAGGGGGAAAATATTAAATATTTTTTACAGAAAGTTTAAATAATTTTAAAAAAGGGCTAAAAGTAGTCAGACCAGCAATCAAACCTGTGTTACTGGACTTACGCAACAATGGTATTATATTAAGTTAGCCTGGTTAACTTCTGATAGGTACTATTGACTCTCATGGAAATTGGGAATTCGTTCATATCTTTATCCCTTCTGCGAAACGAGACATTGTCTTAAGATGTATATTTTACTATTTTTAATTAAACACAATATTGACAAAAATTGAACAACAAACAAAAATTGAATATTCATTTTAAATTATTTACAAACATTCAATTTTCAATTACAATGAAGTTAAATAAATTCGAATTAAATACGAATCACAGCTTTCAAACAAATAGAATAATTTGTATTGTTTAATTCACTATTTTATTTCAAATGCTTTGTTTTGAAAAGAATGAATTAAAGAATTTAAATTAGATTTCTTTTTCTTTCCTTTTTTTTTTTTTTTTTTTTTTTTTTTTGTTTGTTTGTTTGTTTTTTACAACGAATGAAAAATCTGCACTCAAAAATGTAATAGAAGTGAAATTTAAAAAACAGATATTTTGGTTGCTAAAGTTTTCATTATTATTATTATTTTAATACCAATTTCCCGATTTAAAAAAAGAGGGGGGGGGGATAAAATTAAATTTTTTCTTTGTAAAAAAAAAAAAAAAAAAAAAAAAAAAAAAAAGAGAGAGAGAGAGATTATTTGATCTAATGATACCTTATACTTATACAAAAGATTTTAAGAAAAAACGGTTTAATTTTAAATTGAAAATTTTATTGGCGATTTTTTAACAGAATAAAAGCTTATACTTAATGAAAATAATTTAATTTTCGTAACATGTTAATTATAACTAATTTTATTCAATTTTCGAAACAGGTTTTTTTCTTACAGAAAAAAAATGTATTTATTCAGGAAGATAAAATAATTTCTAAATCTTTTTCAGATTAAATGATAGGCAATTTGAAGATTGTAAAATATTCTTTTATTAAAATAATTAAGAGATTAACTCGGAAAAATAAGTATTTCTGCATTTCAACTAAGCCATTAAATAAAACAAATAATTGTTCTTAATAGTAATTAAATTAGGAAAAGAGAAATATAAATATAAAGCTTTCATTTTACTCCACCTACATAAATTTTTCATAATTATAAAATCACTACATAAACATCTTTAGTATCATATTGAGTTACCTGAAAAAAAAAAAAAAAATTAAATATTCTTTTTTTAATATTAAGTTAATGACTATAATTTGTTGGAATAAGCTCTTTTATCATATAAATTTAAAATTATTTTATTACTGTTGTTCAGTGATTAAATTTTTGAAGAATTTTTTCATCCTAATATATGAAAAAAGCAAAATATAATTAAAAGAAGAATCCGCTTTTGGGATCATAAAATTTAACGTGTTTTATGTCAATAACTTAAAGTAAGCATTTAATGGTCTAGCGGGAGAAAATTTTTAATATCGGCTTCGATTGAAGCACATAAACAGGTTGATCAAGCAAATATTTTTGCATTGAGGAAGAAAATTGCAGTTTTTTGGCATAAAGTTCTAAATCTTTACTAAAAACGAAAGTTACACCATATATAGATATGAAAGCTTTTAGAATATTATTTATTGTTTTCTTTATTTTAAAATCTACTACTTTATTTCTTTATATATATATATATATATAATGTTGATTCATTATATGAAAACGAACTTAAAGTTAATGAATCTTATGTATTTTTTTAACTGTATTGCACTATTATAAATAGTGTTTAAGTAAGTGCTCAAACTGTTGTTTAATATATTTAATCATATAAATTTTAAGTCAAATTTATTACTTTTATTTTGGTTAAATGTCTATATTTAATAAAGTTTAATTGCATATTAAAAACTAAAATTTTAAGATTTTAAAAGAATTGCTTATGAAAAACAGATTTTATGATTGTTAGAATTATTATTATTATTATTATTAATATTAATCCTTTTTACTAATTTCTTAATTTTTAACCAGATTTTAATGTAAATTATAATTAGTTCTTTTGTTTTCGTAAAAGTTAATATATATATATATATATATATATATATATATCATAATAATATCACATTTTTATAAAATTTAAACAATATAGATATGTATTTTTTCTTTTTTCTTTTTTTTTTAATAAATAAAATAACGTAATACTTTTATCGTGTGAATTATAACTTTAAATTTAGTTGCAAAGAAAATTTCCTAGATAAAATAATTCATAGCCATAACGATTTCAAAACATATGTTTTAATAGAGTATAAAAAGATTGTACCTGTTAAAATATATATATATATATTTAAACTAAACTGTTAAAAATAAATATTTATACAGAATAGTAATTAAATCAAGGACGAGGATATGAGGTAAAGATAGAAGAAATCACGTGGTTAAAGAGATTGCGCACATAGAGGGTCGGAGGGAAGAGGTAGTGTGCCGGCACTGCTACTTTAGGTTTATGCAACGACAATAGTGGAGTGATGACTTGAAAGTGCATGTTGATTGTTTTAATCATCTAAGATATTTTGTTCATCTGGTTATTTTGTCTTGTTTCTAAAAAGTAAATACTTGAATTTTCATATCACTTCCTAGGAATTTCTATAGAATAGTAGTAGTACAAAATATTTATAAATTAAAAGATTTCTCATAAGTTACTAATCTAAATTAAAAGCATGAACACGAAAAGTTTTTATAAAAGGGAATAATTATTGAATAAAAGGCTGCATAATCTCTCCCACTAAATTTGGAGAGATTCCGCTCTAGCTACTTGGTAGAGATTGCGCATTGATTCTATTAAATTCTACACTAGAAGAGATTACGAAGCTTATTGATAAAGACAAGAAAATAAGGATGAGTGTGTTGAATATCTGTAACTGTACAGCTTCGATAAGTGGCTGGAGTAATTTAAACTATTCGAAACGGCGCAACATTTTGGAAACTGTTCCCAGAATTCAAAATTGGACATTATTCAGAGGGAGGGGGATGATCGACAATAGCTACACCTCCGGTAGTATTTTCCTATTGAGTGCAATTGTTAACCTACGGGAAATTTATTTCAAATTATTTAATGTTATTGTATATCCATAGCTTCCTAAACTAGAGGCTCGGAAACTTTTCGGTAGACAGCGCCACCTGGGGCAGATTGCGTGACTTTTTTATTCAACAGCCACCAGAAATTTTAAAAAGTGGGATTTGATATACATAAATGGCGAACAGAATCGAAGAAACGTCGATTATATATATCATATATCACTTTTCTTAAAATTATTGGTGACAATTGATTACAAAAAGCGCGCAATCTGTACTAGGTGGGGCTGTCTACCGCTTGAACTGTTGCCAAGTTTCCGAGCCACGCGGAAGGCATCTAGTTTAGGAGACGGATGTGATATCTGTTTGGTTTTGCAATATTTTCAAATATTATACTCAAGTTTTGTGCATATGACGGTTGCTTAAAAAAAAAAAGCGATAAAACTGAATGCAAATAAAATATATCAGCCTTCTCCTCTTTTTTTTTTTTTTTTTTTTTTAGGATTGTGATCATCTAAATTTCAATAAAAAACATAAATTAAATTAATGTTAATGTTTTTAAATTTGAAACGAGAAGATTTCAAACCAAGTGAAATTTACGTTTGGAGTTTTGAACATATTTGTGCAAATAATTTTGAGAAAATCACTTTAATAAATAATAAACGGTGGTCGGATTCTGGGCTTAAAAGTGGGATTTGCCATATATCATTTCACACACAGTGTGCCACCAGTCTTTTTGGCTCGAATTCACACCGCAATCCGCCCATTGTTGCCAGATTTTGCTTTTTTTTTTCTCAACAGTAACCAACAATTTTCAGAAGTGATATTTCATTATGTAATAAATGTTTAATCTTTAAAGTGATCATTCAACCGTTACATTTAAAATTTAGTGGTGGATAATCTATATTAATAAAATCAGAGTTTTGTCTGTAAATTTGTCGGAATCGAAAAATTTTGCGATATCTTCACGTTTTACACCCCATGAAAGCCGAAAATGACTTCAGAAAATTTTGCTTGTGTGTGTGTGTGTGTGTGTCTGCGTGTGTGTCATCGTGTCCGAATGCCGCTTTTTTTGTCCGGGCATCACTTGAGAACGGCTGGACGGAATTCAACGATGCTTGGCAGGAATTTAGGTCTTCACCCAACTTAAAATTATATCAATCAACTTTTCAGAAATTCCCCCCCCCGTTCTCCCCCTAGGGGGTAAAAGACTAAAACACGTTTGTCCAGGCATCACTCGAGAACGGCTGAACGGAATTCAACGGCGCTTGGCAGGGATTTAGGTATTCACCCAACTTAAAATTATATCCATCAACTTTTCAGAAATTCTCCCCCGTTCCCCCCTGGGGGGTAAAAGACTAAAACACGTTTGTCCGGGCATCACTCGAGAACGGCTGGACGGAATTCAACGATGCTTGGCAGGAATTTAGATCTTCACCCAACTTAAAATTATATCTATCAACTTTTCAAAAATTCCCCCCCGTTCTCCCCCTAGGGGTAAAAGACTAAAACATGTTTGTCCGGGCATCACTCGAGAACGGCTGAACGGAATTCAACGGCGCTTGGCAGGGATTTAGGTATTCACCTAACTTAAAATTATATCCATCAACTTTTCAGAAATTCTCCCCCGTTCCCTCCTGGGGGGTAAAAGACTAAAACACGTTTGTCCGGGCATCACTCGAGAACGGCTGGACGGAATTCAACGGCGCTTGGCAGAAACTTAGGTCTTCACCCAACTTAAAATTATATCTATAGAAATTTTCAAAATTCTGATTAGTGTTTAAATTGTGGGTAAAAAACGCCTGCGCATGCGCCATAAATATTTTTTCACTAAAACGCTTTGAATGGAAAAATAAAATGCAAAAATAAATTTTTAAGATAAAGACCTTTTTTCATTCGCGTGAATCGCACTACAAATTATGAAAAGATTTAAATGAAGTTTTGCCATCTGAGTTTCATACTTTAGTTAATTTTAAAACATCTAATTGTCGTATCGAAAAACTGTTTACACCCCAGGATTCAGAAAAATCATCTCTTTAATTTGGTACTGAATTTGTAACCATAGGTCTGATACTTCTAATTTATTTTCCCCTTTTTCCGTTTTTCCGTTGCCACTTAAATTTCATACTTTAGTTATTTTTTTAATATCTAATTGTCGCATCGAAAAACTGTTTGCACCCCTGGATTCAGAAAAATCGCTTCTTTAATTTGGTACCAAATTTATAAATATAGGTCTGATATTTCTAATTTATTTTACCCTTTTTCCGTTTTCAACCTAGATTCGATATGGAACAGCTTTAGTATTGGATCCCTTTGGCAAAATTTGAAATTCGGAACCGAAGTAGCTCGGACTTTTCTCGCCAAGATCTTTGATTGCACAATTGAGATAGCCAATTCAGTTCATCGCAAAAATGGCTTAAAATATTTAAAGTCACCAAAGGGTTCCCATACTAAAGCTGTGCATTTTGTACTTATTTATTTATATTTTCTATTAAAGACTTCTGTGGTCACGAAATTTGGTGCGTAAATTGTTTGTTTGCATCCGGCACTTATTGTAACTGGATTTCACGAAATTCGAAATCTCCCCCCCCCCACTTCTCGGAGTCGGAGGGCAATAAACGGTATAACTTCTGTATAACCCCACAGCTGAATTTGGCGATTTTTCTTTGGCGTTGTTTTGAAGGATAACGATGTCGTTCTGGACTGTTTGCGATATAATATGGCAGCCTAATATTTTGCTTATTTTGGATTTATGATTTAGATTATGATTTTTATCATTTATCATATATGATTTATGATTTTTAGATTTATGATTTAGCCATAATCGCCAACAAAAAAAATCGCCAAATATCGTTGTGGGTTTATACTGAAGTCGTTCCCAATAAACATGTGTAAAAACATGTTTTTCCGTTTGAATTCGCTTTGAATTATCTTAGAATGGCGATTTTTGGTGTGCGGATATTGATTAAGTGTACGCATTATGTACGTTAGTGGGATTTTGCAAAACTTCGAACTCACCCACTGAGGAAGGGGAAGTAACAAGTGGGTAAGTTGTGCCTAAGGCAGTGGGGACCCAGACTGTATATTGATTAAGTGTACGCATTATGTACATTAGTGTGATTTTGCAAAACTTCGAACTCACCCGCTGAGGAAGGGGACGTAAGAAGTGGGTAAGTTGTGCCGAAGACAGTGGAGACCTAGACTCCTCACTTTGCGAGCGAGAAAACCTCTACCAATCACAGCGAGAACTTGGGTTATTAATAAAGATATGGGATTTTGACAACTCATTTAAGTTTAATGTCCAGCGAAGCTGGCAAAGCCTGCTAGTATTGAATAAAAAAATTGCAAAATTTGGCAACACTGAATCCGTTTGGAATAGGTTAATGTGTAGCAAGTGGTTTCAGAAAAGCTGCAGCAATTACAACATTAAGTACAAAGACTATGGGCAATAAGGGATTTGGCCAGTAAACAAGAAGCCATTCAAGCTGAAAAGGAGGTATAGTAATTTTAATTTAAGCATTTTATACAATAACTTAATGTCATTTTGTAATCTTATCCGGTCTAATATATATATATATTCTTTAAAATTTCTTTCTCTAAATATTTTTATTAATTGCTTTTTAAATTCCTTTAATTTTTATGTTTATTATTATTATTATTAAAATGAAGTATTCACTTCTAATACAATAATATTTGCTTACAAAAAACTTACAACGATGACAAAATTGCGCAAAATAGTTCTCTTGGTTATTATTACATCTATTGATTTAAATTATAGCATAACAACAAAACAGTAGTTGAAATGCATGGAGTATGAATGAATTCAAATTTATTTAGCAATAGTTTAGCTAAAAATTAATATTTAGATTTTTATATCATTCTTTTGAATTGTACGCAAACTCTCCTAGCTTTATCTTAATTAAAAGAAGAATCCGTCTTTGGGATCATAAAATTTAACGTGTTTTCTTCGATAGCCTAAAGTAAGCATATAGTTTTCCAGTGGGAGTTTTTTTTTTTTTTTTTTTTCTTTTTTTATATACATCGGCTTCCAATATGAAGCCCATAAACGGGCTGATGAAGCAAAAATACTCTTGCATTGAAAAAGAAAATTGCAGATCTTTAGCGCGGAATTCCGAATTATTTCTAAAAATAACAGTTCTTCCATTGTTCACTTTTATAGAAGATTGTAGAATATTATTGTCTCTTTTGTTTTCTTTATTCTAAACTCCACTATTTTATTTATTTTTAAAAAAGTTGCTGATTTTTTTATAATATGAACGATGAACTTACAATTAAAAAATCTTATAATTTTTTTAATATTATTGCAATGTTATAAACTGTGTTTAAATAAGCTGTTTAATGATGTGAATTTTAAATCAAATTTATTACTTGTTTTTGGCAGATAAATTTCCATATTTAAAAGAGTGATTCGAACAATTTGATATGAATTTAACTTAATTTTTATTTATTTATCTTTATTTTCTTTTTTACAAACAGTAAAATATTACCATTTCAATATTTTAAAAGAATCCAAATTTAAATTCAGATTTTTATGGTTGTTAGATTTATTTAATATTTGTTTTTATTGCAATTTCTTAATTTTTAAACAAATTTTTATGGAGTAAAATTAAAAAAAAAAATCTCAAAGAAATTATTCTACATAATAATATTCTATTTAACAAAATTAAAAGAAATATTTTTTTGATTAAAAATTATTCTCATTATTTTTAATTAAAATTTTAATCGAGATTATTTTTGAAATGCTACTTTTTTTTTAATAACTTTTGTGTCATATTAACTAAAACTATTTAAATTTAGTTAAAAAGTAGATTTTTTTGTAAAACAAAGAAGAAATTATTCGAATAAATTAAATAAAATAGGGGACCCGCTAGTAATTTTTCTACTATTGCCACTAGCGTAACGAAATCGTACATAGGAGCTCAAGGGTGAGAAAGGTCTACTCTGATGATTTTTTTTTTTTTTTTTTTTTTTTTTTTAATTTTCTGAACTTCTACTTTAAATTTATCTGAAATAGTGTCTTATGTGTTTATTTTCTCATTCCTTGTTTGTATCTTTTGTTTCAGGATCAATAAGTAAAAATTAATTGTTTCAATAATTAAACATAAGTCTTTTAAGGTAATTTTAATTTGATGCAAATTTATTCTGATTGGTCTATGTGGTTTCAGCGATCTTGTACCTGTTGCTCGGCTTTCACTATGTTTTCAAATATTATTAATGCATTATATATAGATATATATATATATAATCCATTTGATAATAATAGAAAAGAATGTGAACGAAGAATAGTCAGTCAAATAAATCACCACAGAAACATACACAGGCCAAACAAAGTAACTAGTTAACTGAAATTGATTTAATTATATATATATATATATATGTATATAATAATGATTTATTAAGCGTAGTAAAAGCCAAGCAATAGATACAAGATCACTCAAACCACAAAGACCAATAAGAATCTTTATCTCCTTATATTATTAAAATCTGTGCGCATCTGTCTGTCTGTCTTTCTGTCTGTCTGTCTGTCTGTCTGTGAGAAATGCCTTGTCATAGCTAAAGCTCCGGCGCTAATAGTCGCAGAGCTTCGAAACCGGTGTCGACAGACGCAGAATTTCTTCATCTCGACATCGCGATAATTCGCTGAGCAATGTGACCCTAATTAGCGGAGATATTAATTAAAACGTCGACCCATATCTACCGAAAAATGACCCAGAATTCATGATTAAATGCTTAAAAAGCGACATTTTTACGGAAAAAGGGGAAAATAAATTAGAAATATCAGTCGTATCGTTACAAATAAGATATCAAATGAAAGGTCCGATTTTTCTGAATCCGACGGTTTAAATAGCTTATGTATAGGGCAATTAGATTTTTTAAAATTAACTAAAGTATGAAAAAAAGGTGGCAACAAATCACAACAGTTCTATTAATTTCGCAATAGACGTATTTCGGTTACCATGGCGCCGGGCGAAAGAGTAAATACATTTTACTTCCAGCTTTACTGATTTTGTACTGGAAATAAAAATTGCAAATTTCAAAATGCTTCAATTTTCTTCAAAATTAATTCAAACTTGCTACAAACTTTTAACATCACAAGACGAAGTTCCAGTTCAAATATCATCGGGTTTCGAGAATAAATAAAAAATGTACAATTTAATTGCAAATTAAATGTTATTATAATACGCGTATTTCAAATTCTAACTATGATTAAATTATTTTTAGTACAGCATTCGAAAGATATTTTAAAGTACTTTTATATTATCGAAAGCGGGATTCAAGATTTCGCTTCATTTACATGTTTTGAGGTCTCCTGAATCGGTTTTCTTTTGTATCTGAGCTACTAATTAAAATAATTCCATAAGTAATACATCATAAGATAGCTTTGTTGGTTTGAAATCGAACAGTAGATTACAGAAATTTCTACCGCCAGATGGCGCTGTAATATTTTCAAATTTCAATATTTCAATTTCTAATTATGATTAAATTGTTTTTAATACATCATTCGAAAGATATATTAAAGTTCTTTTATATTATCGAAAGTTTTAACCAGATTTGCACGTTTTGAGGTGTCCTGATTAGGTTTTCTTTTGCATCTCAGCTAATTCAGTTAGACCGTTCAAAATTGGTATATGTAGGTTAATTAGGAAGGGCTGAAAGGGTGGGGAAGATATAGGCGTGCACCGCGCGCACGGGACAGCGCTGCCGAAGGCAGTGGGGACCCGGTCCGACTTTTTAACCGATGAGAAATGATTTTTTTTTTTTTTTTCATTTTCATTTCTTAAGAATAAAAATTTGATTTGAGAAGGAATATGTGCGCGTAGCGCGCGTATACCTTCACACGTGCGTGCGCAGCGCGCATGGGTCTGCGCTGCCGAAGGCAGTGGGGACCCGGTGTGAGTTTTTACCCGATCAGATTTTTTTTTTTGAGGGGGGGGCAGCGCACGGGGCAGCGCTGCCGAAGGCAGTGGGGACACGAGCCGACTTTTTACCCAATCAGAAATGATTTTTTTTTTTTTTAAATTTCTTTTCTTAACACTAAAAGTTACTGTTAGTGATTCATTAATTTTAGTGATTCATTTGAAAATACTGACCCGCTAGCGGGCGAAGCTCGCTAGTATATTATAATAATAAGAGATTAAATATGAAAAACAAATTATAAATTTCAACCAAACTATTTAAGAAAATAAATATTTATTCATAATATTAATTAAATGGGGAAAATGACAATGAAATTAAAGTACAAAGCCTTTATTATACTTCTATACTCAAATTCATCATCAACATAAAAAGGTTACAATAAATTATTCACGCATTTTAAATTTTCTTAAAGAATATATAACCAAACAATCTTTGTTACTTTCCGAACACTATAGTGAGGAAAGTATTGTAATCATGTCAAAAATCCGAATTCGAGATTTTGATGTTTCTATACGTTTTGAGGTCCCCTGAGTCCGTTTTCACTATTTTTACGATGATGTATGTATGTGTGTGTGTATGTATGTGTGTATGTGTGTATGTCTGTGAGTGAACACGCTAGCGTCTAAACGCTTCGTTCGATTAACCTGAAAGTTGGTACGCATATTGTAAGTCACCATAGTACGAACCCTATAGATTTTAGTGAATCTAGCACTTATAGTTTTTTACAGGGACGCAAAGAAAAATTCTTTATCATTATGGCCTATGGGAGCAAAATCTTAAAAGTGCGATAGCATCTAAACGCCTTGTTCAATTGAGCCAAAAATTTATACACATATTATAGGTCACAAATACTCAATTTGTATAGATTTTGGAGAATCTAGCTCTTATAGTTTTTTTACAGGGACACAAAGAAAAATTCTTTATCATTATGCCTATGGGGCCAAATTTTTAAAAGTGTGATAGCGTCTAAACGCCTTATTAATCTGAGCAAAAAAATTGTACACATGTTATAGATCACAATTGAACTAACTGTATAGACTTTGGTGAATCTAGCACTTACAGTTTTTTTACAGGGACACAAAGAAAAATTCTTTATCATTATGGCCTATGGGACTAAATTTTTAAAAGTACGATAGCATCTAAACGCCTTATTGAATTGAGCTGAAAATTTATATGAGTATTATAAATCACTGTTGCACTAACTATAAGCATTTTGGTGAATTTAGCATTTATAGATTTTTACAGGGACACAACGAAAAATTCTTTATCATTATGATCTATGGGCTCAAAGTTCAGTAGCGTTAAATAAAACATCGTGTAATAGATGGAGAAAAATACTCAAACACTCTATTATGGTTTTCTCTCTTTTGTTTGTTTAACAACTCCTCTTTCTTTACTTTATCTACAAAACTGTTAATTACTCAATGTTCGGAAAGTCCAGTGGAGTCACTCCAGATTTTTTAATTTTAAGTTAATATCTACGTTTTTCTGAATACAGACACTATCTATATAAGCTGTTTAATCATATAACTTTTAGCAAAATTTCATTATTCTTCTTTTACGGCTAAATTTTGACGGAAATTATTCATTCCAATATTCATAAAAGTAGCAAAATGCAATTAAACAAGAATCCGCCTTTGATATAAAATTTAACGTGTTTTTTGTCCATAGCCTAAAATGAGCTTAAGTGATCTAGCGGGAGAAAATTTTAATATCGGCTTCCAATGCAACTCATAAACAGGCTTATAAAGCAATATACTCTTGCGCCGAAAAATAAAATTGCAGTTCTTTAGCGTTGAATTCTCTGAATCTTTGCTAAAAATAAAAGTTACACAGTTTTTCTTTTAAAAGTTTTCAGAATACTGCCTTTTTCGTTTTCTTTATTTTAAACATTACTATTTTATTTCTTAAGAAAGGGGGGGGAGGGGGGCGGTGAGGATCTGCTGATTTATCACATGAGAGATAAGCTTATAAATGTTCAAACTTTAACATAAAGTCTGAAATAAGATATTTAATTAAATGATTTTTATGCCAGTTTTATTACTTTTCTTTGATAGTTAAAAACTCATATTTAAAGGAGTGGGTTAAACAACTTCATGAGAATTTTATTTTTTGTCCAAAAAAAAAGTTGCGATTTAAAAGCAGCTTTTTTTTTTTTTTTTTACCCCCAAACTTTTAATTTCTGACCGAAAATCGAAATGAGTATTGTTGTTTGCTTAAAAGTCAAAAGAAAATCCCCCCCCCCCCCCTCCCTTACAAAAAAAAAAATAAAATAAAATAAAATAAAATAAAAATAGCTGACTTAACGATATTCTACGTTTATAAAGATTTTAATGCAAAACTCAAAATTTTAATTGTAATGATCGTAATAGCAAGAGTTCATTACATTTATGAAAATAATTAAAATTTTGTAAAATTTTAATTCGTATTAATTATATTACATTTTTAAAACAATTTCTTTCTATGTAGAAAAAGAGGTATGACAGTTGAATTAGTTTACGATAATTCTGAAATGAAATGGTACACAATTATAAAGGTTTCAAAATAAAATTTGCCTTCATTCTGATAATAAAGAGATTATATATATACACATATGTATATATATATATATATCTACATATATAATGCTTATGAAATTTAACAGAATTAAAATATAAATATAAAGCTTTTATTTTATTCTTACTTAAATTTATCATGACTATAAAAACAAAACAAAACAAAAAATAATAATAATAATAAAAATAAAAATAAGAGACATGATATATTAACTTAGAATACAAATTACTAAATATTTTTTGTTTGATGTTTAAGTTAATATCTATATTTTGCTGGAATAAGTTGTTTTATCGTTTATATTTTAACACAATTTTATTACTTATTTTTACGATTAAACTTTTATGAATACTCTTCGTTTCAATCTTCATAATAAATAAATAAATGAAATGAAATGAAAAATAATCCATCGTTTGCATCATAAAAATTTAATGCGTATTTTGCCGATAGCTTGAAATAAGCATATAGTGTTTTACAGGCACAAAATTTTTAAATATGCTTCCCATGAAGCCCATAAATAAGCTGATTAAGCAAAATACTCTTGCGTTGAAAAATTTTTTTAGCACAGATTACTGAAACTTTAACTAAAAGTAAGAGTTCTTCCTTTTTATGTAATTTTATTGCCTTTTTCGTTTCTTTGTTTTAAACTCCTACTATATTATTTCTTTCAAAGAAACTGCTGAATTATCATATGAGAGAGTAAATTAAAGTCAATAAACCTTATAATTTTTCAAACTTTATTGCAATCTATATTAATAAAATCAGACTTTTGTCTGTAAATTTGTCAGAATCGAAAAATTTTGCGATATCTTCACGTTTCGCACCCCATGAAAGCCGAAAATGATTTCAGAAAATTTTGCCTGTGTGTGTGTGTGTGTGTGTGTCTGTGTGTGTGTCATCGTGTCCGTGTCGCTTTTTTTGTCCGGGCATCACTTGAAAACGGCTGGGCGGAATTAAACGGCGCTTGGCAAGAATTTAGGTCTTCACCCAACTTAAAATTATATGTATCAACTTTTCAGAAATTCCCCCCCGTTCCCCCCTGGGGGGTAAAAGACTAAAATACGTTTGTCCGGGCATCACTCGAGAACGGCTGGACGGAATTCAACGGCGCTTGGCAGAAACTTAGGTCTTCACCCAACTTAAAATTATATCTATAGAAATTTTCAAAATTATGAATAGTGTTTAAATTATGGGTAATAAACGCCTACGCATGCGCCATAAATATTTTTTCACTAAAACGCTTTGAATGGAAAAATAAAATATAAAAATAAATTTTTAAGTTAAAGACTTTTTTATTCGCGTGATTCGGACTACAAATTATGAAAAGATTGAAATGAAGTGTTGCCATCTAAGTTTCACACTTTAGTTAATTTTAAAAAATCTAATTGTCGTATCGAAAAACTGTTTACACCCCAGGATTCAGAAAAATCACCCCTTTCATTTGGTACTGAATTTGTAACGATAGGTCTGATACTTCTAATTTATTTTTCCCTTTTTACGTTTTTCCGTTGCCACTTAAATTTCATACTTTAGTTATTTTTAAAAAATCTAATTGTCGCATCGAAAAACTGTTTGCACCCCTGGATTCAGAAAAATCGTCCCTTTCATTTGGTATCAAATTTATAAATATAGGTCTGATATTTCTAATTTATTTTACCCTTTTACTGTTTTTAACCCAGATTCGGTAAAACGTTTTATATTTATGTATAGGAATTTACATATTTTTTTATTTTTCAGAAATAAAATGAAATATTTTTAATTTCACGTGAATAAAAATAAAAATTAGAGAGAAAAATACAAAAGTTGGTAATTTTTTTTTTTTTTTTTTTTTTTTTTTTTTTAATGAGGAATTTGCACGTGGATAAATATTTTCATAGAGATATTTGACATTAGTTTAATATTTTTATTTAATTAAGCAGTACTTTTCCTTCCTGCAGTAAAACAAAATTTTTTGTTTGTTATTATGTACCTTATGAGGTTTTTTTTTATGTTCTCCCCTTAATTGTAAATGATTATAATTTGGATTTTATTAAGATTTTTTTTTATTTTTATTTTGTAAATACCAGAAAAGAGTTTTTATTTTATTTTATTTATTTATTTATTTTGTGTATGGAACAGCTTTAGAACTGGATTCCTTTGGCAAAATTTGAAATTCGGAACCGTAGTTGCTCGGACGTTTCTCGCCAAGATCTTTACTTGCACAATTGAGATAGCCAATTCAGTTCATCGAAAAAATGGCTTAAAATATTTAAAGTCCCCAAAGGTTTCCCATACTAAAGCTGTGCGTTTTGTATTTATTTATTTATAATATTTTCTATTAAAGACTTCTGTGGTCACGAAATTTGGTGCATAAATTGTTTGTATGCATCCGGCACTTATTGTAACTGGATTTCATGAAATTCGAAATCCCCCCCCCCCCCGTTCTCGGAGTCGGAGGGCAATAAATGGTATAACTTCAATATAACCCCACAACTGAATTTGGCGATTTTTCTTTGGCGCCGTTTTGAAGGATAACGATGTCGTTCTGGACTGTTTGCGATATAATATGGCAGCCTAATATGTTGTTTATTTTGGATTTATGATTTTATGATTTATGATTTAAATTATGATTTTATCATTTACCATATATGATTTATGATTTTTAGATTCATGATTTAGCCATAATCGCCTACAAAAAAATCGCCAAATATCGTTGTGGGGTTATACTGAAGTCGTTTCCAATAAACATGTGTAAAAACATGTTTTCCGTTTGAATTCGCTTTGAATTATCTTAGAATGACGAATTTTGGTGTGCGGATATTGATTAAGTGTACGCATTACGTACATTAGTGGGATTTTGCAAAACTTCGAACTCACCCGCTGAGGAAGGGGAAATAAGAAGTGGGTAAGTTGTGCCGAAGGCAGTGGGGACCCAGACTGGATATTGATTAAGTGTACGCATTATGTACATTAGTGTGATTTTGCAAAACTTCGAACTCACCCGCTGAGGAAGGGGAAGTAAGAAGTGGGTAAGTTGTGCCGAAGACAGTGGAGACCTAGACTCCTCACTTTGCGAGCGAGAAAACCTCTACCAATCACAGCAAGAACTTAGGTTATTAATAAAGATATGGGATTTTAACAACTTATTTAAGTTTAATGTCCAGCGAAGCGGGCAAAGCCTGCTAGTATTATATAAAAGTCTAAAATAAGCTGGTTAAATTTTAAATAAAATTTATTACTTTCCCTTGACGGTTAAATGTTCTTATTATGGAAAGAAGGGGTTAAACAATTTGATTTTTATTTTATTATTCGACGGAAAGGGAAAAATTAATAATTTAAGATTTTAAAAGAATCATAATTTAAAAGCAGATTTTATGATTCTTAAGAGTTACTTATTTTCCTTTTTATCCCCCCCCCTCCCCCCGCACACACACTTTTCTTTTTTCTTTTTCTTTTTTCTTTCTTTCTTTCTTTCTTTCTTTCTTTTTTTTTTTTTTTTTTTCAACAGATTTTAATGGAAATTAAAATAAAATTATTGTGATTCTTTGCTTAAAATTATTAAAAGGGAAAAATCTCAAAAAATTATTCGACATAATAAAAATCTATTTTTTACAGAATTTAAAAGAAACTCTCATTAGTTTCTTTCTTACTTTATTATTATTATTATTATTATTATTATTATTATTATTATTATTATTATTATCATGATTTTTGTGGAAACGAAATTTCATTTAATTAATAAAAATAGTACAATTTTTGTACCATGTTATTTATAACTATTCAAATTTAATTACGGAGTGAGTCTCATATATATATATATATTTCTGATAAATAGAATTATTTTAGATTTTTCCAAAATAAAATTATGCATATCTATATAATATATATATATAAATGAATATTAAGAGATTAAATATGTAAAAACAAATAACCAAACTAACTAACTAACAAAATCTTGTATGTAACAACCATCAAATTTCCCTTACTTAATACTACGCATATTATAAGCTATTTTTAGGAATAGTATAGTCAAAAGATATTAAAATTACATAACTAATCTGTCTTTCATCAATTTTCCTGTTATAATTAACTAGTAAATACGTCGTAAAACATCTAAAAGAGAGTTCATGGAGCAAGTTATAAGAATTTCGTTAGAGCAATTTTCTGAAACACTCACTGCCAAATTCTAAAACTGACCTATTAATTAGGACGCCTATCCATTTTCTTGTACTAACCAATTCATTTATATAAAAAAGGACATCTAAAGCAGTGTTTTAGATGGAAATTTAAAGAATATCGTTAGGACCATTTTTGAGATACGGACTTATTTTAAAATAGGGTGTCACTCCCTGCTTTCCATACACTATAAATAAACAAATAAACACACCAAAAACATCACCAAAAATTAGCAAACTCATCTGTACACTAAACCTGACTTAATTATAAAGTTTCGTTGTTTTCTTTTTATCGTTTTGGAGTTATGATATAATTAAATGCTCGATCTCATATATATATATATATAATTTAAGAGAGCCAGACGGTTTTCCACATACATAAATATTTAAAGGATTGCATGCGTGAATTTTTAACAAACTTTATTATTATTATCATTATTATTTTCTTTACTCAGTAGACTTTAAAACATGTAAATCAGGTGAAAACGTGATATTGAAATTTTCGACCGAATACAATACTTCTATTACTTATGTTGATGCGTGGAAGTACTATATATGCATGTCAACTAAACTATTCAAGAAAAAAGTAACTACACAGAATACTTATTTAAATTAGGGAAAGGAATGTAAAGTGATATTATAAAACTTTTATTCCTACTTAAATGCATCGTCAATGTTGAAACGCTACAGCAAATTATTTAAGTATATTAATTGTAGTACAATTGTAGCATAATTTTATTACTTTTCTCTGATGGTTAAATAGTAACGGAAATTCTTTATCCCATTATGCCTTAAAAAAAGAATCCGTCTTTGGGATCATAAAATTTAACGTGTTTGCTGTCGATAGTCTGAAGTAAACATATCTACTAGGAGTAAAGTTTTTAATATCGGCTTCCAATAACGCCCATAAACAGCTGATCAAGAAAATACTCTGGCGTTGAAGAAAAAAATTGCAGCTCTTTAACGTAGAATTCGGAATTTTTCTAAAAGTAAAAGCTTCACAGTTTTTTCTTTTTTATAGAAGCTTTCAGAATACTACTTTTTACTTTCTCTTACCCATAAAGTAGAGAAAGTATTGTTTTTGGGTCAAATTTTCGAACGCGAGTTTTTGTTATATTTACATGTTCTGAGGTCCCCTGAATACGAAAATAATGTTTTTAGCAAATGGTCTGCGTGTATGCCTGTGTGTCTCTGTGTGTGTGTCTGTGTGTATATGTGTATGTGTGTCTCTGTGTGTGTGTCTGTCTGTTATCAGCATATCTCAAAAACAAATTATGGCAGAAAGTTCAAACTTTGTATTCTAAATGTGTATCATATAAGTATGCTACAGTAAGCTTTTCGTTAAGATCAAGCAAATGGTTCGTGTACAGGGACAATCAAGAGAATTCTAATACATTACGTCTATGGGGGAAATTGCAGGTAAGTAGAGTTTAACGTCTATAGACTGCACTAATCAAAATGAAACGAATATATATTTTTTGTAATAGAGATAGTCAACAGGGAAAAAATTGCGTATGTAGGAGCCTTGCCTCCCCCCCCCTTGGGGAGGGGGGAATTCTCCCCTCGAGGGGAGTAAATTTTCATGATGGGTATCTTTCAAAAGAGCTCGCCAATACCTTTAAAACGAATGGTACAACCATCGATCTGCGATAATTTAAAACAAAGTTATCGATTTTTTTTTACTTTTAACGAAAAAAAAATCAGAAAAAAAAATCGTATTTTTTTTTTTATTTTTTTTTTTTTATTTTTTTTTTTTAATATTGAGAATAAAATGGACTTTTTTTGGATATTTAGTGTTATACTACTTCTTTAATATGGAAATCGTCTGCATTATCATAAAAGATAATTTTTTAAATAATAATTTTAATAAATTATTTGAAAAAAAACAGAATTATTTTTTAATAACCGAATTAAATTCTATATAAATGTAGGTGCATTAATGAAACAGGGGTTGAGGGGGGCAGTTGCCCCCCTCACACAGAACTAATTATCATATAAAACTCTTCGTAAGCCTAATTTGAATTGATTAACACAGGTTTACATAACAGTACTCGTTATCTTACCTATTAATCTGCAACCTGTATTTATAGTATTAAATTTCAGGGTAAGAGAAAGTCGTGTGAGGGACACGCCAGATTATTTTTATATTATTATTATTATTATTTTTATTTATTTATTTTTTTTTTTTTTAAGCTCTACTATTTTATTTCTTGAGTGGAAAAAACAGTTTATTTATCATATGAAAGATGAACAAAAGTTAATTTATTTTAAAATTATTTAAACTTTGTTGCTATATTATGGACACAAATCCCCATATTATGGACATAAACCGTTTAATAATATAAGTTTGGTGTCAGGTTTAGTACTTTTTATTGGCAGTTGAATGTTCATATTCAAAAGCTTGAGTTGAACAATTTCATACGAATTTCATTTTTCTCTACAAAGTATGAATTGTTAGTTCAAATATTTTAAAAGAGTTCCATTTTAAAAGCAAAATTTTTGGTTGCTAGAATTACATTACTACTTATATATTTAATTATTATTTATTATATATATATATATATATATATATATATATATATATATATATCAGGTGTCCCATAAGTCTGTAGAAATTTTTAAAAATTATAAAAAATTGAAGAAAATGTTATTCTTTTGAAGAGGGATTTTTTTTTTTTTTTTTTTTTTTTTTTTTGTAAGAAAAAAGAATAATAGTTAAAAATTTCATCCGTAGAGGGCGCTGTTCATGACTAAATCACACAGTTCCGTAAAACACTATATTTATTTGCATGCAAATTTTTACAGGTATATAAATCCTATTCTATTTGTCCGCCATCACCTCAAATTACATTTTTCAAATGAGTTACAACACTGCTAACTGCAGTTTCAGTCGACGATTCTTGCCTGAGGGAAAACACCTTCACCATTTTTTTAATGCTTTATCCCCCAAGTCAACGTTGCAATTAAAACTTCATGTATGCGCAAATTGGAAAATAATCAAAAAGCTATGTTAATCGTAAAACCGTGCAACTTATAGAACTCTGTTTGCATATTTCTCGTTAAGCGATTGTGAAGCGCCCTCTATCGATGATTTTTTTTTCCTTTACAAAAAGAAATTATTTTTCACGAGAAAACCTTTTTCGCAAACCTCGTTCTATTCTAGCAATTCCTTCAATGTTTATGAATTTTTAAAATGTCTACAGACTTATGTTACATCTGATATATTAAATCTTAATTTTTCACCAAATTTTAATTAAAAAGAATCTGGTGTGTCACTCACACGACTTTCTCTTACCCTGAAATTTAATACTATAAATACAGGTTTGATGTTAAGAGGTAAGATAACGATGTTATCTAAACCTATGTTATACAATTCAAATTAGGCTTCGGGAGAGTTTTATATGATAATTAGTTCTGAAGAATTATCTTGATTATCCCTGTACACGAACCATTTGCTTGATCTTAACGAAAAGCTTTCTGTAACATCTCTATATGATACACATTTAGAATACCAAGTTTGAACTTTCTGCCATAATTTGTTTTTGAGCTATGCTGATAACAGGCACACACACACACACACACACACACGCACGCACACACACACACACACACACACACAGACATACACACAGACCATTTGCTAAAAACATGATTTTCGTATTCAGGGGACCTCAGAACATGTAAATATAAAAAAAAACTCGCGTTCGAAAATTTGACCCAAAAACAATACTTTCTCTACATTATGGGTAAGAGAAAGTAAAAATAATAATAACCACTGTTGATTGCTGAAAATTTAAAAGAAAATTAAAAAAAACAAAAAGTGCCAGACCTAATAATATTCTATTTTTACAAATATTATAGGGTAAAAATAAACATTTAAATCGCGATTATTATTACAGTAAGTATCTATTTAATTATGTAAACAATTCGATCTTTGAAATGTGTAAATTTTTCTTATTACAGTTTTATGTTGAAAACTGGTATTTTCTGAGTAGAAAACTGAGTATTCATAGAAAGATTACTTTTTTTACGACTTTTATGATAATAAACAATACATAAGTATAAAATTGTTGAAACATATTTTTCTGTTAAAATAATTAGATTAAATATAATACATACGCACGCACGTGTATATATATACATGTAATATTACTGCAACTAAAACTGAACTACTAAAGAAAGTAAATAATTATTTAGAATATTAATTATATAATGAAGTAACTATTTAAATAAAAGTATATAAAACCTTTATTTAAGTACTATTTAAATTTATCATGATTTTAAAAGGAACTAGTAACTTTTTTATGCAACTTTTTTGTGCAACATAATAAACTATCTTTAAAATAAAATAATTAAATATTATTTGCTTAACTTTAAGTTAATGTCTGTATTTTGCTAAAAAAAATTATTTATTTATTTATTTATTTATTTTCAAGTTTATTTATTTATTTATTTTCAAATTTATTTATTTATTTATTTATTTATTACGCCCGCTTAGCTGGTCACTATATTTAAATAAATTTTCAAAAGAATTGGATCAGTATTTATTTTTTACATCAAATTATAAAATAAAAAATTAAAATAAAATAAAAATACATTGAAATCACTCTAAACCTCGCTTTGCGCACCTGCTGCCTACGACAGCTCTTTCTCTGTCCGCAACGCCTCGGATCCAGGTTCCCACAGCCTGCAGGAAACTCTTTCTTGGGCATTTCAATTTAGCTATTTATTTACGACAGGTGGATTTTCTATTATTTAAGAACTACGATTTTAAAGATGACTGTATCTCAGCATCTGTTAAATATTTTAGTTTTTGAACCATATATTTTATATGGTTCAAAAACTAAATAGCGGGGGCCCCCGCTATTTACACTATATTACGATTTGATTTCGTCCAATATAATAAAAGGAAATAAAAGTAGATTTTCTTATAAAAGAATTAAATACTTAAAAACAAATAAATTTTAAACATTTAAATCCTTTCTACTATGAACTACGATTTTTTTTCCCGATAAATACTATAAATAAAAAATATAAAAATTTCTTTTAAAGGTATTAATTTAAAAAAAAATGAAAAATAAAAACTTGTTATACCATAAAAATTATACATAAACATAACTGTTATAAACATGTTTTTAAATTTAATATACTTAATTTCTTTTACTGCATTACCATTTTATTTTCAATAGATATAATTAAAAAAAAACATTGCCTTCAAATGAATATATTAAATAAAAAATAAATAGCGTAATAGTCGTTGCTAAGATACGCAGACGATTACAATGAAAGAAAAAATTTATGAAAAATTAAACATAGAAGCCTATATTTAAAATCAAAGAATAATAAATTTAAAAAATTCAAATTCGAAATTTGAAAAAAATTTGATGAGGTGCATACCTGCATGATCCCAGATACCCATCTGTCAAGTCATGTAGCTCTTTGATCCGTAGTGTGAGCATGAGAGTGCAGACAGACACACACACACGCACGCACAGACACTTCTCTTTATTTATATAGATTTATTATGAAGTTTAAATATTTATAAAAATTCTTCATCTCAGTATACATTAAAAAAAATAGTAAATAAATAAATGCAATTAAAAGAAGAATTCGTCTTTGGGATAATAAAATTTAACGTGTTTTCGGTTGATAACCTAAGATCAATGTTGCCAGGTCTGGCGGATTTTTCATCCAACAATCACCAATAATTTTGAGAAGCGATATTTGATACACATAATTGACTAACAACTTCGAAGCGATTAGGCAAACGTTCCAATTAAAAATTATTGGTGACTATTGAATATATAATCCGGTAGATCTGGAAACACCGCCTAAGATAAGCATATATTGGTCTAGCATAAGAAACATTTTAATATCGACTTTCAATGAAGTTCCTAAATAGGCTGATCAAGCAAAATTCTTTAAAGTTGAAAAAGAAAATTGCAGTTCTTAGTGTATAATTCTGAAATTTTACTAAAAGTAAGAGCTACGCAGTTTTCCTTTTTTGTTACAGCTGTAAGAATATTGTCATTTTTTGTTTCTTTTATTTTAAACTCTACTATTTTATTTCTTGAGAGAAAGAAAAATCTGCTGATTTATTAGATGAGAGATGAACTTAAAGTTCATTTGCTTTTAGTGTTTTTAAACTTTGTTTTTATGTTATTTGTTTACTTTGTTTTCAATACAAATCTTTACACAAGCTGTTTAATAACTTAACCACTTCACTAGCCACTGTAATGTGGGGAAGGCCACATTTCCTCCCAGTTATCTCGGGAAAAATCTCGTTTATATTTATATATATATATATATATATATATATATATATATATATATATATATATATATATATATATATATATATATATATATATATATATATATATATATATATATATATATATATATATATATATATATATATATATATATATATATATATACAGTCGGTAACAAAAGTCTCCGAACACTAGCAAAAATTCCTATGTTAAAAAAGTTCACTTAATACAGTTTTGTTAAATAAATCCTTGTGGAATCATGTTCTTTGACTGACTGAAAACAGGATTTGACAAGGATTTATTTAACAAAACTGTTATTAAGTGTACTTTTTTTACATAGGAATTTTTGCTAGTGTTCGGAAACTTTTGTTACCGACTGTATATATATATATATTTTATTTGGCTGTTAAACGTTCATATACAAAAGAGTAAATTGAACAATTGGATATGAAATTCATTTTTTTTTTTTTTTCCTACAAAAAATAAAATACCAGTACTCTAAGTTTTCAAAAATTTTGCAATTTAAATCAGATTATATTTTATGGTTGCTAAAATTATTAGTATTATTATTTTTCAAATTCTTAATTTATGACAGAATTTTGTTAAGAACAAATATTCTTATTTGTTTAAAAAAAAAAAAAAAAAAAAAAAAAAAAAAAAAAAATTGTAAGAAACTAATATATATATCAAAGCTAATGATATTCTGTTTCTACAAACTTCTTAAAGGAAAAAAAATATTCTTGGTTTAAAATTGCTTCCATTCTTTTCAGCAGCAAATTTGAAAGTTTTAATCTCAATTATTATGAAAGCAGGAGTTTATTAAATTTATGAAAATAATTCATAATAATTATATAATTCATAATAATTGTAAAACGTTAATTATAGCTAATTATATTTTATTTTTAAAACTTTTTTTTTTCTCTGAAGAAATTGTGGATATTCAGAAAGAATAAATTACTTTACAGTCATTCTGAAACGAAGTAATACTAAAATATAAATATCCCAAAATATAATTTTTTTTTATTACGATAAACAACAAATTAAATCTAATAATAATTTAAAAAAAAATCATATCTTCTGCAATTTAATTAAACTGTTAAATAAAATAAATAGTAATTCAGAAAATTAATTTAAGTTAGAAAGAGATAATTGAAATAAAAATATAAAGCTTTTATCTTATCTTATTTAAATTTATCACAAATATAATAAAAACACCACAATAACTTTTAAGCAGTATAATAACTTATCTTAAAATCTAAATAATTAAAACGTTTTTATTTATTTTTAAATTAATTCCCTATTTTTAGTAAATAAGCTGCCTTTATTTCTTTGCCTTTGCAACTTTATTTCTTTTCTTTGTGATAAACATTTATAGAAATTATTTAATCCAATATTTATTTTTAAGAAAAGGAAAACATATATTTAAACGAAAAATTCGCCTTTGGGATCATAAAGTTTAATGTGTTTTCCATCGATAGCCTAAAGTAAGTATATATAGTAGTCTAGTGGGAGAAATTTTTTAATATCAGCTTCCAATGATGTCCATAAACAGGCTGATCAAGGAAAATACTCTTGCATTGAAGAAGAAAATTGCATTTTTTTAATGCAGAATTCCGAATTTTTACTAAAAGTATGAGCTACTCGGTTTTATTTATTTATTTATTTATTAACTGTAATATTGTATTACTTATGAGAGGGGGGAAAAAGCTGCTGATTTATCATATGAGAGATGAACCTAAAATTAATTCATGTACAAGAAATTCCAAATTTCATCGCCATGTTATAAACACAAATATTCACATAAACCGTTTAAACATATAAGTTCCGTATCAATTTTATTACTTTTCTCTGACAGATAAATATTTATGTACAAAAGATCTGAATAATTTGATAGGAATTTTAATTTTTTCTACAAGGAGTAAAAAATCAATATTTAAAAAAAAAAAAAAAAACTTTAGTAGTTAGGTAATTTAAAAACACATTTTTTTTTCTTTTACAAATTCTGAATTCTTGGCTAATTTTCTATAAAAATAAAAATGAGGGTTTTTTTTTTTTTTTAAGGGAAATTAAAGCTTGAGACAACCAATGCCTTACCCTGGAAGCTCAATTTGGGTGTTTATTGAAACACTGTTTCGAAATGAACAACAACAAATAATAATAATTATAATAATAATAATAATAATGGAATTATATTTTTTATATATAAATCACGATTTGATTTACCAGTACTATACAGATTATGTAGAGTATTTACTACTATCAAATAATTTCTTACATTTTCTTTGATTTACCCAATCGACTATAAAATGATACCAATTCCAATCCAAATATAGCACTGTAATATGTTATGAAATTTATTTTGATGTCAAAATGAAAAATTTAATCCATTAGTAAACGCACGATTGGATTTTTTTTACAGCAGAATCTTCGGTTTTTCCCCGAGTATTAAAAGGAAGGTTTCTTGCTGAAAAATTTCGTAAAAAATCTCGATAGTTAATGACATTTTAATTAATAATTTGCTTCCAATTCAAAAAGCTGGAAATTTTGCTTCGAGGTGCACACGAAGACATTCCAGACTATATGTGTAACAAATTTTACATCTATAAGTGTGATTTTTCTGGAAACAGCTGACAAAAGGAAAGACAGATGCTGTTTCGGTTTTATTAATAAACTATTAAAATAAGCTAAAAATGCATTCATATTAGAGAACAGCTGTTCTATAGACCCTGTTAGAGAACTTTGAAATTTGAATAAGAGCTTGGGCGTTTAATGCCAATGTCTTTACTTATGCAATAGAGATAGCTATTTTTATTCATCGCCAAAATGACAACAAATATTAAAAGTCGCCATGGGGGATTTTATACTAAAGCTGTACCCACATTACTTTGTGGACTATAAAATCAAGAAAAAAAAAAAGATATGAGGCTATTTGATTAAACGAAATTAATATTTTAAACGTAAGTAAATAAAAATTTTAAAATGTTATGACGTCAGTTTTATCAGAAATTTTTGATAATACAGGTTTAATTTTCCATTTTATTTAAATTATTTTTAAAATGTAGAGAAATGTTTCTTTTTATATTAAATAAATAAATAAATAAATAAATAAATAAAAAATTGCTAGCACCTTATTTTATTGGCAACAGGCTAAAATTACAGCACAAAAAAAAAAAAAAAAAAAAAAAATGTAGAGAAATTTAATAGAGTTAAACACATTAACACGTTTTTCTTAATAACTTTTCTAAGTGCGGTTATATTTTCTGTAGACAGCTGACAGACAGACACCATTTCGTTTTTATTAATAAGATTTATTTATTTATTTATTTTGAGGGCTGAATTCAAAATTTTAATCGCGTGGATTATAAACAGTTTAGTAAATTTGGGAAAACAGTTCAATTTTCACAACATGTTAATTATAACTAATTACATTACTCTATTTTAAAATCAGTTTTTTTTTTTTTTTTTTTTTTTTTTTTTTTTTTCTGCAGAGAAAGGTGAGTCTTCAGAAAGATTTTACGATCTTTCTGAGACTAAATAATACACAAAAACAATGATTCCAAAATATAATTTTTTGTTACGATAATTAAAAAATTAAATGTATAAAAATATATATATTTCTGCAAGTTGGCTAAACTATTAAAGAAAATAAATAATGATTAATAATAAATAAATTATGAAGCGATATTGAAACGAAAATTTAAGGCTTTTATTTTTCTTTTACTTAAATGTATTTTAAATACAAATATGGAAAAATAACTTTTTTAAGGAAAGCATCAAATTATCGTTAAATTTAAAAAAGCTTAATTTTAAACTAATATCTTTGTCTTCCTGAAATAATCGGAACAATGTAAACTTTAATACTTCTTTTTTTTTCCTTTTTATGGTTAAATATTTCTTGAAATTCTTCAACAAAGTATTCATATGAAGCCAAAATGTAATTAAAATAAGCATTCGCCTTTGGTAGCATAAAATTTTACGTGTTTTGTATGGATAGCCTAAAGTGAGTTCATAGTGGTCTAGAGGGAAAACATCTTTAATATCGGCTTCCATTAAAGCCCGTAAACAGGTTTATCAAGCAAAATACTCTTGCGTTGTAAACAATGGCAGCTCTTTAGCGTAGAATTCTGAATTTTCACTAAAAATAAGAATTATGCAGTTTTTCTTTTACATGAAAACTTTCGGAATATTGTCTTTTTCGTTTTCTTTATTTTAAACTCTTGTTTTTTAGTTCCTAAGGGAGGAAGACTGCTGATTTATTATGTCACAGAAGAATTTAGAATTATGAATCTTATAGTTTATCAAATTTATTGCAATATGAAAGTCGACATAGGTGGAATCTATAGAGTTCTTGACCATGTATTTTTTTTTTTTTTTTTTCGTCAATTTGTTCTCTCTTAAATTGAAATAAAGAATAGAACTCAACTCGAGTAAAACTTTTCACTCATTTGCCTAGAAGAAATGCGCCCTCTCATCTTGAGTTAAATTCAAGAAATTGAATGAGTTAACATAAAGCACTCAAACTTGAGTTATTTATTGTATATGAGTAATTTATTTTTATTAATGATTTTAATACAAATGATTTTAATAAATTGGATCACTTTACAATGGCGCTGCCCGTTGCACTTGCGTGTTAACTGAAGAAATACGTTGCAGCGAACGATGTTGTCACTTACAAGTGACTAAAAGAGCAGAAATTACTTGAAGTATCGATAAATATCGATAACTCGATTTCACTTAAATAGAAAGCTACTAATTAGCTCAAAGAATTGTGTACATTTTTATCTTAAGTCGATTTAATAAATAATAACTCCTACTAGGCATAGTTGATTAAGTCATTTATTTTAAAAGAGTTCGAAGGCAAGTCAGTAAGTAGGTTGCAGACAGATATGAGAGATTGAAATTTAATAGTAAATTAATTCCAAATATTTCACTAAGTGAAATATCCAGAATTAAGATGTTAAATTCGAATTTATGAAACCACAATTGTACAAGGTGAGCAACTTAATTTTAAAAATGAGGACTGTGGTCGAGGTGTATACACTTGAGGAGCGGTGTAGTTGTACCTATATGCCCCTTGTGAGTGAAAGGATTTTCTTCAAAGGATATTTATAAAGAAATGCTTCCTGCATACGCTTAAAATTGTTTGTCCCGTCAAGCAGTCTACGACAATTTGGTTTAGAAGTTTTCTTAAGGGCGTTCAATAGTTGTTGACGAAGAACAAAGTATTTGTCCTCTTGTGATTACCACAGAAGAAGGTTGGGGAAAATGGTTGGAGCTTACAGACGGGCAATAATAATAATTATTATTATTTTAATAATAAACATAGCAGCTCCATTACTGTATGTAGCAAGCCTTTCGCATCGCAAATAACGCAGATTCTGAAATGATGTGCATAGATGACTGACACAGCAGTTTAAGGAGTTTTATTCAGAGGTATTGGAAAAATCAAAAAGAGATGGAATAAAAGTATCGATGTAAATAATTATGGGGGAAAAACATGCTTTTCCAGTATGTATCTTCACTTCCTTTTCTTTTTTGGCTTTTGAAACCTACTTACTGATTTAACCTTGTATTATAGAACATACAGTACTGGTGATAAGAGGAGCGAACTTGACTAATAACCATGTAGAGCCAAAGGACTAAAATACTTTGCCCCATAGGTTATCCTTCTCTTCACTTCTTCCTTTTTCGTATCTGAATATGTTACGTAAATTTAAAATAATCAATTTCGTATTTTACTTTTCATGCAGTTCCAGGTTACTTCCTAGATAATAATACCCATAATGCAAATGTATGCGAAATATTGCTTTATTCTGTCATGAAAATGAAAATCTAGTAATTTCAAAAATCTCACACAGATCTCTAATTAGAATGGTAGCATTTAGTGATGTTATGCCAATATCACAACTGATATTTTAAAATTAGTTTAATTTCTTTACGATCACTTTCATATTGAGATAGTATTTACTCAAATCAACAAACTAATCAACTGACTGAGTAACCTACAAACAGATACTGAATTGATTGTGTAATTTATTGATTCTTCACACCTCAACGTACGTAAAAATGTCAAAAAACCGAGTTCAAAACTTTTCATGAATAGAGCCACCATGCTAGAGCCACCATAATATGATAAGGAACTTAACAGAAATCATTCGGCTAAAATTTGGTGGTTTTAATTATTTTCCAATTTTACCTTTAATCAAGAAAAGGGAATTTTACAGAATTAATCAAAACTGAGTTTTTATGACTTAAAAAAAAAAAAAAAAAAAAAAAAAAAACTTTAGTGCATGAGAAATCGCATTTAATCGCAGTGATTTTATAATAAAAATGATGCAAAAATATGCTTTGTTTTTATCCGTCACACACACACACACATATATATATACTAGCTGTTACCCGCGACTTCGTTCACGTGGAAATTTTGATGTGTATGTGTGGGAACTGACGGTTTGATCATAATATGTAATGAAATGAAACCTTATCATTGTGGTGCTGTGCAAAACAGAGTCTGATAAAGTATACTCAAAAAAATTTGTAACTCATTGAAAGCCAAAATAAAATGCCAAAATAAATAAATAAAAAGTTATCGCCAACATGGCGATAAAAATTTAAAATTCGTCCATAGGGATTCTGTACTAAAACAGTACTGCGTTGTGGAAGTATAAAAACTGGGTCGTCAATTATGAATTTTATTTCGAAACCTTTCTTTGTATGATTTTAGTTCACTATTGCACAATATTAATCTGGTTCTAATAATAATTTGGTGACTGGTTAATTAAAATTTTAACTATGTGGTGAAATTCATATAATATTTATGAGTTTCAAATTTTTAATTTTTTTTTTACAAATAAATGATTTTTTTTTTTTTTTTTTTCCCCGGCGAATTGTTGAATAATATTTTAGTTCTTAAACAATTTTGGACGGCTTTGCGCGCTTCGCTGGCAAACTCTTTTCTATATGCTTTATGGAAAAAAAAAAAAAAAAACTGAAATCGGTCAAAAGCTTGCTTTGGGTTCCCCCTGCCTTAGGCAGTGCCTTGTTCGTCCTTGATATCTCCGGTGCCTGTCCCTATTGCCTGCGACAATGGCTTACCCGTGGGCTTCCATTTGGTTGCTTATCATACATAACAGTTTCGATACGGACAGTGTCGAAAAATTTTAAGTAGCTCTTTTATATCTGAATCCCAGTTACATATGAACAACATTATATGTGATGTACATAATATTTGCTCTCAAGTTATTTCCTATATTTATTTGATTTAATCAATCAACCATAGAATGACAGCAGTTTCAAGCCACATATAATATTACAATATGCTATGATCGGCAACTTCTATCGCATGAGACAATTATTATTTTGTGGTTATATATACTTCATGCTTAGTTAATAGTAGTTGGTATATAGAAAAATAAATAAATTAGTATGCAAACTTGATCATGGTACAGCCTTAATGCCCTTGGCGACTTTTAAATTTTTGTTTTTGTTTTAGACCAAAATATAATTTATGCGATTATTGTTCCTATACGCAAGCGAAGTGTGACGTCACTGACCGTCCGTGGATGCAAGAAAATGATTTCCTATGTCAATCGCCCATTGGAATTTTTGTAAAAAATGATTAAAAATCGAAGAAAATTATTTCCCGATTTTAATCCCCATATTTGGGTACACATATGTATTAGTTATCATGTGCATGTGTTAGATTGAGTTATTTTGCTGTCAAATTGACAAAATTTTAATTTTAAATTTCAAAACTCTGTCGTTCTTGGCGCTTATTGTATTTGGTGATCAAAAACGTAATACGAAAATATACATGCCAGATGTATATTTTCGTAATATGCATTGTACGAAATATTGTTTCATATTATTCATTACTGTCTTAAAATAAGTTGTTAAAATAACCATGATTTTTGAAAGGAATTAAATTATGTTTGACAAATAATTTGGCGATATTTTATTTTTCTACCAAGGATGACCGATATCAAATCTATTCCGCTACAACATATTAGTATCTTATATCAGATACTTTATTTAGACATTTGAAAACAAATTTGACTTCAAATTATGATAGAATATTTATCATTTCCCTTTTAATCAGTATATTAGTTGGATATTTATTGTGTTAATATCATCCTTTGAAATTAAATGTTTGTGTTTTCAATCGAATATGGAAGTTTGCCATTTTTTTTTTCTAGAGTTTTGAATTAAAAATTCAAATTTTGTCAATTTTACAACAAAAATAACTTAATCTAACGCATGGACATGATAACTAATACATATCTATACCTAAATACGCAGATTAAAATCGGGAAATATTTTTCCTCGATTTTTAATAATTTTTTACAAAAAATCCAATGGGCGTTTAACATAGGAAATATTTTTTTTGCATCCACGAACGGCCAGTGACGTCATCACTTCGCTTGCGTATTTCTTTCTATCTTTTCCTTGGCGAAAAATGTCCGATCTACTTCAGCATCAAAATTATAAAAAATTGTCAAGAATTATCAATAAGAAAATACCTTTACCATAATGCTGAATTAACTTTTATGCCAAGCGTGTTTCATCCGCCATACTAAAAAAAGAAAAAAAAAAAAAAAAATCAGAAGTTGAGGTATATAAAAAAAATGCTGTGAAATAAAATTCAGAAGAAATATGTTAGATTTGTAATATTACTGTTTTATTTTAAAATTATAATGTGTCATTTTCTCATCAACCAATTTAACATTTAGTAATTTCTTATTTTTCGCATGAAAGCATATTTCATTTTATGCTGAAAACAATAAATAAATATATCTCGTAAACTTTTTTTGGCAACATTTAAAAATTTAAATGGCTTATATTAAGACAATAAGTTTATTATTTTCATATTTTAATTAATTTTAAAGATTTTTTCAATTTTTTTTTTCCTAAACCATCCCTGACCAATAAGGAAAAAAACAAAAAAAGAATGATCGAAATCGGTCAAGCCGTTTACGATTTTATAAATAACATACAGACAAACATTCATTTTTATATATATAGATATATATATATTTATAACGAATTATTAATAATGAATTATTAAACGCAGTAAAAGCCAAGCAACAGATACAAGATCACTGAAACCACGTAGACCAATAAGAATGAATATTTTTCAAGTGGGAGAAGCTCAGAAAATTGAAATATATATATATATATATGTATATATATACAGGTGTTGGATAAAATAATGGGAACACTTTCGTTCCTTTACGTTTTGTCGAATATTTTGAAAAATCACCATGTCGTTCTTCAATTTTGGGAATAAGGAAAACATGTCTTTCCTCATATTTTTCAGTAAAGTTTTTGTCGCGAAGGCCCTTAGGGGACGAACAACAAATCCAATAAAATAAAAAGTATTTGTGATAACCCTGTATATGGAAAAGCTTCGATTGGTCTGTAAATTTTAGATATGGTTATAAATATTACATTTTATACGTGTGTAGAGTTTTGTGAGGATATCTTAAATATTTAAGGAGTTATTAATATTTTATTTTAAAATGCAAAATTTTTACGCATGTTTTTATAGCTCCAAAGGCTTTTCTTCAAATTTTATGAAACTTTCGGAATAAATGACAACATATGCCGAAATCATTATACTGAAGTTTAAAACAAACATATTTAATATACAAAGTAATATGGATAGTTGTAGTAAATAATTTATTACTACGTATGCGTGGACTCTAGCAGAAAAACTCTGACATAGTTTAATACTCAACTGTATAGAGCACCTTCTAAAAAAGTCCAGTTGAATATCACAAAAATTCATAGAGATATCGGTGATTAAGTTAGCTGTTTTTCAGCTGTTTTCTGAAAATATCCTTATGATAAGAGGTTATTCACAAATGAAAACCTTTATCAGAAAAAAATAAATAAGTAAATAAATAAAATAATTATTCTTTTCATACTATTCATATATATATATAAATATTAATAGGTATATAGTACATACCTATTAAAAAAAATGAAAAATGAATCGCAAATATTGTATTAAGTTTCATCGTGTAACATAGTTTTTCCTGACACAATCTTTCATTTGTGAATGACCCCTTATCGTAAAGACCTTTTTAGAAAACAGCTGAAAAACAGTCTATTTAATTATCGATATTTCTATTAATTTCTGTGATATTCAACTGGATGTTTTTTATACGGTGCTCTATACAGTTGGGTACCAAATTTTTTTTTTTTTTTTTTTTTTAGTCTGCGCATGCGCAGTAATAAATTATTCACTACAACTGCCCATATCTCTTTGAATATTAAATATATTTGTTTTAAACTATAAATGTTTTAGGCATATGTTGTCAAGTTTTTCGAAAGTTTCATAAAATCTGAAGAAAAACCTTTGGAGTTATAAAGTAATAACTTGCGAAAATTTTTTGCATTTCTTAATAAAATATTAATGACTCTTTAAATATCCAAGGTATACTCACAAAACTCTACACACGTATAAAATATAACATTTATAACTATATCGAAAATTTGCAGACCAATCGAAGCTTTTCCATAAACAGGTTTACCACAAATACATTTTAATTTTGGGATTTGTCGTTCGTCCTTTAAAGGCCTTCGTGACAAAATTTTTGCTGAAAAATATGAGAAAAGATGTGTTTTCCTTATTCCCAAAATTCAAGAACAAAACGTTAAGTATTTTTCAAGATATTCGACAAAACGTAAAAAAATCGAAAGTTCACAATATTTTGTTCAACATCTGTAAATATAAAACAGTAACAGTGAAACAATATTTAATCTGTTGAGAATTTCTCTGCTGTTTATTTATATCAAACTAAGATGTCCTCCTGGTGCTACTCGGGTTAAAATAGTGCTTATAAAATTTTTGAATTGAAGAAAAACCAAAGCAAAGAAAGTATAGGATGGAATCAAATTAAAACTAGTTGGCATAGATGGACTCTGCTCAGTTCCCCAACATATACAGTCGAACCTCGTTAAAGTGAATCTCAAGGGTGATAAAAAATCTGTTCGTGTTATTAGTAGTCCATGCTATCAGTAACTAATCTTCATATAACTAAACTAATCTTCATTTTGATGGGGACTGAGAAAACAATTCATGTTAAAAGTAATTCACCTTAACAGTGTTCACGTTAACGAAGTTCAACTGTATATGTTTTCATGCATTTCTAATGCAGGACATTCTCTTGAGATGGTTATCATGTAAGGAGAAATGAATTTGACCAAACACTTGAGACAGCAGAATGAAATCCTGCCTAATAGGCTATCCACCGTTCACTTCGATATATTTATCTTATTCTAATCTATTAATTTATTTTATTTGGAACAATTTCGTAGTTTACTTTTCATGGTACTATTTCCAATGCAACAATCCTCAAACTGCATATTTATATGGAAAATTTTCAATTTTGCTATGTTGATAAAATCTTAAATTACGAATAACTTACGAAATTTTCCTATTAGAATATTTGTAGTCAATTATGTTCAAACAAGTAACATAAATGTTAGTTTGAAGTTGTCTGATATATTTATGATACTCAAAATGAACGTTTATGCTCAATTTTGCCCTATTCTGCCATTTTAAGTAAATCGTAAATTCCAAATAACTTACAAATTTTTTAAATTGGCAAATTCATATTTATGATATTCATGCCAGTATCCTAAATAATATTTCAAAACTGGTCTGACATCTTTACGATAAAAATATCCCTCAAACCTGACGTTTATGTAAAAATTTGCCCTAATCTGCCATATTAAAAAAATCGTAAATTTCTAATAACTTACGAAGTTTTTTAACCGACTTCAAAAAAGGAGGAAGGTTCTCAATTCAAACCTTATGTTTTTTTTTTTTTTTTTTAGCTCATAACTTCTGAACGGATGCTCCGATTTTGATACTTTTTGTTTTGTTGAAAAGGTCTTGGTCTGAAATAGGTCCCATTGTAATATCTTTACGATCTAAAGAAAATACAGGGTGCCCAAAAAAATTAGTCCCAACTCTTTTAACTGCTAAACGGCTGCAGCTATAGTGATAAAAATGATATGTAAATATAGCAAAATGGCCATGCAGTACAAGGTTAAACTACTTGCAGCGCCACCTGGTGGAAAATAGCGGAGTTAGTGTTCCTAGAAAAATGTGAATTACAAAGTTGAAGAGTATCACCGATTCAGTACAAAAAGATAGTTTAGAGATTCATGCTAGCGTTCCTATCTCGGAAACTGTTCAAGAAAGGGGGAAAAAGTGAATTATAAAATTGCAGAGTATCATCGATTTAGCACGAAAAGATAGTTTAGACATTGATGCTAAAAATACAATGCTAAAAACGTGCATTTATTTGTTCGCAATTTCTTACACTATGCACACTTGAGCTACGTTGCACACGTTGTAGCGTAGCTGGTGAGACATACGCTATATAGTTCAAAATACGGTTACTTGATACATTTTGTTTTGTTGTAAAGATCTTGGTCTGAATTAGGAGGTCCCATTGTAATATCTTTACAATCTAAAGAAAATAAAGCGCCATCTGGGGAAAAACAGCGAAATTACCGGTCCTATCTCAAAAACGGTTCAAGGTGAGAGAAAAGATAATTACGATGTTGTAGAGCATCATCGATTTACTACGAAAAGACAGTTTTTAGACATTATTTCTAAAAATATAACGCTTAAAACGTGCAGTTGTTTGTTCGCAATTTCCTACACTGTGCACACTCAACTACGTTGCACAGTTTGCATCGTAGCGGATGACACGTATACTCTGTGGTTCAAAGTACTGTTACTGTAAGCGATCACATCGATTAGAGCAAAGTCGTTTTCAACCAGCTTCAGAAAAGAGGGTGTTCTTAATTCGAGCTATGTGTTCTTGTTGGTGTTTGTAAGCTTATAACTTCGTAAGAGATGCTCTAATTAACCGACTTCAAAAAGGAGGAGGCTCTCAATTCCAAGCGTATGTTTTTTGTTTTTGTTTTTGTTTGTTAGCTCATAACTTCTGAACATATGATCCGATTTTGATACTTTTTGTTTTATTGTAAAGGTCTTGATCTGAAATAGGTCCCATTGTAATATCTTTACAATCAAAATAAAATACAGGGTGCCCAAAAAAGTCAGTCCCGACTATTTTAACTGCTGAACAGCTGCAGCTATAGTCAAAAAAGTGGTACGTAGGTACAGTAAATTGGATATGTGCTACGCGATTCAACCGATTACAGCGCCACCTGGGGAAAACTGTGGAGTTAGCGTTCCTATCTCGGAAACGGTTCAAGACAGGGGAAAAAAGTGAATTATAAAATTGCAGAGCATCATCGATTTAGTACGAAAAGATAGTTTGGACATTAATGCTAAAAACAGAACGCTTAAAACGTGCATTTGTTTGTTCACAATTTCCTATTTTGTGCACACTTGAACAATATTGCATATGGTGCAGCGTAGCGGGTGACATTTAGGCTATGTAAAATTCAAAGTATGGTTATTGTAAGCGGTCACATCGATTAACGCATAGACGTTTTAGACCAACTTCATAAAGGAAGAGGTTCTCAATACAAACTATGTTTCTCGTTGTTGTTGTTGAAATTTGTTAGCTTATAACTTCGTAAGAGATAATTAAATTTTAATACTTTTTTGTTGTCGTAATGATCTTGGCCTGAAAGAGGTTTCAGTGTGGTTTCATTAAGATATAAACAAATTACAGGATACTCACAAAAGTCTGTTCTCACTCTAACTGCTGAACGCATGCAGCTACACTGGTAACATCAGTACGTAAGTACCGATGTTGAAACTTCTGTCCGTAAGCTGCAATGCATATTTTGTTCTGTGTTTGAACTTTACGCTGCGCAATTTCCAGCGCAGCGGGTAGCACGTATTTAATGTAAAGTTCAATATATATTCGTAACAGAATTTTTGGTTACGAATACAGCGTGTCCGTTCTTTACATTTCTAAAGACTTTTTAATTTAATGTATGTTCATTCAATACATAGTTTTTTGCTCATATCCGATAAAGGCAAGAAAAGTGACACAACTTAAAAATGCTGCATTGAGAAAAATCATCTTAAAAATAACTTGACTAGAATAAAACTGGCACAACTGTCTCTCGAGTGGATAACTTTCTTGATGGAGATAAAACTTTTTGTTCACATTGGGTGCATTTCATGTATTTTTCCGTGACATAAATCATTTTTTGAGTTATGTTAATTTTTTTGAAAGTTGTCATTTGTGAAACTGTCGTCGAACGTCTTCTGATGTTCTGCTATATGAATAAGTTTTCACTGAAAAGAGAAAAATAAAATCTTTTTGTTAAAAAATAGAACCGACTCCAAAAAAGCAGCTACTATTGAAACAACTAAAAAAGAAAGAAAATTGGCAGAAAATGGAACTGTAAATTGTGCCTAAAAGTATAAAATAATTTCCTTTGCCAAACAACCTATAACACTACAATTAACCATAACTTTTGAAGTCGGCGAAAAATTAAATAAAAATTGATACCTTTATTCAATACAAAAATCGAATCCTATTCAAAATACACATCTCGCATTGCCACCTGCAAAACGCAGCCGAAAACTACTTTGATTCAAGAAAACAAATAAAATTTCGTAAGCAGCAAAAGTTGGTGAAGATGCTGGTAGTCCTTGTGAAAGCAAAATCGCAAAATTATCTGGCAAACATATTTAATTTCTTTGGGATATCATGATTATTTTGATAATGTATATTAAGAGAGTAATCAAGAATATGAAACAATACTTCGTACAATATATATCATGAAAATATAGGTCTTGCGTGTATATTTTTGCATTGTGATTTGGTCGCCAAATCCAAAAGCCACCAAGGATGATAGCGATCAAAGTTATACCAAATTTGCAAAGGTAACTCTAACTTCGTAGAAAAATAAATACTGCATTGTGAAGAATGTTCACTGTTCTATGTAGATGCTACTAGTAGACCAATTGTATACAGTGATGAAATAATAAAGGAAACATGAAAATGGATCATTCGAGACAACAGTATTTGTTGCTACCGATCTAAAAACAAACCTTTAAAAACTAATTAAATTTTATTTAATTTTGCGCCGACTTCAAAAGTTATGATTAATTGTAGTGTTATAGGTTGTTTGACGAAGAAAATTATTTTATACTTTTAGGCGCAATTTACAGTTTCATTTCATACCAATGTTTTTTTTTTTTTTAAGTTGCTTGAATAGTAGTTGCTTTTTGGAGTCGGTTCTATTTTTTTACAAAAAGATTTTATTAATTCGAATGTTGTAAATGAATAGGGTTTTTGCCATTATCGAAAGTAATATTTTAAAACTAATCTGACTTCTCTGCGACAATTTGTTCTTGAGTTATCGTGTACACAGTCTAACATACTAACGGACTAATACACTAACGAACTGACGGACTAACGCACTAACGGACTAACACACTAATGAACTAAAAAAGTAACAGACACCCTACGGACGGACACCATACAAATTTTGTCATTTTCGGATTCCTCACTCCTGAGAACGTGCAAATAAGTCAAAAAACCGAGGTTTAAAATTTTCACGATTACTTAAGTTTCCCATGCTTATAGTATGATGGAGAACTAATAAAATGCAGCATCTTCCAGCTGTAGTATTTTGTGATTGAATGTCTTGTGCATATGGATTCAAAATTCAACTCTGAAGTTTGATTAAAATAATAATAATAATAATAAGTGTTAAAGGATCTGTGGAATTTCTGTGTAAGCAATAATTTTATTTTGTCCCGATACAACATAAATATAAAAATTGTTAGAAGTTTCTATACGGCAGCACCTACCATATAATTGATTGTGATAAAATATCAGTTTGGCATCTAACATCAGATTGAATTCGAAAAGTATTTTTTTCGACCGTTCCTTCTTGGCTTCTATTCTCTGTCCGTTGAGAATCTGCACGACACCTGTCTTGTCTCAGTTCTTAAGCTTTTTTTTCATCTTGAAACAGCTTCCCTTTACGTATGTTCTTGATGTTTAACTTATCCCTATTATTTCCTCTTTGTCTTCTAGCCGCTGTCTGTTGATCATACCTGATAAGTCACTGTTCGTGGTTTTCTTTCTCATCTTCTAACAGCTTGACTTCTTAGCATGCTTTAGGAACATTGCTCCTGAAACAAGACATGGACATATTCTTTAGTTTCTTGCCTTCTAGCCGCTGTCCGTGAAGCATCTTCAACATATTATCTTGTCGCTGTTGCTTGGTTTCTTCTGGTCTTCTAGTTGCTCTCCTTTGCAAGGTGTTAAGCTTTCAGTTGTTCCTGAATTTCCTTTTGAATTAATCTAATCTGTGACAGTTGAACAGTTCCTAGTTGTTGTTCTCTTTATAATTTTCTTAATGTTATATTTCTTTTGCTAAAAATGTCTAAAAAGGCATAAAATGCATAAAAATGATTTTTTTTTTTTTTTTTTTTTTTGTCTTGCAGTTTTTATTTATATATAGATTTTGAACATAGGTTTTAATTATTTTTATGACTGGCGAATTTTAGTATTAAAATCATTTAATTGCTGAAATTAAAAAAGAAAAGTTTTATAGAATAAAAGGAAAGCATCAAAATGATTTACTAAATGTACTATTTCAATAAAATTCGAATTATAATAATTTTATATCAATATGAGAACTTAGACAAGTAGACCACAGATAAAAAATCAATTTAAATAAAAAATTATTCATTTTTTTTTTCCCCGACGTAAAAAGTAAAACTATATTTATTTACAAATGAATAATAAAATCCAAACCAAACTTTATGAATATAAATATATATATAATTAAAAATATGTTAAAGTTAAAATTGGATTTTTATTTAAGGTTTTTTGAACAAATTATCGGACTGAATTAAAAAATATTGCGCTAGCTATATTTTTTCCCTGAATAATAAGTACATTCGTAATTTTTAATTAGTAAGTGTATTCCAATTTTCGTAGTGGTCTGAAAAGTCCGTACAGATTATTTGACATACTTACTATCTTATACATAGAAATAAATAAATTATTTTTATTAATATAGGAATAATACCCATTAAATGATAGTTAAAAACTTAAGTTGTAAAATATAAGTTAAATAAAAAGATAATAGTAATTATATCTAATTTTTAAAAAATTTCATAAACCTTTTAATATCAAGAGATAAATAAGGTTGTTTCTGTTTTATTTGCATTGTTGTTACAAACCAATTTACGTAAGAATTTATATACATTGCTTCCGTACAATGGATGTTTGGCATGTATCGCAATTAGTGGTGCTGGCATATATTCCTCTAAAGGGGTAATGTGATTTATCGAATTTCACTATCATAATGAAGTGATTTTGCATTTTAGCTATTATTTTAACAATGCTTTAAATTTCGAAAATTAAGATAACAGAGACAATAGATATAACAGTGTCGCAAATAAACTAGTTAATAATCTACATTTATTTTCTCAAAGGAAACAAAATAACCTGTTTGACAAAGTAAATTATATGGTTTTATACTTTAACAAATAAAGTTAATAGAATTATGAAACCGTATTTGCTTTCTCAAATTATTAATGTTCTTATAAAATGCTAATTCTTACAGTCTGTAACAAAAGTGTCCGAACACTAACCAAAATTCCTATGTAAAAATAGTACACTTCATACGGTTTTGTTAAATAAATCCTTATCGAATCATGTTCTTACACTGACTGAGAACAGGATTCGACAAGGATTTGTTTAACAAAACAGTATGAAGTGTATTTTTTTTACATAGGAATTTTTGCTAGTGTTCGGACACTTTTGTTACCGATTGTACGTCTTTGAAATATGAATATTTTAATTTCATGTGCAAACTAATGCAAGAACGTGTAGTATATAGTAAGAGGTTTTCTTTTTCCTAACTTGAATACTATATCACAAAACAAAGCTTGGAAATCAATAATAATCTGCATCTAGAAAAATTAAAAGCAGTGTAGCGCCCACTGATTTTTGTACTATGTTTTACAGTTACACACGTAATATGAATAGGAGTTATAATAATTAGACATCTAAAATTATATTTTTTAATTTATAATAGCGTTCCTTTATACATACTATTACTGTAAAAAATATACAATGATAGTCGAACCTAACATACATAAATATAGTATTTAGAGATGCAAACGCATATAATGTAATACAATTTAAGACAAATGATATGATTTTTCTGAAATGAATTATTCATGATTTACATGATTATTTATGATGTACATTATTTATGTATTTTTAAGTTTATTTTTTAATTCGTAGCGTCAAAATATTTTTTTGATTGGAGGTAGGTCACTTTTATGTCTTTTGACCATACAATCTAACAAAAACAATTTTATAATACGTAGAGCATTGAGTAATAGAAATCGTGGGGTTGTTGCGCACCCAATTTTTGAACTAAATAAATAATAAATACTTTGGGAACAACCACTATAAAATACACAAGCATGGTTTTCAATTTTATACTGTTTGTTGACAAAGCTCATCTTTATTACTGAAAAACAGTTTAAATTGCACCCTATATATACTAAATTTTATAAACTCACACAAATTCAACATAACAATAAATTGCATTTCAAATATTTATAACTCTTGATGCTCTATAAAATATCCATAATAATCTTCACAAAATTTATCTATAACTATCCATCAGTTCAGAGACCCTATACAACAACTTTCAATAACTTTATATAAACACTATATAACTCCATAAAATTCACACATGATACCCAGGCGAGAAAAGAGACACAAATCAAAAAGTAGCAATTTTTAGTTTATATCACTGAAAAATGTGTACGAATTGTCCCAAAATGTACGAAAATAATCACATTTTTATCCTGCAATATATACACCTGAGAGGCAATTCTACCACTTTTATTGTAGGCTAGTCAATGCTTTATCGTTATCTTTAAATTTGTTTTTCTCAAATACTGCATGTTTGAGTAGTGCCACTTTTCTTATTGAGGTGTGGTACGTGTGATAGCCGGAACAGGACAATTCCGCCGAGATTTTAATCCCCCATTCCCCACATAGGACAATTCCGCCGAGAATTTTAACCCCCCTTTTCCCACATAGGACAATTCCGCCGCGCCATTTTCCTGAGACGAGAAGAGGGGGTCTGCAGCAGTATTTCCATTTTTGGCGACGCATTGCACTTTGGCGACACATCGAACATTATATAAGAGCCCTTCCCCCTCGCTTTGGAATGATGAGTAAAAGTAAAATAGATTTTAACCAAATTATGAGTAAAAAATTTTACTCATAAACATGCATTTAATTTTACTTTTCATTATTATTATATGTTCTTTTATTTGACAATTATTTAATCGTATTAATAAATTCTGCTATTAATAAATATATTTCTAATTTTCATGTAGCACTTGAATATCATAAAATTCAAGTAACAATTAACTTAAGAAAAAATTTACATCTTAGTTCAAATTATTCCGATTACATTTACAAAATTATTAAAGGATAAATAAGAAATTAAATTTTCTTTACTTAACATAATATTCAAATATATATTACTTAACTTATATTAACTGATATTAAATTTTCTTTACTTATTTTCTTTAATTTACTTTTTTAAATTTTTTATTCAACAGTGATAAATAACAGTAATAACAACAGTAATAATTCTGTGCGATAAAAATCATTTCCAACTGTATATTTCGTGGAAAATAGTTTGAATAAATATTAATTTTATTAAATAATTTGTATGGAAAAAAATGTAGAAGAAAGTTTTATGGTGGTTACAACATACTAGCTGATATTGAAGGAACATTCAGAAGAAAATTTTTAGTAACATAGCTGATTTTGTTGGGAGACTGAGGGAAAAAAAAAAAACAGAAAATTTTACCACGAAAAATATCCCCCCCCCTCATCCAGAAAACGAGTCCATGCATTAACGTATAAAGAATTTTATTATGGTATTCTAGGTCGATGATGGAAGACAGATTATTATGGAACAGAAATGTGTGCAAATAACTTGTTTAAATAAACGACTTTTAGTAATAAGAATTATAAATTGATTAAATATATTAAAACACTTTAAACATACGTAAATTTAAATTTTATTTAAAAGAAGTTAAAAAAAAAAAAAAAAATATCCAAAGCTTTTCGCTTTAATAGTAAAGCATCATCAGGGATAAAAATCCTTGATGATGCTTCACTATTAAAGCGAAAAGCTTTGGATATTTTTTTTTTTTTTTTTTTAACATCTTTTAAATAAAATTTCAATTTAAGTGGGTTTAAAGTGTTTTGATATATTTAACAAATGACACGTGTTCAAATACAGTAGACTCTGTATCTAACGAATCAGACAGAATGTTACTCAAATTTAATATTTGATAATACCTGTAACTAAAATAGGTGTTAATTAACTTTAGAGATTTATTGCTCAACAGGTGGCTCTGTCATGTAGCAATTTCCCCCATTATAAGGAAGGTAATATCATAGCTTCTACTGTGTAAAAGTACACCAAAACTGTGCATGTAAGATGTATACCATGTGAAATTTTGCTGATTTAATTTGGTTGCATATCAGTCGACAAGTGTCGCTGCTATACTGAAGTTTTATCCCATTTACATAAACAGTGAATCCCAGATTCTATGTTATAAAGGTACTCCAAAATTGGTTTAAGATTGGTTTAAAAAAAAATATGCTGATTGAGATTTACATTGTACAAAAAGGTGGCGCTGCTATTATTTTTATTAGCATGAACAATTTATACATGAAATTTGATGCAGTTTTTACCAAGAGATGCAGAGGCATAACTATTTGGAAAATCGTAGAGAGTAATCGTAGTACCACCTATTGATCTATATACACACGAAAAAACTCAGCATAATCTTTCATGATATATATTTTATATAGCAACTTTGTTGGCGGTATATAACATAAAAGCTGATATGGTCTTTCCGTAAATAGAGTTAAATTGCAGTATATAGCAGTGTCATTTTTCGTCCAATATGCATTCAGAATGAATCAGCATATAGTAATAATACACTTTTTAAAAATAAGTAATCAAGTTTCAGTTAATTAGAATTCTAGTATTGCGTTTTATATTAAAAAAAAAAAAAAATCCAATTATAGCTGACGTAAATCACAAAAAAAAAAAAAAAAAAAATAATAATAATAATTACATCATAAATAAATGAATAAATAATAATAATAACTAATAAATCATAAATCAAATCTTTCTTTCTTTTTTGCCTTCATGTTCAATAGTATTAAATTAGGTTTTTCATTCGTTTAGTCAATAAGCATTTCTAACACTCTAAAGGTTGTTGCCTTATAAAATGAAAAATCTGTAGTTGAAAATATAGGGAAGTTGCATCTATACAAATTACTGTGCCCATGCTTTTTACTGAATTTTAAGAAATTGACAAATTGAACAACTTTCTTCTATAAAAATTTTTAATACAAAAGATTACGTGTATAAAATGAAAAAGTGCATAGAAATAAAGATATTTTTGAATGCCTCTTTGAAATTCTAATAAGAGATTTTCTTTTCCCTTAAGTTCTCATTAATCATAACTTTCTAACAATGCTACTTTCAATCCTCTACCCCCATAATTAATATGTTAAAAATGTACAACAAATTTCATGTTTGCGAATTAATATATAGATTATTACCATTCTTTTGTGTATTTATTTTTAACAAAAGTTGAATGCCTGAAGTTTTAGCATGGAAAGTGTCGCCAACTTTACTTCGCTAAAGGTAATGCCTTCCCCCCCTCATTCGGCGGAATTGTCCTATCGAGGGAAAACGGCAGAGAGAAATGCGGCGGATTTGTCCTACTGGGGGAAACAGCTGATAAATTTTCGGCGGAGTTGTCCTATGCTTCGGCGGAATTGCGTCGTGCCCGTGATAGCATCGTAGTGTGTGTGTGTGTGTGCGTGTATCATTATGCACTAGTTTTTTGTATTTTATGCTGGAATTAAACAAGCTTTCTGATAATCTTTAATATTAGGAAACATTCTATTACGCTCTCCATAATGACATGTATCATAATTGTTTTCTTGCTCAATTTCTGCACAGTTAAAAATAAAATTCCTCGTTTCACTGGAATCTAATTTAGGATAATTCAGCTGTAACCAATGTTTTGATAAATTTAATGTTAAGTTTTACCGTTTAAGCAATGCCGTTATTTCTAAAACGGCACTCTTAAAACTGGAAAACTTAACACGATAATGCGACATACTTAATGTAACCATTCTAAAAACCGATATATACATAAATATATATTAATAATAAAAATAAAATTAATTGATAAAATTATGAAAATAAATTATTTCCTCTATTTTTAGATGCTCAATTTAACGTACAATAACGAATTTACTGTTTTAAATCGCAAATCGATTCGTAAATTTTTTGCTACTATGTGATCTGATCTATATAAAAGTTTTAAAATTCTAAACAGACATTTGATCAAATGCGTTCAGAAAAAGAATTTACGTGAATGAAAGTTGGGAAGGTTTTTTCAGAAATATATATATAAATAAAAGAAGAATAAGAAGATAAATGTCGATTTGCGGTATACCTATGTAAATAAATTTCAAGGTCTAGAACTTCTGAAAGAATTAGTTGTTATCATAAATAGAACTGATTACTTGATACAAAAGAGATTTGGTACAAAATCAGAGCCTCTTCAGAGAAATTGAAGACGCATAGACATAACCCATGTTACTGCTCTGCAAAAAATGTCTGCTGTTAAAAATGTCCATGGTTTTAATGTAAAGCTTTCAGGATCAACATTTACATGTGTTTTAAATAATTGGATTGCACAAAAAAGTATCAAAATGAATTTTGATAAATATCGTTAACTGATAAACAAAATCTTATACAATAAGAAATAGTGCTAATAGGAATTAGAAACAACGTGGCCTTGAAAAATGCGACATTTTAAGATTTAATAAAATATATATATATATATATATGAAACAGTTTTAGCTATTTTTCGTATGATTACAGGACAGAGAAAGATATCAGATGGAGCAAACGTTTTAAAAGTAGATCTTTGATTTTCTAGAAAGCAGTTTTGGCTAATGACAAAACAGATTTAGTAATTACATTTATTGATATTAATATTTTGAGTACATCTACGAATGACCTTAAGCATGCAATTCTTGGAATATTGATCCTATTTAACAAACAGTGATTTTAATTTCCAACAAAATGGAGATCCCTTCTCAACTTCTAGAAAAGTAAAATAAATAAATATAAATAAAGGAAGGAAGAAAACATAGCCACATAATTTCCTCGACCTAGATACTACTGGAAATCATTCTGCTATCGTGTTAAAAATGTGTTGACAAGTAGATGGCTAATACAGTTCATTTGATGAAATTGAGATAACATCTATGCACTGTGCCTCATTGATACATGGTCCAACTATACCTTGTCCCACGTACCTTTGATTTGGTGAGCTTAAAATTTTGTTTATAGGTCAAATTTTAATTTAAAATAAACAAAAATGCTCTTGATGATAATACTTCATAAAAGTTGTACCCCTGAAACTATACTTCTAAATCTTATATTAAAAGTATACTTTTAGAATTAAATTATTATTAAAATTACATTCCTTCTACAATTGAAAGGAAAATGAAAATTTTTTAAAGAAATAATATTTTGCTCAAATATGCATTTTTGGGTGAAATAGGGGAAAAATTTAAATATTTTTCTCAAAGAGTGGTAAAGTCCATGGGGGCGGAACATTAGCTAGGGGGCCCAAAAGCGTTTGAACCCCACTTTTGGCTTAATCGGGCTTTGTCTATGTAGCAGGAGATGACACTGAACTTAACCATTTAAAAAAAAAAAAAAAGAAAAAAAATTGAAAATATATGCTAGATTGAATGACTGATTCTCTCACTATGAAAACATGTTCTAAAAATATTAACTCAAAAATAACCATACACCTGATAACCAATCAAACTGTCCTTGTTATTGTAAACTTGTGAAAAACAGAAAAAACAAAAAAAAATCATATGTTTTTATTTTTTCACACATAAAAATTACAAAATTGTATAATTTTTTCCAGAAATATATTCTCAATTAATAAAAAATGTTTAATTCAGTAATTGTTTTCAATATTTAGTTAAAGTACGTGCTGCGTTTCTACTCTTTAGAACAAGTATACTGGCCTGATTAAAAAAATACAGACCTTTCACTCACGTCGATCAGTGAATTCCTTATTAAAAAAAAAAAAAAATCACTATTGTACTTTTAATTGAATCCGTTTTACTGTTTCTTGAGGGAGAGGTTTCACTAAGCTCTACTTTTGCATATCTGCGCTATTCATTTACCCCTTATCTCCTGTCATTATTATTATTTGAATTTTAATAACTATGCAAGCATTTTAGGGTACTTTTGACAAAAGAATAGAAATATAAGCAGTACGATTTTCTTAGATTATTAATTTCACACACACACACACACACACACACACATATATATATATATATATGAAATGTGTATACTGGAAAGTAATAATAAAATTATATACATATATGTACAGGGTGATCCAAAAGTCACAGAAAAAAATAAAAGATATATTATTCAAAAAGTATTGACCATAGCACTACACTGAGAAAAAATTCTGTAACTGACATCTAGAATCTAAATTGTGGCTCTAGAAAAATTAGTTCCATGTCATCCTTATAAATTCTAGTCCCCTTGGAAAGCGAGTTCTAGGAGCCCCTATTAGAATTCTAGAGCGTTTGCCTATATTCTCGAGGGCAAAGTTATTTAAAAATCTCTGCAAATAAATGAGACTACAAGAGGCAGGTTTCAGCAACTATAATCGTGGTTTATTACCAAATTCTAGAAAATCAAGCGAGAATTTCTCGCAATACAAAATGATTCAGAATACTGTTTCACCATCTAGAAATGTGTACACTAGAAATTCTTGATCATTTCGTCTATTCAGTTTACTGGCGTGCCTTACGCGCATAGCTCGGAAATCTATATTTCTAGTTAAGGGATTTAGAAAATGGCCACTTATTCATTCTAGAGGAAGGCGGTATATTTTTTTTCTCGGTGTATGCGGTTTTCACTGAAATGCATAGAAAGACATGGGATTTTTTTTTTTTTTTTTTATATAACAAAATATTTATTAGCAAATTAGTTTAAATTTTCTTCATCAAGTGGTGCTTACATTGTAAAATAACTTTTTTACTGTGGCACAGTACATTCAACAACGTAATTGGGACTATAAATACTCAGTGTGACGGCCATTATTCATTAGATTGGCCATTAAATGTTGTGCATTGGAAATTCTCCTAAAAAATGCTTCAGTATTCGAAATATGGCATCATTTGATCAGGCGAATCCAGTGAAACCCGCATAGAGCTACTGTCAGTACTTCTTAAATAATACATTTTTTTTTATTTTTTCTGCGACTTTTGGATCATTTGGTATATATGTATGTAATTTTATTATTAATTTCCAGTTGAAAAACATATTCTCTTCTAAATTTTAATAGTTTTATTTAAAAGATTATGGTTTTGTAAAATAATAATAATAATAATAAGGAAAGATCTGACCGCTGAATATTTTTTCTGACAAATATTTTTTTTCAGATGAACTTTTCTAACTACTTAAACAATAACATAATTTTGAATACCATTTACAGTAAAAATTGTGCAAAATAAGGTATTTATTATAAAAGGAAATTAATACTTCTTTTTTTATGTATAAGGTAGTGTCTTTATACATTCCATTATTGAAGCCAAAAATAAAGAATAAAAGAAAATGAATGAGACAGAGAAAAAGAAACATGCAGCTGCTTTTTTTTTTTCTACAATATTACGCAGTTCTAATGACTACTGTATTACGTAAGAATGTATATTGAGCAAGCATTGCCCAATGAATGCCATGAAAGGAGACTGCTTCAATGCTTGAGACAGAAAGAGACTAAATAGGGAGAATAAAGTACGAGGACAAACAATTTCTTTTTGTACAATGTTTACTTTTGTTCTCATTCGAAGAACTTCATATGTATTATGTTTGGTAAAATGCATAAGACTGGCTAGGGTTCTTCTTCTTCTTCTTCTTTTTTTTTTTTTTAATAATATGATTTAACATTAAAATATAAAGAGAACACTGATAAGAATTGCTTGTTAATTTTTGAAAGTGTATCATGTAAGGAAGATATTGTAATAATAAGAAAGTTGAACCATGATATTTTGGTGTATCATTACGTTTTGAGGTTTCATAAATTCAGTTTAGTTGTTTTTAGTGTATATGTGTGTCTCTGTGTGCGAATGAGTACGGTAGCATTTATATATTTATCATATTTAGAGACTTTTTAGTACTTTCTTAAAGAGACTGAAATCACTGAAAACGACAAAATGGTCTAAATTTTCAAAAATAATTAATTGCTCTAAAAATCATTATTTTACTAGTTCTCCCTTTATCAAATTGCGCAGATTTATTATTACGAAACGATTAAAATTTAATTAAATCTTAAACTATTCTTACTAGGATTTAAATTTTCATCAGTAACTATAAGGGTTCAAAACATTTCACGAATTTAGCTTGCTAAAATATTTTAAATATCTAAATCATAAGAATGGGGATCTTTCTTTTTTTTTTTTTTTTTTTTTTTTTTAACGCTGTGTATAATCTATTTTAAAAACTAATGGAGAAAATTGCTAATTCATTATTCAAATAATGTTTAAAACGCGGTATATAAAAATATGTATATATCTCTAAGTTCCTCGTACCTAGAGTATGAAGGGCACTTAAAAATGCATTATTAGATACAATAAAGTGTATTATACTGTGTGATAAAACACATTATTTTACACAAAAACATAGCTTTTCTTCAGTGTGCAGCAAAGTACTGTGTTTAAATGAATCCTTTTTATTATATAAGTTAAGCGAACAAAATAAGCTAATATACATATTAAGCATGAATTACATACAAATATTTTGCATGGATGTTGAAATTTTAATTCATTACAAGTTATTTGATAACTTTTTTCAAAACTTATAAACAAAAAGTCAATTCGCTTAAATTCAATTAACTTAAAGAGCATCTACATATTCTATCGTAACTGTGTTTGACATTTTAAAAATAAGTTTCGAAGAGAAATTTATTTTTCTCATCTGTATCACTTTTTGAAAATGCCAAAGGAAATTTCAGAGAAAAACAGGAATCCAATAAGGAAATACACTTTTCTGTGTAGAATTTTTATTTATTTTCCTTGCGTTAGTCATAATAGAAATAAAAACTATTTAACTTATATATAAATTATTTAGTTAACGTAGAAATTTCTTTTTGAAAGATGATGTTGTTTAGCTTCCTTTTTTACAAAATTTAAAAGAAAACAGGGATTTCACTTTTAAAATGATTTGAATTACTTTTAATGCACTTGCTCTTCAAACAAAGTTAAAAAGAAAATATTCCATTTAAAATATATATTACGTAAGGTAACCTTTCTTTGCTTTTGTTTTCTATGATTTTGAATTATTTTCTTTACTTTTTTCCAGAGTAATAAAACAAACTCTCTTATAAATAGTTTTAGAAACGGTATGAATTCTTAAAACTCAACAAAAAGTCTAAATAAAAATATTTATAAACAAATCAAAGCTGCTTTTTAAATACAAATTTTGTTAAAGCGTAATAACAGATATGCTTAATTATTTTTAATTGTTAATTTAAAATATATTTAATTTAATAATTTCATCAGATTCAAATATATCAAACAGTTTCTTCGGAAATTCTTCAATCTATCATTTAATCAATTGAATAGGCGCAGTGCGGGCAAAAAAAAAAATCCAGGGAGGGGCATTTTTTTTTCTTTGTTTACAGAAATATTAATACAGTAGTAGATGGGGATACGTTCCGCGTAATAGAAAATCGCGTTATAGGAGACATACATTGAGCAGCCGATTTCATTTCGCAATGAGATCAAAAGCGTCGGGTGTTGGCATAGCAACGGAGTAATTCTTCCTTGAACAGGTTGAAAGTACAAAAGATGTCGTCACGTGCTTCCTTTATTTCACGCGTTATACGAGACTCTTTATTGCGTTGAATTAGGGTGCAGGCACCCTACGTTGAATGAGTAATAGCCGCAGATTTTTCGCGGCGTTATACGAAATCGCGTTTTGTCGGAGCGTGTTGTAAGAGATTCTACTGTAATTGTCTTACTAAAGAATTTTTAATTAGAATAAAGTATGTAAACTTTAAATAGCATAAGTAAATTTAATTAAAATTTACGCTACTTACCGTTACAGTTGCGAGGAGGCCTTCGGGCACGTTAGCTACAATGATGCCAATGAGGAAAATTACAGCATCCAACCAATAATACCCAAGTATGAAAGCAATGATGAAAAATGATACTCCCAAAAAGACAGCAACTCCCGTGATAATATGAATGAAATGCTCGATTTCTCTTGCAATAGGCGTCTCATTCATTTCTAAACCAGAAGCAAGATTTGCAATTCGGCCCATAACAGTGCGATCACCAGTGTTGATTACAATTCCTTTGCCAGATCCTGAAATTCGAATATTATCGTTATCAAATGATCTAATTATTTTTTTAAGTTAAGAAATTTAACAAAATGTTCCCTTTTTTTTTTTTTTTTTTTCCCAGCAAAAGGCTAGTATATGATTATTGATCAATACAGTTAGTTGCGTGATTGCCTACGCACCTACATGATCTGGAACCTAAGAGACAATTAATTTGTTATTTGGAAAATAAATTGGCCCAAAAGAGCTCGCAAAATCTAAATCTTTTTATTTGGTAACTGAGGTCGATAAGGTTTATCTTTAATAACTTTTGTTCATTCAAAACCATTTCATGAAAATTACACATATTTACTCTAACTTTACAAGTCAAAGTTTTATAAGGTTTTTATTTAATTTTTAACTAGACGGCTTTGCCCACTTCACTGGTCACAATATTTTAAAAAGTATCATTTTATACTAATAATTTTCACAATTTTTTATTCCTATATTTATTAATAAGCTTCGAAAATATGAACAGTTATATTTTGCTACAAATATTATATATATTCTAATGCAATTCAATTGTAAAACATAACCGTGGAATGGCAATACTCCTGAAAAAGAAAAATTGCTGTTCTAAGAAAAGAGCTTGCTTTTGTTATGCAGACGAATAAAATATATATTTATCTGTAACATGAAAAAGTCTGCTGATATCACTCTCTGCATGAAAATCGGCCCCAGCAAGATTTTTACAAATTCTTATCTAAAATAACCCATTGAATCCGAATATGACGTCCATTTTGCCCTATACCCACCGTTTTTTGGAGATGTTCCCCTATTATTGACTTTTCGGTAATTTTATGACTATAAATTTCATTTGAAAGGGAGGAAGGATTATTTTAACTGTTAAATATCTTCTCAGGCGCTACAGAAGAGAAAAATTCTAAAACATAAATATTTGTAGCAAGGAGGAAATTTGGGGGGGGGGGGGATTTGCCACTAAAATATTAAATTACATTTATTATATTGTATTTATTAATTATTATTATTACTTATTATACATTATTATTTTTTTTTTAAGTGTTAAAATAATTCTTTCCCATTCTCTTAATCAAATTCGTGTCAGTAAAATTAACGAACATTGATAAAAATTGTGGTGGGGGTAGCGTCCCGAGAAAACGGTGGGTGATTGGGCAAAATCAGCAGAAATGGTATCAGGGCTCGAATTTTTTTTTTTTTTTTTTTTTCTTTCAGCGCAGTGTATTATATTATAATTTGGAGTTAAGATTGCTATTCTTACTATTTATTTTACTGCTAGTACTTAAAAAACCCACACAATCATAGTAAAGCGTAACAGTTTGCTCTATGAAAATGCACGTTTTTGATCGAATAACTTCTACAAAAATGACTTTATTTTCAAAGACAATAATACTTTATTTGGGAAATTTTCTGAGAGTTACGTCATTCTACCATACTATAAAAATTATTTTGATTTTAGTTGTACTGAGACACTACGTCACTTTAACATATTCACAGTAAAACATTTAAATCGCATGCACGAAATTTTTACAAAAGCGTAACTTTGGAACTTTTTTTTTAAATAATTTACCAGCTTTTTAATTTCAAATTTTTAAATCCCCTACATAGAGTATCAAAATTGTAATGGCATGTCTCCGGATCACCTTTAGGGGTGTGTTCCAGACCGACACCAACTGCCCGTAATATAACACTAGCGCGACGTAAAACATGTTCAACCTCCAAATTTTAAAACTTTCTACCTTTGGAGAATGTATACATTAGAAGTAGCCAGCGTATCAAATTTGAAGTTTCTGGCTGAATTATTACAATAGAAATCGTGCAAAAATATCATTTTCGAGAGGGTCCCCCCCCCCCCCTTCACTGTGCATGCACTAGAAATGTCGACTCTCACAGTGCTTCAACTCTAGTAATAAGCAGTAACTGTGCTAAGTTTGGTTGAAATCAATTTCAGTGGTTTGGGAGAACATGTAATGTAACACATACCCACACTCAAACGTACAATGACTTTCATTTATATTAAGATTACCGACAACATCTTAAAAATAACTATATTATTTTTTAACATTTTCTATTGGTTTTGTTTGATTAAAAAGTTTAACTAAAACTTGTAAAAGAACAAAAATACATACCTTCGACGCAGTTTGTTGAAAAAAATGCAATATTTCTTGTCTCAAGAGGGTTTTCATTGGTATTTTCTGGTGATCTTGTCTGTGGTTCAGACTCTCCCGTCAGCGAAGAATTATCGACTTTGAACCCAGCGGCCCAAATGATTCGAATGTCTGCAGGTATTCTGTCGCCTCCTTTTACTTCGACAATGTCACCCTGAACAACTTCTTCGGCTGGCAAAGTAAGCTTCTGTCCATCTCGTATCACAACTGCATACTAGTCATTAAAAAATAAATTAAAATTAAAAAGCATATATTTACGTTTTTCTGTCAAAGTGTGATTTTTTTTTTTTTTTTTTTTTTTAGCTCCTAAATTTGAGAGAGAGTGGATAATGGATATTTTTAATACTTCAATTTATTAAAATGAAGATATAAGCTATCAGTTAGCTGAGTCCATACTTAATATAATGTCATTCTTAAAAATGAATTTATTGGAAAGATAAAAGAAATTATATAAAGCATATACATTATGCATGCATACAATATATACAATGTGATCAATTAATATCGGTATTCTTATTTGGGAAAAAAAAAAAAAAGAAAAAAAAAAAAAAAAAGTTAAGCTTTAGCAACAAAATAGTTTCGAAAATTATAATCCATACAATGTAGTAATATCTACATATAATAAAAGAAGATGTGTGTGTATGTCGGTTGCTTTGTAGTCAAACGATTGATCACAGAGCTACAGAATTTTGCATAGAGGTCCGTTTTCACCTCTTGATAAACCTCGAAGCCCTATTGCCAAATTTTTGATTACCCTTTTTTTTTTTTTTTTAAATAATTTAAAATACATAAATTACTGAAATGATCGACTTTGGGGATAGAAACCTAAGTAAAGTCTTTCAGTGGCTCCTATTAGCTCAGTTTGTAAGAGCGTCATGCTAATAATGCGAAGGTCGTGGATTCGATCCTCCAAGGGCCAACGTGTTACTTTTCGCAGAAAATTAATAGAAAATGTGTCAATTTATAAAAGAAAATCTTTCAAAGTCTTTACAGTATCCTAAACCTCATGGATGACAAGAAAGTAACAAAAAACAAAGTTAAACTTAGGGATGTGTTGGTTGCTTTGTAGACAAAGGACTGATCTCAGAGTTGCAGAATTTTTCCTGGAAGTCTGTTTTGACTTCACTTGACGCACCTCGAAGCACAGTTTTCAAAATTTTATTAGCCTTTTTTTTTTTTTTTTTTTTTTTTTTTTTTTTTTAAATTAATTAAAATTTTTGCAACTGAAGAGGTTGTATGGTGCTGCAATCTGTTCTCGTAGAGTGAAGATGATACTCTGTCCGAGAAATGTCTGTCCAAAAAAAACGTAATTCTTGAATAATAGCAATGTTACTTATCGTCCCGTTAGCACCAAAATTAAAATGTCCGGTTAAGGCGCAAATGCAAGCAGTAGGGACCCGAAGCGAGCTTTATTTGAAATATAGTGATTAATTATTTTTTGAAAATTCTTTTAAATATAGTGATAATTTTTACGGTGTGCAATATGGAATAAAATCTGTTGTGTAAGAATATTATCGATATTGTCCTGTTACAGAAAATTTCTGTCAGCGTATTTTTTGCAAACCATAAAGATATTTTCTGCCAAGATTATTATTATTTTATTCCTTTATTTTTTTTTTACAGTGTAAAATTGAAGTTATAAACAATTTAAAATTTTATTAAAATGTGCTAAACATAATCCTTAAACTATCTTTAAAAAACAAAAATATCAATAATTGAAATTATTATAATTATTATTGTTATTGTTATTATTATATATTTCAATTATTGTATACATTAAAAAAAAATAGCAAAACCAAAGAATTAAAAATTTACAATTATTCTAATAAATTCCCACGTATGTAATTTTAAAAGTAAAATATTTTTATTTTTTAAATAAAACATACATTTCATATTTTTTAATATTTTATTTTTGCTAAACAGTATAACATTTGTTTAATTTCACTTACAAATATTTTGCTGCTTCCTCTTTCGAAGTACATAAAATTATCCTTTTACAATTCTAAACGTTCTTATCTTGAATCATTTAGACTAATATTCCACAGCATTTATATTTAAAGAAAGAACTGATAGATTAAATAGAACTTCTGTCGTTTAGCCATTCATCATGAAAATCATCGCATGAATTATTCAAGTTCCATTTAACCTGAATAATCCACTTGGAAGACTATTATGGAGTGAAGCTTCCTATCAAATCTTCCTTCCCATAATATTCTACTGAGAACGATTTTTCTGCAGGATCATCTTAGATTGGAAAAAAGCAGCATTTTAGTAAAGGACTTTTTTTTTTTTTCTTTTTGCATAAATTAAAAAAAAAAAAAAAAAAAAAAAAAAAAAAAATCTTCATGCAGATTTTTTTTTTTTTTAATTTGTTGTTATTTATTTATTTTATTAGTATTTGTGAAAAAAAGGTTTAAAAGTTAAATAATGGCTGATTTATATGCTTATGTATATATATATATAACATAAATGATTTTTTTTTTTTTTTTTTTTACGTTGGATGTTCCCATAAATTACTTTAAATAGTTGATCGTACAGCCGGTAACAAAAGTCTCCAAACACTAGCAAAAATTCTTATATAAAAAAAGTACACTTAATGCAGTTTTGTTAAATAAATCCTTTTCGAATCCTGTTTTTAGGCTGACTAAGAACATGATTCGACAAGGATTTATTTAACAAAACTGTATTAAGCGTACTTTTTTTACATAGGAATATTTGCTAGTGTTCGGAGACTTTTGTTACCGACTGTAGATCATACAATAAATAAAAGGTCCTATTTCCGATAAACAAGGATGGAATATGTATATATATATATATATATATATATATAATCATTTAATGATTTATTTTATTTATTTATTGCTATTTACGATGTAGATTTTTTGTATGGAAATGCTGGTGGCTAAACAGGGGGAAATCTCATCCCAAATTGAAGTCGACATTTATTGTTTAAAGTCATTTTACAGAACACTACAAATAATTTAAATGAATATTGAAAGATTCGTCTGGCCAGGAAAGGACAGTTTACAGATTTTTAGAACAGCGTAATTAGAATTTTTATTTGGGGAAAAAGATTGGGAAAAATTATTGTGCCATCTTGAAGAAAGTCTCTTTATACTAGCCAAGTATGAGGGAGGATTATTTTATAGACACGGAATATATTCCAAGTCTTCTTATAAAATTTCAGGTTCAATACAAAAGCGCATTTTGAGAACGATGTAGCAGCCAAAATTATTTTCGTAAAACGTATATGAGTTAACAAATGTAAACACACTGTCGGGTTACAATGATTTTTTATTATTATTTATTTATTTATTTATTTATTTATTTATGTGGATGAAAGGTGATTTTTAAACATCGTATTCGGGGACTGTTTGCGTTAAACAAGGTACCCACGTATCTTCCTTTCCTCAGAGAAACTTCCACCACTATTCTTTAAAATTAAACTTCTTCTTAAATATAAAAATTTATTTTATGACAAAAAATGTTATTTAAAATTTGTGTTATGCAAAATTAAAGACTGTGTGAACACTGTTAAACTCTCTAGCTTTTGCAAATTGTAGACTCAATGTTTGCTTCACTATTTATCTGTTTATTCCACTGCTTTACTTTGGTTTTAAAATGTATTTTAGAAAGAGAAAGAAAGCAATAAGGTTTTTTAGAAAAACTGCAAGAAATGGTTTATTTATTTCATTTCATTTTATTCTATTCTATATTATGTCCTTATTAAAAACTATTGTTAAATATTTCATAAAATTACAGAAAATTTAAATCAACATTCCTAAATGCTTAAAAAAAAAAAGAAAGAAAAATCAGGCTGAGTTCTAAAAGTCCTATATTTAAAGGTTTTTTGTGTTAAACTTTCCAGTTTTCGTAAATTCTATAATCACTTTTATTTAATCATTACAATTACATCTTTTCGAGAATTGCATTCATTTTCATTTATTATTATTATTATTATCAAAAAGAGAGAAAGAGAAAAGGAGAGAACCTTTTAGAAAAGTTACAAATGTTAATATGTTTATATAGAGGAGAGGAGGGTATTATGGAATAGTCGGGAAATATGGAATACCGAGATTTCGGCTCTGATTAGTGCTGCTATCTCTTCAAAATACTATGAATTACTCAATAAGGATTCCCATGAAACAATACAGTAAGAAGCAGTTGTTGCTGTCGTACCATTCTCTATAGAACAAAGTATGTTTTGTGATTTTTAAAAGTTTTTGCAGGTAAGTTTTCAAACATTTAAACTTACTAGTACACGTGTGATTTGAACATTGATGTTAAGCATAATGTATGCTCAAAGAATTGTATTTTGTTATACATTGGTCGCTTTTTAGCAGAAAATATTTTGTCCATCAATTTAAAAGTTCATTTTTAAAGATGGCGTGTCGGATATATTATGGAATATTAGGTATTTCATAGTATCATCTGAAATTGACTTCATGTATTCAACTAAAGAAACAGGAAATAAAGATGCCGAATATATCTTCTGTCACAGAAAATTCTCCGAAGATGATTTTATGGAGTCTAATTAGTTTTTCTATAGTTTAAACAGTTTAAATCACCTATTCCATATTACCCGACTATTCTATATTAGCCTCCATTTGTAACTTTTTTTAAAGTAAACTTTTTAAAAAAGTAATTTTTTTTTTTCATTGACAATTCATTACAAATAATTATACTATCTACTCATCACGATTTTGGAGATTTTTATTAAAAACAAGTAAAGGTATTTCAAGAAATGTAAAATGGTATTCCATAATACCCTCCTCTCATCTATTATTATAAAATATTCCATAAAAGTTATTTGCAAAAATATTCCATTTTATATTGTACAAACAAAGATACTTTCTAATATATTTTTTAGGCAAAAATGTTTAAATTATCTAGATAAACATATGAAGAACACCAAGCAGAAAATGTTACTAAAAAATTGTTTGGTACTCACTTGTGGCACCATATTTTTGAAGGACTCCATTATTTTAGAACTTTTGGCTTCTTGGTAGTAAGAAAATATACCTGTCACTATAACAACAGCTGCTAATACAATGCCTAAATATAGCTGTAAAATAAATGATTAAATAAGTGTAAAAATCATGTATGCTTATGAGAAAATATCAGGTAGAAAAGCGCGTCAACTGTAACACTTTTTATATTATACATTTAATTTAAAAATTTAAAAACAAACTGGGTAAAAAACATTTGAAAGGTTTTTAATCTCACTTTTCATGACATTGGTGTTAAAATAAAAAAAAGGGGTACTTTTAAGTTAAATAATTAATAATAATAATAATAATAATAATACAGAAAACAAGAAAATAATCTAAAATGTAGATTCCTGTTGTTGTTAGCAGTATTTTCAATAGCATATACAATAATGTTAAAATAACACATAGGGTATTATTTATGAAGGGCTGGTATACTTTCTCATCCATATATGGGGATCCGGACATAATATCACGGGACAAAATCTTGCCGGACAAAATATAGCGTCAAAAAAATAGTATGATCTATTTGAAAATTTGATTTTGTCTCACGTGTGATCTCTGGCTAGAGCCACAGGGCCTTATAAATATAAATTAATTAATTAAAATAAATAAATAAATAAATCATACAGTAGAATTTCATTATTTTATTTATATTTATTTTTAAGTTATTTTATCTTTTGCTTTTCACGATTCAAAATACATTTTAAAAATTGCGTACATCACTACTGACATCAAAGCTGAACACTGTTCACAAACCTGAATTAAAAATTTTAAAACTGATAAGCGCGATTAACTTTATTATAACTGATCTTGACAAAAGTTAATAAACTAGTCTTTAAACTCTTTTAAGTAAAATTTATAACAATTTTTGTTGTAGGTTTGCCAGTATGTTAGTGTTCTGACTACAGTATGTGTTTCCATGAAATTTTATACAACATTACTAATAATTACCAATTCTTTTTTGCTTTCTATTCATTTATGTAGGCGATATTTTGTCCCGCGAGATTTTGTCCCCAACCCCCATATATGAAAGAGAAAGATATTGTTTTATAATCGAATTTTTGAAAATGAATTTTTCTGTAATTGCACATTTAAAAGTCCCTCGAATCCGAAAATCGGATTTTTAACAATTTATTCGTGTGTTGGTCTTTACAGTTGTTAAGTTATTAAATATTAAGTTACTGAAGAGTAAATATTAGCAAGAAGACCAAACGTGATATTTTAAATCTGTTTTATATCAGATGCTACTTGAAAATTTCTTTTATGAAACCGTATAAATCATTCGTGTACAAGGACATCCAAAAGTACTTAAGTATATTGCATGAATGGGAAAAGTTTTTGGAAGATACTATTTAACAGCTCTAGACTGCACTAAACAAAATGAAACAGACATATTTTTTCATATGCACTAAAACATGCTTCACATAGAATATTGAATGAAAAGTATTTATAATTCGTGTACAAAGCAACTCAAAAGAATTTCTATAAATTTGTACTATGTTTTGAAGTGGTTTTAAATGTGGCTCTAACAAGATGTGTAATTTTTATTTTTTATTTTCTTCCTTTATATCTGTGCTAAATTTAAATATACTGTTTGGTGAGTACATAATTTATAGATAATATATAGGATTTCTAAAAGTAGATTTGATGCTAGATAACTAAACCCAGGAAAAGTATTCAATGTCTTCAACGTCAAAGAGAAAAACCGAATAGCAGGCAGCCGTTTCGGTAGTATTTAGCATACCGTCTTCATTGCCTAAAGAAATGAGAGAGAAGTTATCCTATGTATAGGAAAGTAATCGGATGCGTATGAACCAATAGAATTACGCAGAATGTGGCTTCTGGACAATGGAAAACTGAGAAACGGTTGTTGTGAAAAAAGCAGTAGTTAAGAAAATGTGCACTGAATGTAAAATTTCCAACAATCAGACATATGGGGTACAGTGATATTTTTAAGATTCTTATAGATATAAAAAACTTCTAAGAAATTGAGTCCGTGTGTAGATTTAGGCCTGCAAATTATTTCAGCTGTATTAAATTAGTTGCGTCCACAAACAAGAAACCAACAAATCTACATCTCTATAAGCACTGCTGGGAGAAAAACCATAATTTTAAATTTGATATAATTAAAATAATATTCAGGCCCAAATCTACACACTTACTCTGTGCCTTTGTAGCTTTTTACTTCTATAAAAATCTTTAAAATATTGTTAATTGTGATTTAACTGTGCCCCATTTATCTGATTGTTGTAAATTTTACATTCAGTACACATTTTCTTAATTTCTGCTACCTTTTTCATAACTACCGTTTCTCAATTTCTACTAGTCAATCTCCATTCCGCACAATTCTATTGGTTCATCAGCATCAGATTCCTTTCCTATACATAGGATAACTTTCTTCTAATTTTTTTATGCACTGAAGATCGTACGCTAAATGCTCCAAAACAGCTGTCTGCTATTCAATTTTTCTCTTTGACGTTATACATTTTTCCTGAATTTAGTAATATATAGGGCTGCTTAAAATTAGTCAGAGTGGTATGAGCAGCACTTTCCTGAGTAATTTGAAATAAATTTTAAAAATTATTAACATCATTATTTATTTGTTTATTTATTTATATTTTTATTTATTTATTTTATTTTATTTTATTTTTTAAGGCTTTTTTGACAGTTTTTATTATTTTTACATTATTTTTATTGTTATCCATGTTTTCTGTGTTAAGATCTGAAACATTTTGAAATTTATTTAAGTTTTAGTCGAACATTACAAATATTTTATTCTACGCGTTAAGAATCACAATTTCACTTATTAAGCTAAATTTTCAATATCTCAAAATATTTCTTCTTCTGTCTTTATTTTTTTTTTCCCAAAAAAATTCTAACGATCCTGTACTACCGGGAAAATATTCAATCATTTTTGTACATAGTATCATCTCAACAAACCAGAAATTGACAATTTTTTTTCTTCTCTGTATGAATAAATGCCTTAAGCACTTTGAAAAATTGTAGAAGAAAAAGTTCAATCAACTTCGAAAGCTTTTTAACTTATCTAAGCAAAGAGGCAAAAGTAAATACTGAAGAGGGAAAAACTTTGAAATTCTTTGAAAACTTAAAAGAATTGTTAATATATTATAATAAGTAGTCTTGTATCTTTAACCACTCGGGGTGTTATTTATTTAAACCATTTGTGAGTTGACTGCTTTTTAATAATATATTTTTCAAATGCCTCTAAATTTTTGTTTGAAATTACGTAAATCATCTGAAATAATCTGAGCTTTCTAAAACGTTATTTGTAGATACTTTCTAGAACTCCTATTTCCGAAATCTTATGATTCCTTAACAAATTATATTTGTTACCTGAAGTATTATTACTATTTTAGAATAAAAATACATTTTAAAAAGATTCTGTTAAGGCTACTTAATCTAGTATAAAATATTCTGATGTATATTATGTAAAGATTTCGCAACCTCGTTTCTTAAAGTACTATTTAGTACATGATAGATTTGTACATTACTTAGACATTGCTATGAGATTTCTACTGAAATAAATGTAGAATAATAATATACGCATGAATGTAAAAAAAAAAAAAAAACTCAAAATGGAAAAACCGTTTGCGATCTAAATGAAATGCTGTTTTACAATCACAGAAATTAAATTAAGCATATTAATGCCACTATATTTTTGACTGTTAACACTTAAATGGTTAATTGAACCAATGTCGCATTAGAAAAAGGCACAGTGGTAATACTGCGAGAATATGTGAAATTTAATAACTTAAAATTTAGAGTAAAGTAACAAAATCCAATTTTTGAAACAGAAAAAAAAAAAAAAAAAAAAAAAAAAAAAACTATGCAGGGTTCATTCATTACATTTTTCAGTATTATTTGTGTGTCATTAAAAATTTTATACATAGGTATGTTAGTTGATCAGCTAAAAATCGAAAAAAAAAATTAATTTTTCGTCGTATATTGATATCATATATGCAATTCTTCCATAAATTTAACTAACGGAACACAAATATCTTTTAAGCTTTTGAATAATATATATAGATATATATATTTTTTTAATGAATTACAAAATTCTGAATGTATTATTTTTTATCTGATAAGTACAGAAACATCTATAATTATTTTTATTTTTTATTTTTTTCAACAATTTATTTAGTTATCCTGTATCCCTGCGGTATTTGAAAGAATTTTTAGTGTGTAATTCTAACAAACTTCAATCATAATTGTAACTATAAAAATACGTATATTGAAATTTTCAGCTAAAATATTTTAAATAAATATATTTTGATAGTACGTTAATTGAATTTCCTGTGGTTAATATTTTTAGCATTGTAGAATTATTATTATCTTGAAATAAAGTTACATAAACTTTAGAAATAGTAAATTTTTTATTATTATTATTATTATTATTTTACTGTCAATATTTTCTTTTCAGAATTGGTAATAACTATAAATCTCCGGCAAAAATCCGTAGAAATGCCTACAAACTTTATAGCTTAAATATGAGACAACCTCAGCTCGAGATTTTTCTTAGGGAAATTAAGTTAGGGAATCATAATTTAGGTTATAGAATGTCAAATAATTTATTTTTCTCTCTTATATACGATAAATTCTTGGGTCGGGTTGTGGGAATTAAGGCCGATTGACTGCACTAAGATCCTAGGCCTGAGGGGGTGTTGTCTTCCGTGGGGGTCTTTTTAAGGGGTCCTAGCCCGTATTTACGCAAGTTTCAGAGAAAATCGTGGAAAATTCCGAACGGCTAGGCCGACGAGCGCGACCTGGGATCGAACCAGGCACCTCACAGAAATTCTTGGGACTTGAGTGAAAATGGAGAAAAAAAATTTTTGTGATTGCAATGCAAAATGAAATACTAATGGGGAACCCTTCACTGAAAATTGGGCGTGCCTTCACAAAAGCATCTCAAGTTCGAGATTCCTAGAACATTTTTAGCTTTTATTAGCGAATTCTCTCTGATATAAGGAGAAAAAATAAAGGACGAAACGAATTAAAAATGTTTCCTCACGAAACAGGAAAATATGCATTTCTGTTGAAATATCTCTTTCGAGTGATAAGTAAACACCTGTTTCAATTTACTCTCAATAAGATTCTTATATATATATGCAAAAAACATAGAAATAATTTTCTTACATTATCATCTGGTGCTTCTTCTAGTGACGTTGTCTGTATGGAATATGCAATAAAACAAAGTAAGGCTCCAACCCATAACAGCAGAGCAAAACCACCAAAAAGTTGCTTGCAGAACTTCACCCATTCTGGAGTTTTCTTAGGCGGTGTGAGTGCGTTGGGACCGTCTCTTTGTAAAATGCGTTTTGCAGCATTGGTGCTAAGGCCCTATAAGAAGTGATATAAAAAGAACTTGAAATACACTGTAAACTTTTTCGGTAAAATTTCAGGCTGCGTGCTGAACGTTTTAGAAAAATTATGTCAAAGACGAGAAGCAGCAATTTATTTTACATACCTACGTATAATAATAAGGTTTTAATTTTGACAATCACAGGGAAAATTATCATTAAGTACATACATTTTCGTTTTTTTTTTTTTCCATAAATAATACAAAAAAGATTACTGTAGCAATTATATAATATGTACTGTTTGCGCTGCTGTAAATACTTGTACTGTAATTCGTCTCAATAGTGTAATTTTTAAATACATGAAACTTAGAAAGATTGTATACGTATTATTTTAATTATAAACTTTATTTATCCACGAAAATAATTATTTACTGTAAAATACTTGGAAGGATTATATAAGAGGAGATGCAGAGCAAATGTTAGCTATCGTCTATTCCAAGATGGCTGCTGCAATAGCAGCCTTACCAAAAGAACCGTATAGTGTGTCTATTAGCACTTTATCAAGTGCTATGTAATTTAATGGCTTCCGCTATTTACGATTTCCGCTTCATTTTTTTCTGGACATAACATCTCCAAGTTGCATCACTCCTCCAAGTTAAACTAGTATGTTGTGGCCACCACAAGACTTTCTTCTATATTTTCCTATACAAATTCACTCAGTAACAATATTTAAAAAAAAAAAAAAAAAAAAATCGTTGCGATTTTCATAACGATTTTTTTCGTTAAAAGTAAAAAAAAATCGATAACTTTGTTTTAAATTATCACATTTTTATAGTTCAACCATTCGTTTTAAAGGTATTGACGAGACCTTTCGAAAGATACCATCTTGAAAATTTACCCCTCCCCCAGGGATGTACTTCCCCCCCCCAGGGGGTAAAGCGATGCCCCTACATGCACAAACTTTTTCTCCTAATTAACTACTACTATTATCAATAATTCATATTAATTTTACAATCGCAGGTTAAGAATAACTCTCATTATGTACATTTATACGAAATTTTGTCCTATACTGCCATGTTAAAAATTTAGAAAAAATACGATCACAGCGCCACCTGTTCAGTGATTGATCCCCAAATCTAATCAGCACCAGTTTATGTCAGAGGCCAACTAAATACCAAGTTTATTTAAATGTCGTTAAAAAAAAAAAAAAAAAAAAAAAGTTTTTTTTTTTTTTTTTTTTTTTTTTTTTTTGGCAAAAGTAAAAAAAAAAAAAAAAAATCGATAACTTTGTTTTAAATTATCCCAGATTTATAGTTCAACCATTTGTTTTAAAGGTATTGACGAGACCTTTTGAAAGATACCAATCTTGAAAATTTACTCCCCTCGAGGGGGGACTTCCCCTCCCCCAGGGGTAGGTGGCGAGGCTCCTACACATACAAAAAAATTTTCCCAGTTGACTATCTCTATTATAAATAATTCTTGTAAATTTCATGATGATTACTAAAAAATAATTCTCTTTATGCCCCTTTTATACAAAATTTTGTCCTATATCACCATGTTAAAAATTTAGAAAAAGCGGGATGGCAACGCAACCTGTAAAACAATTTTCACCAAAAGTTGACAAGCACTAATTTATGTCAAGGTGCAACTACATACCAATTTGTATGAAATTCTGTGCAGTAGTTCCTGAGATACAGTTGCCAAAAAATTTTGTCACATACAGACAGACAGACAAACATTTTCTATAAACCATCAAATCGTGTTCTACAGCTCTCAAAACGTGTAAATCCATCAAAAACCCGAGGTCGATTACGAATCCAATACTTTCTTTTATTGAATATAGAAGAAAGTAAAAATACATAGCAAATATACCGCTAATTTAGCTCAACAATGTTTTCTGATGAAAGAGTTAGATGTACTTCTTCTCTTGTGTATATCTATATTAATAAAATCAGACTTTTGTCTGTAAATTTGTCAGAATCGAAAAATTTTGCGATATCTTCACGTTTCACACCCCATGAAAGCCGAAAATGACTTCAGAAAATTTTGCCTGTGTGTGTGTGTGTGTGTGTGTCATCGTGTCCGTATGTCGCTTTTTTTGTCCGGCCATCACTCGAGAACGGCTGGACGGAATTCAACGGCGCTTGGCAGGAATTTAGGTCTTCACCCAACTTAAAATTATATCTATCAACTTTTCAGAAATTCCTCCCCGTTTTCCCCTGGGGGGTAAAAGACTAAAACACGTTTGTCCGGGCATCACTCGAGAACTGCTGGACGGAATTCAACGGCGCTTGGCAGAAACTTAGGTCTTCACCCAACTTAAAATTATATCTATAGAAATTTTCAAAATTATGAATAGTGTTTAAATTGTGGGTAAAAAACGCCTGCGCATGCGCCCTAAATATTCTTTTACTAAAACGCTTTGAATGAAAAAATAAAATATAAAAATAAATTTTTAAGTTAAAGACTTTTTTATTCGCGTGATTCGGACTACAAATTATGAAAAGATTGAAATGAAGTGTTGCCATCTAAGTTTCATACTTTAGTTAATATTAAAAAATCTAATTGCCGTATCGAAAAACTGTTTACACCCCAGGATTCAGAAAAATCACCCCTTTCATTTGGTACTGAATTTGTAACGATAGGTCTGATACTTCTAATTCATTTTTCCCTTTTTACGTTTTTCCGTTGCCACTTAAATTTCATACTTTAGTTATTTTTAAAAAATTTAATTGTCGCATCGAAAAACTGTTTGCACCTCTGGATTCAGAAAAATCGCCCCTTTGATTTGGTATCAAATTTATAAATATAGGTATGATATTTCTAATTTATTTTACCCTTTTTCCGTTTTTAACCCGGATTCGGTAAAAGGTTTTATATTTATCTATAGGCATTTATATATTTTTTTATTTTCCAGAAATAAAATGAAATATTTTTAATTTCCCGTGAATAATAATAAAAATTAGAGAGAAAAATATCTACAAAAGTTGGTGATTTTTTTTTTTTTTTTTTTTTTTTAAATGAGGAATTTGCACGTGGATAAATATTTTCATAGAGATATTTGGCGTTAGTTTAATATTTTTATTTAATTAAGCAGTACTTTTCTTTCCTGCAGTAAAACAAAATTTTTTGTTGGTATTATGTACCTTATGAGGGTTTTTTTATGTTCTCACCTTAATTGTAAATGATTATAATTTGGATTTTATTAAGATTTTTTATTTTTATTTTGTAAATATCAGAAAAGAGTTTTTATTTTATTTTATTTTATTTTATTTTATTTTATTTTATTTATTTATTTATTTAGTGTATGGAACAGCTTTAGTATTGGATCCCTTTGGCAAAATTTGAAATTCGGAACCAAAGTAGCTCGGACGTTTCTCGCCAAGATCTTTAATTGCACAATTGAGATAGCCAATTCAGTTCATCGCAAAAATGGCTTAAAATATTTAAAGTCACCAAAGGGTTCCCATACTAAAGCTGTGCGTTTTGTATTTATTTATTTATAATATTGTTACGAAATTGTAAATAATTGTGTTTATTTTTGTATAAATTCTTTCAAAGAGGCTTAGTAAGTTGATAAAGTGCTAATTTTGTGCATTTCTAGTCGTTTTAGCGTTGAAATAGCCTTATTTTCCCTTAAAAACGCATTAAAAGGCCCCAGTAATGCACGTAATGGATTTGGCGCCAAATTTGGCGACTTTTTCCCACCTTGGCGATTTTTTTGGCGACCTTGGCGAGAAAATCCTTATATGGGATATACCAAATATGGAAGCTGTAAGTTGATTGGTTGACCACTTTCTAGAGTTTTCTCGAAAAATCCGGGCTCCATGGAACAGCATATAAGGAGCGCTTCCTCGCAAAGGGCAGTCAGAGTTCAGTTCAGTCTTCAGCCAGCTTCGCTAGTGCTTGTATTGCTCTTGAGCCTCTTTGAGAGAGACTTGCTTCAAGTGTTATTGCTATACAGTTTGTACTGTGGATTTGCTATTGACAGCTGTTGTTTAAGCTGTGTTTACTGTTTGAATTGAAGCTGATACTTGGTTTATAGACCTGTATTTTTCTGGAACTTTCTGTGAATAAATTACTGAATTTTTCTACGTTTGGCCTTTCATTCTCAGACAACTCACGAACCCCCAAGTACGCAACATTTCTGGTGTCAGGAGTGGGATTTGTCTGTGAATGGTGATAACGAGGGCTATGGAGCAAGAGATGAAAAAGCTTCTAGAAAGTCTCACTGCTCAGATGAATGAATTAAGATCTGGATTGATAGAGAAAATGGAAACAGGACAGGAAAAGATGGAAACCGGATTGATCGAAAGAATGAAGGAAGGACAAAGTGAGATGAAAGAAAGTATGGAAGCATCGCAAAGAGAGATGAAAGAAAGTATGGAAGCATCGCAAAGAGAGATGAAAGATAGCCTCAGTAAAGAAATGAAGGAAGGACAAAAAGAATTGGAAGCCAGTTTGACCGAAGAGATTAAATCTAATCAAGATGAGATGAAGAGAGAGCTTTCAACGGTGAAAGAATCAATAGAGGGTAAACTAACTGTGATGAAAAATAGAATGGATGAAATAGAAGAGAAAGTTATAAAGATAGAAGAAAATTTTGAAGAGAAAGTTTTGAAAATAGAAGAGAGTTTTGAAGAGAAAGCTATGAAGATAGAAGAAAATTTTGAAGAGAAAGTTTTGAAAGTGGAAAAGAATTTTGAAGAGAGATTTATGAAGATAGAAGAGAATTTTGAGGAGAAATTTAAAGAAAACTTTGATCAAGAGCTGAAAGGAAAGGTTTCAGAGATAGAAAGCAAGTTTAAGAGAATGGAGGAAGATCTTGAGAGAAAAATGAAAGAAGAGTGGAAAGGAGAAGTAATAGGGAATGAACTGCAGAGTAAGATTCGGAATCTAGAAGAAAAGTTAGAATCCATGCCTCAGGAAAATGAAAAGAAAGAGAGAAGAATCCAGAATCAGGAATTTATTAAGCTATCCACCTACGACGGCAGTTCCTCCTGGCATGTATATAAGACGCAGTTTTCCATCGTTGCTGAAGCTAACGGCTGGGACTCTACCGCCAAGTCAGTCCACTTAGCAGCAGCATTACGGGGAGATGCAGCCGAAATCCTGAGAAATGTTTCTAAAGAAGAAAGGAACGACTTCGAGGCCTTGACTAGAGCACTGGAGCTACGGTTCGGAGAGAAGTGTTCTAAGGACTATAGTCGCCTCCAGCTAAAGTCCCGTTACCAGAAAACGGGTGAAAGTTTGCAAGAGCTGGCAGCGGACATTCAGAGACTGTCACACCTAGCATTCTCAGACTGTCATGCTGACACTCGAAACGACTTAGCTCTTCAGTACTTTATCGATGCTGTTCGTGATCCAGAAATTCAAAAAGCGCTGAGACTCTCCAACATCAGAGACGTAGAATCAGCTTTAGGCTATGCGCTTAGGATAGAGGCAGCCCAACAAGCCTCCCGTAAAGACCGCCATACCATAAGAGCAGTCTCATTAAACGATACGCCTGCTGGTGAAAATGAAATGAAGAGAAGTATCGAAGAGATCTTAAAGAGATTGCGCAGCCTGGAGAATAAAAAGGAAATAAAGGACCGGAAGATAAAGTGCTGGGGCTGTGGAGGGGATGGTCACGTGAAGAGGAACTGCCCTGTACGACCAACTGTAGGAAATCACCCGGCTTCACCATCACTGCAGGGAAACTAAGAGGAGGCCATCTCGCGGGGCGGAGGTTGCCTAAAATTAAAGAGCCCCAATTTACAGTATTTCATGTTTCATCGATGAGTGGCGGCGATAATGGACTTCACGTCTATGGTCAAGTCAACAACGCCACCTGCCGGATGATTCTGGACACGGGAGCCAACGTGACCATCATTAGAACGGATTTGGCTCAAGAACTAAAAGAGAAGATCATCTGGACGCCGCCCTGTGTTAAACTCCAAACTGTGACCGGAGACGAAATCAAAATATATGGAAAAATGAACTTGACCATCACTTTTGGGAATGCCAGTTACCATCATATGGCATATGTGGCTGATATAAGAGATCCGTTAATCATTGGAATTGATTTCCTGAGAAAATTTAACTTTCAATTGGACTTCAAGAATAATGAACTGCATTCGAGTTCGGTAGACATCGCTGTGTTCAACACTGAAAATCAAGACATTCAGACAATTTGCCAGATAACAGCCAAGTCTGAAATTTCCATCCCTCCACACACAGAGATAATAGTTTCAGGAACACCACCTACAAAGCAATACTTCCGCTATGGACTGATTGAATACCCGAATACAGACAATAGCCCAAGAGGAGTTCTGGTAGCTTCATCTCTGGTTGATCTCTCAAAGAATACTATTCCTGTGAGAGTCGCAAACATCAGCGATAAGGTCCGAACAGTGAAGAAGGATGAGGTGTTAGCAGCCTGCACTCCTGTAACTTGCATCAACCGCCCCACGCAATCAACTGAATCCAAGTCTTCTGAACAGTTAATAAAGGAATTACTCAAGAATGCGGAGTTAGGAAAGGAACAGAGATGTGCTGCAGAGAAGCTACTCCAAGAATTTAAAGACCTTTTTTCTCGAACACCTGAAGACGTCGGGAGAACGAACATCACCCAGCACAGAATTGATACAGGAAATCATCCTCCAATCAAACAACATCCAAGAAGACTTCCATTTGCTAAACAGGAAGAGGTCACTGAACTTCTAAGTGAAATGCAGCACAATGATGTCATCGAGCCATCAACGAGTCCTTGGGTCTCCCCCATAGTACTGGTGCGGAAAAAGGATGGTTCAACAAGATTTTGTGTGGATTATCGTCGTTTGAATGACATCACGAAGAAAGACAGTTACCCTCTTCCCAGGATTGACGACACATTAGACACACTTGCTGGCAATAAATGGTTCTCGACTTTGGATCTAAAGAGCGGTTACTGGCAAGTAGAATTACATCCTGATGATCGTGAGAAGACTGCATTCACCACGGGACAGGGACTGTGGCAATTTAAAGTTATGCCATTCGGATTATGTAATGCTCCTGCCACCTTCGAACGCCTGATGGAGACAGTGCTAAAAGGACTTTCCTATGAAGCCTGTCTGGTGTATTTGGATGATATTATCATTGTGGGGCGCACCTTTGAAGACCATCTACGAAACATCCGAAAGGTGCTGGAGAAACTCAGAATGGCTAACCTGAAATTGAATCCAGGCAAGTGTAACTTGTTCCGTCGTGAAGTGAGCTACCTCGGCCATATCATCTCTGCCGAAGGTGTGAGAACTGATCCTGAGAAGATCTCTGCAGTCGAGAACTGGAGTCGCCCTGAAAATATACACCAACTACGAAGTTTCCTGGGGTTATGCACTTACTACAGGAAGTTTGTCAAGGGTTTCTCAAATATTGCCAGACCACTCCACAAGCTGACGGAAGCCAAACAGAAGTTCCTGTGGACAGATGAATGTGAAAAAGCTTTCAAGCGACTTAAAGAGGCCTTAACATCATCGCCTATCTTGACGTATCCACAGCCCGACAGACAGTTTATACTTGATACAGATGCCAGCCATGAGAGTGTCGGTGCTGTTCTGTCGCAGGAAATTGATGGTCAAGAACATGTCGTTGCCTATTGGAGTAAATGCCTGTCTAAACCAGAGCGAAATTACTGTACCACCAGGAAAGAGCTACTCGCCATCGTAAAAGCCATAGAACATTTCCATCATTATCTGTATGGCAGAAGATTCCTGCTCCGGACTGACCATGCATCTTTAACGTGGTTGCTCCAGTTCAGGAACCCGGAAGGACAGATTGCCAGGTGGATACAACGCCTGCAGGAATATGACTTCGAGATACGTCATCGTAAAGGGACTCTACATGGTAATGCAGATGCCTTGTCACGGAAGCCCTGCTCGGAAAGCTGCAAGTACTGCTCTAGAGCCGAACAGAAATACCTGCCGATAAATCCGGTTGCCTGCCAAGTTACTGTCTCAACACCATCAGATCAAGATCCCGATCCATGGAGTGACGAAGAACTTAGAAAAGCCCAGTTGGAAGATCCTGACATAAAGCCAATATTACAGCTGAAGGAGACGACCAGCAACAGACCTACCTGGCAGGATATTTCCAGTTTTAGTCCCATTACGAAAAGTTATTGGGCACTTTGGGACTCTCTTCATATCAGAAACGGCGTATTATACAGAAAGTGGGAATCTGATGATGGGAAAAGCTTCAGATGGCAGATTTTATTACCAAGATCAAAAATTCCAGCTGTTTTAGAACAACTGCATAGTAGCTCTACCGGAGGCCATTTTGGGGTAATGAAGACTCTGCAGAAAGTTCGGGAACGCTTCTACTGGTGCAAGGCAAAGGAGGATGTGGAGAAATGGTGTAAATCCTGTGATGCTTGTGCGGCACGTAAAGGCCCGCTGAAACGAAGTCGAGGAAGACTACAACGGTATAACGTGGGAGCACCATTTGAACGGATTGCACTCGACATCTTGGGTCCTTTGCCACGGACCTACAAAGGAAATAAATACATCCTCGTCGTGATGGACTATTTCACCAAGTGGCCTGAGGCATATCCCATTCCCAATCAAGAGGCATGCACAGTCGCAGAAGTCCTAGTGCAGCAATGGGTGTCAAGGTACGGCACGCCCCTACAACTTCATACCGACCAAGGTAGGAACTTTACCTCTGATGTTTTCAAAGGACTGTGTGAACTACTCGGCATAGACAAAACCCGGACAACACCCTTACATCCCCAGTCGGACGGCATGGTCGAGAGGTTCAATCGTACCATCCTGAATAACCTCTCCCTTCTAGTATCAAGGAACCAGCAAGATTGGGACTTGAAGTTGCCATTGTTCCTGCTGGCTTATCGAAGTGCTGTCCATGAAACCACCGGCTATACTCCAGCCCAGATGCTGTTTGGACGTGAACTTCGTCTCCCTTGTGATCTCCTGTTTGGTTGTCCACCCGATGCGCCTTCATCGCCCGAGGAGTACATCCAAGATCTCCAGGCACGATTTGAGGACGTTCACAACTTTGCTCGGGAGCGAATTCACATTGCATCGGAGAAAATGAAGACAAGGTACGATCTAAAGACTACGCAACATGAGTTTCAGGAAGGAGAGAAGGTCTGGTTGTGGAATCCTGTTCGACGCAAAGGACTCTCTCCCAAGCTACAGTGCAACTGGGACGGACCATACACAGTCTTAAAAAGGCTGAATGATGTAGTGGTGCGGATCACTAAAACACCTTCATCAAAACCGAAGGTGGTGCACTATAATAGGCTAGCCAAGTACCACAAGTAACGGTAAAATTTAAATTTAAAATGTAAATACTTGTAAAATTTGCGCATGCGCACTGTAAATATTTGTACATATTTGTGAATTTTGTAAATATTTCCCACTTAATTTATATTTCTATGTTATCTTTATGTGCAACTTAGTTTTTGTGTTTTAGATTGTGTAAATTTGTTTAGTTTCGCCTCTTGACCAAGGGTTGCACTGCCCGGGACGTGCAGTCCTTGGGAGGGGGGCAGTGTTACGAAATTGTAAATAATTGTGTTTATTTTTGTATAAATTCTTTCAAAGAGGCTTAGTAAGTTGATAAAGTGCTAATTTTGTGCATTTCTAGTCGTTTTAGCGTTGAAATAGCCTTATTTTCCCTTAAAAACGCATTAAAAGGCCCCAGTAATGCACGTAATGGATTTGGCGCCAAATTTGGCGACTTTTTCCCACCTTGGCGATTTTTTTGGCGACCTTGGCGAGAAAATCCTTATATGGGATATACCAAATATGGAAGCTGTAAGTTGATTGGTTGACCACTTTCTAGAGTTTTCTCGAAAAATCCGGGCTCCATGGAACAGCATATAAGGAGCGCTTCCTCGCAAAGGGCAGTCAGAGTTCAGTTCAGTCTTCAGCCAGCTTCGCTAGTGCTTGTATTGCTCTTGAGCCTCTTTGAGAGAGACTTGCTTCAAGTGTTATTGCTATACAGTTTGTACTGTGGATTTGCTATTGACAGCTGTTGTTTAAGCTGTGTTTACTGTTTGAATTGAAGCTGATACTTGGTTTATAGACCTGTATTTTTCTGGAACTTTCTGTGAATAAATTACTGAATTTTTCTACGTTTGGCCTTTCATTCTCAGACAACTCACGAACCCCCAAGTACGCAACAATATTTTCTATGAAAGACTTCTGTGGTCACGAAATTTGGTGCGTAAATTGTTTGTTTGCTTCCGGCATTTATTGTAACTGGATTTCACGAAATTAGAAATTCCCCCCCCCCCTTCTCGGAGTCGGAGGGCAATAAACGGTATAACTTCAGTATAACCCCACAGCTGAATTTGGCGATTTTTCTTTGGCGTCGTTTTGAAGGATAACGATGTCATTCTGGACTGTTTGCGATATAATATGGCAGCCTAATATGTTGTTTATATTGGATTTATGATTTTACGTTTTATGATTTATGATTTAGATTATAATTTTATCATTTATCATATATGATTTTTAGATTTATGATTTAGCCATAAACGCCAACAAAAAAATCGCCAAATATCGTTGTGGGGTTATACTGAAGTCGTTCCCAATAAACATGTGTAAAAACATGTTTTTCCGTTTGAATTCGCTTTGAATTATCTTAGAATGGCGAATTTTGGTGAGCGGATATTGATTAAGTGTACGCATTATGTACATTAGTGGGATTTTGCAAAACTTCGAGCTCACCCGCTGATAAAGGGGAAGTAAGAAGTGGGTAAGTTGTGCCGAAGAAAGTGGAGACCTAGACTCCTCACTTTGCAAGCGAGAAAACCTCTACCAATCACAGCAAGAACTTAGGTTATTAATAAAGATATGGGATTTTGACAACTCATTTAAGTTTAAATGTCCAGCGAAGCGGGCAAAGCCTGCTAGTTATACTATAAAGTGCTTGCAAAACCAAGTTAAAAACTATATATTAAGTATATTTCTAGCAATAATTGTAACAAAAATTCTACTGAAACGTTTTAGAAAGTGTCTGGAAGGTATGATGACAAATAAAAAACTAGGAATATCTCTCAAATAAATAATTAAACTAGGAAAATTAATAAAATATTTTATGTGCAAAATATGAATTATTTTCTCTGTTAATACTCATAAAAAATGATAATTTTTTTTCACAGCCAGTCTCTCTCCCAAAAATCTTAAGTATGATTTTCCATTTAGAATATGCTTTAACTACAATAATGAAAATTTATAATGAAACGTTGAACGAAAGTTATCAGACATGGTTAAAATCATTGCTAGAATTAAATGTACAAAGAAATTTGATTACCTGTTTAAAAACTTAAATTACTAGTGAATTAATTACACATTTATTGTTTTCTATCTCTCACTATCTATAAAAAATTGTTTCTGTGATTCCACCGCATTTGTAAAGGAAAGAGCCGGGAGAAAACACCAAACAACACGTAAAATACCATGGAGAGAAAATAACGCACAATCCCAAATGTAAAAAGAAATAACGAAAATCAGCTGATATTATTTAAAACTAGCAGGCTACTGGTCACTAAATTTAAATGAATTTTCAAAAGAATTGAATCACTATTTACTTTTTATATCACATTTTGGGCTTTGTAACATAGTTAAAAATTCCCTTTTAAGGTCAAAAAGTCAAAATAATATATTACAAATTAAATTAAATTAAATATTTCTTCCGTTTTGCACTCTATGGTCTTATGTGAATGATTCTCAAGAATGAATCAGCAATTGTTTACAAATTTAATGGATTATGTGTGAGAAATAAGTACGCTGTAATTTATAAAAATTGCAGCTCTTTGAACTTCAAAACTGATAATTTAAAAAAAGTTATTCATTGCTCTTTAATATTAGACTGCTTTTTGTTTAATATTAGACTCTTATTTTAAGATAAAAGCAACCGAATGATGTTGTGAAACTTTGCAACGTAATATCTTTAAATCTAATAACTTAATGTATATAGTGTCCTCACAAAAAATGAACAGTTTTTAGAGCTCTTTTAAAAAAGTATAACATCTATGCAATATCTTTTTTAAAAAATCGTCAGTTTTTACTAAAAAAAATGGCCGAATTTCATCAAAAGCAATTGAATGATATCGCGTTGGGAAATTTTGCAACGTAATATCTTTAAATCTTATAACTTGATGTATATAGTGTCCCTACAAAAAATTAACAGTTTTTAGAGCTCTTTTTAAAATGTATAACATTTATGCAGTACCTTTTTAAAAAAATTCATCTGTTTTTACAAAAAAAATGGCCGACTTTTACTACTAAAGTAGTTAAATCTAGACCAATCAAAAATAGGAGTGGTCCGCCCGGATGTGTTCCACCGACAAACTCTTTGCTTTATTTATATAGAAAAGCAAGAAATGAACGCAAAGTAAACGCATAAAAGAGAGCTCGAATCGGACTTGGGGGTGGTTGGAATATTCGGTCAGGATTTGTAACTTCCCAATTATCAAAAGATATTGTTACGAATTAGTAAATAACTGTTTTTTTTTTATATAATTTAATCTAAAGTGGCTTAGTCAAGTTATAAAATGTTAAATTTCTGCATTTTTATCTTGATTTAACATCAAAATAGCTCATTTTCCTTCAAAAACCCGTTAAAATGCTTCATCAAGGCAGAATTGACCTTGGCGACCAATTTGGCGCTATTTTAGGGAATTTATTGTCGCTTGACGATTTCAGCGAGAAAATCCTATTATCGATATATCAATTATCGAAGCTCTAAATCGAATATTTCATTAAATTCCTGGAAAGGTTCTGGAAATATGCTAGAGTATAAATAATAATACTTCACTTCAGCCGTCCAGTTCAACTTAAGCCAGGCTTTTGCAGTTGCCCGAGCCTTCGCTACTGAATGCAACTTACGCTGTGTTTTGTGCTTATGGTACAGTTTAAGCTGAGATTTTTATGTTGTCTAAGCTGTGTTTTCTGATGTAACTGAAATTACTTAGTTGACAGATTTGTAATCTTCTGGAATATTCTGTAAATAAAATTTTAAGCTTCTGCAAGACCTGTCATTCATTCATGGACAATACAAGAACTCCTCCCCCCCCCCAATCCTCCAGTACACCTCAATATTAATTCTAAGCATTTAAAACAGTAAGAAGTTAAAGAAAAAATATTAACCGAAAGAAAATGCATAAATTTAACAGTAATTGGACAGTACATCGCTAACGCATGAAAACTGTGCTTTAACCTTTCACGAGCAATTTATTTAAGCTCACTTAATATCGAAATCCACCAGAATTTACCAGTAAAAGGAGAAGAATATAAATACATATCTTGCAATAAGTTATAAAAGAACAATTCTGTTGAAGAATTCTTGGATGCATTCTAGCATTTGGGAATTAAAATTAAGCAGGGAAAATTTATCGCAACACATTTGAAAGAATTACAGGTTTTTATTATACTATTTCATTGTAACGGTAAATAACAAAAGAAAAAAAAATGCACCATGAAAATGGTACTGGATGATGTGAAATAAAAGCAAACAGAATTAAAATAAAATAATCTATTTTAAAAGCACGTAATAATTATTTCTGATCGAAAAAAATAAACACGACCTTTACTCGGATTGGAAAAAGAAAAATGAAAAAAGTAGGCATGAGTACAGTGTGAAATCTTTAGTGTAATTTAAATAAAAGTTTTAAAAATTGTATATATAAAGTAACTACCAATAAAATAAAATTTAGCGTAAAGTTAAAATAAAAATCATAAGTTAGTATTAGATAAATAAATAACAAGGAGGAAGAGCAAAATTACGTATATGAGGAAATTTTCATGCAACAAACATAAAAAGTATTGAAAAAAAGTAAAATAAAAATAAAAATAAATCATTAGAAAATTTCTAATAATTTTGGAATTTGCAAAACGCTTCAAAAATTCCAAATAACAAGAAAAAGTAGTATTAGCCTAAGCGTTCAAAAAGTTAAAACAGGGGGTTTAAGACCAAAAATCGGTTAGCATCAAGAATCATTTTACTTTAGCTTGAACCGTTATTCTCACTCTCCACTAATATTTTTCGTTTTCGAAATTCACAATCATAAATAATAGAAGAATTATGAAATGCCTAGCTATAAAATTTCTTTGGTGGTAGTAAGTCAGAGGTTAAGGCCGATTGACTGCACTGCACGTGGGTCCTAGGCCTGGCTGAAAGGCACTTCGTGAGTGTCTGTATAAATGATTCTAGCATGTATTTATGAAAGTTTTGGAGATAAAGCCACGGAAAACTCTTAATGGCTAAACTGATGAGCCTGATCTGGAATCGAACCTGGAATCACTTTCTGTCTACTGGCTTCGAGAAAAGAACCTCTTGACTTTTGGTGAGGAAAAGATTTATTTTGTGATTAAAACCTAACCTAGTTTACCTGTCGCAAGCAGAAATTTATGTATTAAAATCAGTCCAAAACATAAATTTCCTTTTTAATTTTTAGATTGGTAATGTAATGCTACAATTTTAAAACATCTTAGCCCATTGACATTGTTTAACCATTGACAAAAAATGTAGAAATACAAAGCTATAAGCTCCAGTTATAGAATAAAGTAAGTATATAAATTAAATCAAAATTTTAAATTTATTATAATTTTTAAGCGTAAATCAAAGCTATATACCGTTAACGTATTTCTTTTTCTTTATCTTTTTTTTTTTTTTTTTTTTCCCATGAAAAATGTTTTTATGTAGATTAAAAAATGATTTATGTATTTTATAAGACCACTGAGAAAGTTTTCTTGAAAATATTTTGTTCAAATTTAGATTTGAAAACATAACTTATTGCACGTTCGCATAAAAATATTCTCCATTCTTACTTTAAACTGAAATATGTTCTCAAATACACTTTACGAAAATCGTGGTTTTCAAAAAGCTATTTTATAAGAATATCAATTTTGTATTCAGATTCTGAGATTTCTAAATCAAACTTGAAATGATTTAAATGAATACTGGCGCCATCTACCGAAGAAATATATCATTACAGTTCGATTTTTTATGGAAATTAACGAAATTTGTCAAAAATGTTACTGATCAATTTATTTATCTAAATTATCGATAATCTTCTGTACAGATAGATGTATCATGTGTAAAATATTTGAAATTTAACTTGGAAGAATTATATTAAAATAAAACTTCAATCTTTGTAAAAAAAAAAAAAAAAAAAAAAAAGAGTTAAATGTGTAGAGGTCAGGACAATTGTTTATGCGTGGGACCTTGAACTGCAAGAATGTCCTCATGGATGTCTTTCTAAGGGGTCTTAGTACGTATTCACGCGAATTTTTGGAGAAAATCACGGAAAACTCCGAAATGCTAGGTTCGAAACCGGTACATCCAGTCTATCAGCTTCGAAAGCAGAACCTCTTGGCTATTGCCGGAAAAACGTCATGCAGAAATCTTACTTTTGAGTGAAACTATTTTCCCATTTTGACTGAAATATTAAACTCCCTTATTTTATCATAAGCAGTTTTTTATTACATTTTAACCCAGAATTTTTAACCAAAAGGTACATCATGAAAAAAGCAACGGGTCCACTAGGATCTCCTTTTTCTCGCATGATGAAGGTCGTATATGAAACCTTAAACAGCGCATTAATGTCAAGAAAACTCTGCAATAAAAAAGCATAGAAGTTATTTTAAGTATGAATAATTAATAAAAATTAAAAAATGCATAGAAGTTATATTTTATTTAGTTTAAAACAAATCAGTAACCTCATATTATAAATTTATTAGTTCGGTGCTAGGTATGTAAAATACGATTAAAAAAAAAAAATCCGAGCACAGGCTATGGTTTTGCATTGAATATTTTTAGTACGGCATTTTTGAAAGCTTCAGCCCAGAAATATTACGAACACCTACGGGTTGATCGACGGCAACATGTAGAGCGAAATACCATTCCATGATTCTGACGGGAAAGAGAAAGAAGGGATTAATTCTTTCTTCCCGAAACAACTGGTGCTAGTTTTTGCAATTTACGATGTTTGATTAAAAGGTTTTTATTCGTCTTCATTTAGCATCAGTATCTCGGTGCGTTTTCTACACTACTTATAGTAATTCATGCGATAAAAGTATCGACATTTCCCACAATTTAATTACTTTACCCACATCGAAACTTCGATAAATGTATTTAGTTACTCTTAATTGTTTCGAAATTACTTTGTGTAAATTCTTTTTTAGACAAAACAATTTCTAATTCAAACGTAACGTTTAGTTTCAGCTTCCGTTTGTCGGATTTAAGATGAAGCCATAAAACTTCATTTAAGTCAATTAGTTCCAATTACCGGTTACTATATCTGTCGTAATCAAGGACATAGAAAGAAATACCTTACTCATCTATGTTAGGAAACAGAATCGTTTGGAAATTAAACAAAAACTGTGTGTGTGAATGGTTTACTCATGGTTATTTATTCTGTATTATATTCCTGTACTGATTTCGTAATTGTTGTTGTTAGTATTAAAACAAATTTTCATAAATATAACACAATATATTCTGCTGAAGGTTTTTTCGATTTCTGGAAGAATTTAAATTTTGTATAAATTTTTATCTATTTGTATTGTTCCCTATTCTCTGTACTATATTGTGCTTACTTAAAAAAGAAAAAAAGAAAGAAAGATAAGAAATAAGATAAAAGAAAGGAAAAATTATCTTCAGCAGATGGTAATTAAGTCATATATACACGCCTATTTTTTTTCTTTACTTTCTTAAAATGAAAATTAGAAAATTCTGTTCATAAATCTGAATTCCTGTGCTACTTTCAGTTACCATGGCAATGCAAATTTTAGTCCAAGTTAATGTAGTATTATCTAATATTGATCGAATATATATACACATTTTATAAAAAGGACGTAATAATACGTTTTTCTTTCTGTTATTTCGCATATTTCATTTGTTTGGAATTAGATAAAAAATGATTCGGCAAGTTGCAGTTTTAAAATTTCTGTGTTAACCTCTCCTTATTTTATTTTATATACATTTCATTATTATTATTATTATTATTACTCCCATTACCCCACTACAGACTACAGTATCTAATGGGCGTATTCTATTTGGCTAAAAAATTCGATATCGAATTTCATTTGATTTACATGTTTAAAGGTCCCCTGAGTCAATATATATATATATATATATATATATATATACATATATATATTAGTTTTCCGCAATTGGTCAGTGTGTGTGTATGTGTGTGTGTATACACGTGTGTGAGTGTGTATGTGCGTGGGGAATCGTCTGACTATCATATCTCTGAACTGAAACGAAAGTTATAAAGACAGAATAACGAAACTTCTAGTGTACAGATTAATCGTTCAACTTTTGTTGAAAATTGAAAACATGAAAGTAGGATATTGAAATCCGAAAGTGGGGCCGTTAGTCGGTATCTCAAATGCTGCTGTAACAATTTTCTTCAAAGTTTCTGTATAAACATCTTTTTAGATGTCCTTTCGTATGTATTAGTTCGTTACTTCAGGATAATTGATAGAAGTCCTGCATAATCAATTTTAACTCTCACAAACGCTTTCCTTTAAAAGCGGCTCAACGGTTTTTCTTGTGTGTGTGTGTAAAAACTTTCTTCTATTAACTCTCTTTTAAATATCTGTTCGTATTTAGTTATTATTATTATATTATTACTTTATATTAGTTTACTGTGAACAGACGAGTTTGCCAAGTTCTGGTTAAAAACGGCAGTGGGAACGGAAGTCAGTAACTCAAAAATGGCGCAAACGATTTTTCCCCCCTACATAAACCCCTTTATAGATGTCCTTTTATGTGCATTAATTGATTACTACAGAAAAGTGACAAAAGTTTTCCTAATTAGAAAAGTCAGTTTTAGATCTTAAATTGGTGTTTCAAAAAGCGGAACTACCGAATTTTGTAAAAACTGCGTTTTATATATCTTTACAACATATGTATAAGTTTGATCCTACATGAAAATTGTTATGTTTCCGATTTGTCCAGTCGATTTTATGTATTCTGTCCACGCTATCACCAAAAAGAGTATATAACATGCGTAGTGCATTGGAATCATTGGAAGTCGTGTAGTTACACGACTGTTAGTGTAGTTACACGAATACATCACACTGAGAAAAAATTCTGTAACTGACATCTGGAATCTAAATTGTGACTCTAGAAAAAAATAGTTCCATGTCATCCTTATAAATTCTAGTCCCCTTTTAAACCCCTATTAGAATTCTAGAGCGTTTGCCTATATTCTCGAAGCCAAAGTTATTTAAAAATCTCTGCAAATAAATGCGAATACAAGAGGCGGGTTTCAGAAACTATAATATTGGTTTATTACCCAATTCTAGAAAATCAAGCGAGAATTTCCCACAATACAAAAGATTCAGAACAGGTGCAAAATCTATTGGGCTTATCCTCATTTTAAGAAAAAATCCAGTTCAATATTTATCCTTCATCCGCCGTTTGTAGAATATGGCAGAAATTGCGTTCACTCAGAAATAGATATAGCATTTTTGACAATCGTTTGGTTTTCTTTTTTCTTTTCTTTTTTTTTTTTTTTTCTTTAAATGAAAAATCGATTGCATTGCACATATCTTTGTTTTCAAGAAAATTCGCGTTCGCTGTTTAACTCGCTATCTGTCGGTTGCAATATATGACAAAAATTGGGTTTCCTCGGAAACAGTATTGACGATTTTAATAAAAGTTTGGGGTTAAGTGATTATTAGGGGGCGGGGGGGGGGGGGATCGATTGAACTTACTCTCATCTTCAGGAAAATCCGCGTTCGATGCTAACCCTTTATCCGCCAGTTACGAAAATTGCAGAATTACGTTTTATTCGGGAATGGTCAGGATGATTTCTATGAAAATTTGAGGTTAAATGTTTTTTTTTTTTTTTTTTTTTTTTTTTTAAAGCAAAATTATTTGGACGTATTCTCATCTTCAAGAAAATTCGTGTTAATTGTTAACTCTTTATCCGCCATTCGCAACGTATGCTAAAAAATGGATTTACTCAGAAATAGATATAACAAATTTAATAAAATTTTGGGATTAAGATTTTTTTGGGGTTGAAAAATCGATTGAACATATCTTTATCTTCAGGAAAATTCACGTCCACTTTTAACCCTTTATCCACCAGTTGCGAAATGTGGCAGAATTAGGATTTACTCGGAAATTAATATAATGGTTTCGATGAAAGTCTAGGGTTAAGTGTTTTTTGGGCAGAAAAATAGTTTGGACTTATCCTCCTTTTGAGGAAATTCACGCTGCAAACACTTTATCCGTCGGTGGCAAAATATGTCTATTCAGAAACTGATATAACGATTTAACGATTTAACGATTTCGATAAAAATAAATAAATTAATTAAAATTAAAATAATTTAAAAAAATTAGAGTTAACTTTTTTTTTTTCTTTTTGGATGAGAAACCCATCTGATTTATCCTCTTTTTCTCGATGATTATCGTCACAATTAACTCTCACTTCGCCCATGATAAAATATGGCAGAAGCTTTATTTTCTTATAAACTACTTGAATTATTTTAATAAATATTCAGATTTAGGAACTTTTTGAATTTACAATTCAATTTGAATTGCCGTCCTCTTCAGAATAAATTAGCGTTCACCGGTAAAGCGTGATTGGTCCTGAAAAAATGAGGCTAGATCTTCGTTTCCTCCAAAAGTACTCAAATGATTAAAAAAAAAAAAGAAGAAAGAAAGAAAGAAAGAAAGAAAAAAGGAAAAAAAAAAAGAAAAAAAAAGTTAGATTTAGTGTGTTTTGAGTTGACATTTCAATATCAAATACCCTCATCTTCAGGATAATTAGATTTACTATTAACTCGCATTAAATCGAGAAAAAAATAAGGCAGAAACTTGGTTTTCTTAGAAATCGCTGGAAGGATTTAAAAAAAAAATAATAATTATATATATATATATATACATGGTGGCTACTAAGTATCCGTAAAATTTTTGAGAAGTTTTATGGACTACCTACTTCATTATAACCACTTTTTTTGTTGTTATAATGCTTTTATCTTTAAATATTATTTATTAAAATAATTTGCATTTACTCAAGGGAAGTTTCTGAGCAATCAGGGAAAGAAAAATCTATAGATAAATGCAAAAAGTTTCGTGATTTTTTTCAAAGTGCGGCGCATCTAAGATATTTTGTGATCCGATGAGAAAATTTTAACTATTTAAGTCGCTAAAAACTCTCAAAATCATCGCAAACTTTTTCGGTCCAGCTCTCAAGAACACCAGGAAACGAAAAGATGCAACAAGGTTTTTGTTTCCAAAATTTTAATGATTTGGGCTGAGATTAGCGCCAATGGGAAGATTCAACTGGTTTTTATCGAAAAAAACGTAAAAAATTAATGGAAAAGTTTATCAAAAAGAAGTTTTAGAGAAAACCATACTTCCATGGAAGCAAAATCACCCGGCTATGATCTTTCAGCAAGTTTGTTCTCTGGCCCATGGAGTTAAATCAACAGTTGCTTTAATCATGTCAAATTGAAAAGGTATCTGATCAAAAGTCTATGTTCTTCGAACAGCTCTGATTTGTATCCAATGTATTTTTCAGTGTGTGGGTTCTTAGAAGAACAATTGCAAACACAGAAAATCATACATTTGCATAGATTCAAGAAAACACTGAGCAAAATACGGGATGATTTAGATTCAGATTGCTACCGTCAAATCACTTCCGAAAAGATCGCAGCTTGCATCAAAGCCGATGACCGCCATTTCGAAAACTTATAGTAAAAAAAATAATTGTTAGACATTAAAAAATAAAGCTTTAACTTTGTTTGCCATTTCACTAATTGTTTATTATCAAATACTTTTTCCGGATACTTAATAGCCAATATATATATAATGTGTATTAGAGTTTTTTTTTTTTTTTTTTTTTTAGATGAAAACCCGATCTGATTTATCTTCTTCTTTAGGAAAATTATCAGTCGCTGGTACCCTGTGCTTTTCCTGGAACAAAATATAGCAGAAACCTGATTTTCTAGTAATCTGCTTGACCAATTTTGATAATATACATACATACACATACACTTATATATATATATATATATATATATATATAGTTAAGGATTTGAGATGATATTTGATATGAATTTTTCTTATCTCCAGGAAAATGAGATTTTACTGGTAGCCAGTGCTCCGTACGATAGAAACAATATATTTCCGAAAACAACTGTATTTACAGTATGAATATCTTTTACAATGAGACCGAGTAAATTCGGTCATCCAGGTATTTGTTATAATTTAAGAAAATTAAATAAATTTATAATTATAAAATATTCTGCTTATATGCTTGTATTTAATAATTCATGGTAAGGAACATAAAACATATGTTACAACTAAAGAAGACAAAAGAACTACTTGGAATAACACATATAAATTATCAGGTCAAACAAAAAAGTTTTCTAAGTTTAGTTGAACAAAATTTGAGTTATTAACTTTTATACCTCTCCGTCTCATTCAATTTTCCATAATAAAATGTTTATGTAATATACGTAGTAAAACTTATACTGGAGTTGACAGATTGTGCATTTTCCTGGTGAGTTTTGCGTTTTTCAGACTTGTTTTGTGTCGCACATTTAAACCGTTCTCGTACAAAGAATTATTCTGTTATCATTTAAATACTGTACTTTTAGTAATTTTGCTAATAATTTCAGCTTATATTTTCAGCTTTAATTTTTTCTTTTTTTTTTGAAGGGATAGCAAAATGTTTTATAAAATTATGTCGAACTCATTGATTTTTACTTTCTCTTACCCATAGGGTCGAGAAAGTATTGTTTTAAGGTCAAATTTTCGAACGTGAATTTTTGTTATATTTACATGTTCTGAGGTGCCCTAAATAAAAAAATCATGTTTTTAGCGAATGGTCTCTGTGTGTGTCTGTCTGTGTGTCTGTTATCAGCATATCACAAGAACAAATAGTAGCAGAAATTCCAAACTCGGTATTCTAAATGTGTATCATATAGGGATGCTACAGTAAGCTTTTCGTTGAGATGAAGCAAATGGTTCGTGTACAGGGACATTCAAAAGTATTCAAATACATTACGTATATGTTGGAAATTGCAGGTAAGTAGAGTTTAACACCTATAGACTGCACTAAAACAATTGAAACGAATATATATTTTTTGTAATAGAGATAGTCAACTGGGAAAAAAAATTGTGTATGTAGGAGCCTCGCATCCCCCTCATGGGGGAAGCCCCCTCGAGGGTAGTAAATTTTCATGATGGGTATCTTTCAAAAGAGCTCGCCAATACCTTTAAAACGAATGGTTGAACCATCAATCTGCGTTAATTTAAAATTAAGTTATCGATTTTTTTCATTTTTAGCAAAAAAAAAATTTTTTTTTTTAATGTAATATTGGGAATAAATTTAACTTTTTTGGATATTTAGTGTTATACTACTTCTTTAATATGGAAATCGTCTGCATTATCATAAAAGATAATTTATTTAAATAATAATTTTAATAAATTATATTTTAAAAACAGAATTATTTTTAATAACCGAATTAAATTCTATATAAATGTAGGTGCATTAATGAAACAGGGGTTGAGGGGGGCAGTTGCCCCCTCACAGAGAACTAATTATCATGTAAAACACTTCCGAAGCCTAATTTGAATTGTTTAACATAGGTTTACATGACAGTACTCGTTATCGTACCTCTTAATCTTCAACCTGTATTTATAGTATTAAATTTCAGGGTAAGAGAAAGTCGTGTGAGTGACACACCAGATTATTTTATATGTTTACCTTCAATTATAAATAATTAAAAAAAAAAACTTGTATTCTTTTTTTATTGCTTAAAAAAAGTATTACTAACATATTGAAAATAGTTTACTAGAAAGTGTTAATAGTGGAAGTATAAATTATCTAAAACCAAAACAAACTGAATAATTCTAGTGTTAAGTAGTAGTCATATTTTCCAACAAACCTAACTCGGACTCGAAAATCTCTGGACAGCCTCTACCTGCCCCAACAAACCTAACTTGTACATACGAATAAAACTTTCTAAAATAATCGTTTTAAAACCATCGCAGATTTTCAACGAAAATTTATATGAAACATACACATAAGTAATTATTATTCGATTTTGCAAAAATTTGTGTATAATGATCAGAGGCGAGGCGTGGTTCAGAAAAATGTGGAAGCGCTGAAGCGAAGCGCTTCCGAAAGCAAAGGAAGGATCAATTCAGCTTTCGACGAGGCGACGTTACTTGATTACTTTTAAAAAGTCATAAAAAGGGGAAGCGCTGCTTCCATCGCTTCCATGGATGCTTCGCCACTGATAATGATGATTGTGCCCTCGTCTTTTGAGCGTATCTTTTATTTATATTTTTTATTTATTTATTTATTTTTTAATCTGTGAAATTGTAAAAATTTTCTCGTGTTAGAAGTGTTAAATAAAAATTGATGTATACTATTATTAATATTGTTATTAATGACAGTTTCTGCATATTTATATATATATAATTTTTTTCCCTTTATTTTCAGAAGTTTATAAACTCCTGAAATTCAAGAATTAAAATCAAATGTAGGAAAAATGAAAGTTATTAAGATCCATGAGTTCAGAATGAAACTTAAAGAGATTTTAAACAACCTATATAATAATAATGAAAATTACAGAGCGTGGACAACAATGTATTTTACGACTTTTTTAAAAAAAGAGTTTGAATATTATTTCCTACATTAAATTATTTTTATGATCACTCTTGTTCACTAACGGTCGCATTCGTTTTATTATTCTTCAGAGGTTCAGCATTGAATTTCAGTTTTAATGTCTTTTAATAACATAAATTTATTAATGATGCATTATCATACTGAATACTTATCTTACACAAGAACAAATAAAAAGCTTAAATTTATTGTGTATAACTATTTAACAGAAAAACAGCAATGTGTTTAAAATTGACTGTGGGTAGTGACTGCGGGTTGCTTGCGCCTCCTCCCCACCCCAAAGGGCATTACAGGTGTAGTTTTTATACATAAAAAAATATTTGTTTTTTAGTTTATTGTTTTATTGTATATCAAATTAGGAGATGTGTCGTTTTCTGAAGTTATGAAAGAGTTAAGTTCTGAAATTAATTTAACATGTGAAATGATTTTTTTTTTTTTTTTCATTTTTAAAGATAAATTGACTATTTATTTCAGAAAAAGACTTCACTAAGTGCATACAATAACTAAAAAAATTAAAATTAAATTGGGTATTATTTATATTATTATGTAACAATAAATTGAAATTATGTATACTAAATCATAACTCATAAGCAAAGTTAACAGATACAATTAATGATGAATAATATGTGAAAGGGAAATTTGAATATTATTATATATCAATAAATTTAAATTATGTATACTAAATCATAACTCATAAGCAAAGTTAACAGATACAATTAATGATGAATAATATGTGAAAGGGAAATTTTAATGTTTAATAGTAGTAAACACAACAGGGGGATCTTCTAAGGATTTTTTATTATCAACATCTCACCCACATATACATATATATTAGCTCTGCAGATTTGGTCTTTGCTTTGATTGGTGGTCCTTGTAGGTGTCCAGTTTTACTATGTTGACGGCCCAAAGCCTATTTTTTAGGAAGGCTGGCGATTGATGTTTGGAAATATAATGTACTACCAGACTTGGAATTGAAATGGGCATCTGTAGGCAAGGAGGAAGAATTACAGTTCTCTACTTTCATAAAGTTTTTTAAGCCGGAACTACAATTTTGCCAACGTTGACTTTTGCAGGTGGTGAGTTTTTTCTATTTTCTTCTAGCAGGTTCGGGTGGGGGTATGTCTTGCTAGCATTTCATTTGATGAATTTTAATATAAACTCACAATATAATGTCTTTTTTTTTTTATCAATTATTGGAATTTAATTTTTAAAAATATAATAATGTTTATTAAATAAATCATAAAAAATTCAGTTGTTATAAATTAAAGTTTGCCTGTTTGAAATGTAACTTGGAGTATGCTAGCTTGGCATATCTTCAAAAACCTGTTACATAGTTTTTTAATGGCTGTGTTCCCACCTGCTGACGAAGAAAACACAGCATTATTGAAATTTTGGCTTGAATAATGTTGCATTTAATCCCTTTTCTTGTTTATTAATACTGTTAAATTGTTTGTTTTGGTTGTTTATACATTCCACTTTCATTTTTTTCATTTATTTAATTTAAATTTATTAATATATATATATATATATATATATATATATATATATATATATAACAGTAGAAATTAAGAAAATAAAGTTATTGGTTTACAGGGACAGTAATTTTCAGATTCCACCGATCCGTACATACCTTGACTGGTTCGTTCTTCAATTCTATTATATTTTTAAAGATATTTAAAAATTTATAAACTATTTGTTTTACTAAGACTTACTTTGTTTATAAATTTACAAGTCAAATATGATAATTTTTTTTTAAATTAATTAAAAAATGCAAATGAAGTCTCATATAAATAAAAAATTTATTCTTTAAATGAGCTTAATGTCACGTATTTACTATTAAGAATTAGAAATAAGAAAAAGGTTACAAAAATGAAATTAAATGAAAAATTACAGAGAATAGGTGATATTAAAAATTTAAAAAAAAAAAAAAAAAAAAAAAATTGGAGTGACTCCCCTCGATTTTCTGAACATTAAGTAATTAACAGCTGTGTAAAAGAATTAAATTAAGAGAAGTCGTTAAACGAACAAATGAGAATATTATAACAGGGTGTTTGTGTATTTTTCTGTGTAAAGTATGTTGTTTAATCTAACGCTATTGCCCTTCAAATAAGTTGAGCCCATAGAACATCATGTTAAAAAAAATTTCGTTGGGTCCCTATAAAAATCAATAATTGCTAGACTCACAAAAATCTATGCAGTTCCTTTGACGGTGACCTATAACATGTATATAAATTCTCGGCTCATTCAGATGAGGATTTTAGACGTTATAGCACTTTAAATAATTTGATCCATAAGCGATAAAGAAATTTTCTTTGTATTTCTGTAAAATCCATTTGTGCTATATTCTCCAAAATTCATGCAGTTCGTGTGTGACAAGGATCTATAATGTGTATATATTTTTTCAGCTCAATCGAATAAGGCATTAAATCGCTATTGCACTTTAAATAATTTGGGCCCATAAACCACAATGATAAAGAAATTTTTTTTGTATTTCTGTAAAATCCATTTGTGCTATATTCTCCAAAAATCATGCAGTTCGTGTGTGACAAGGATCTATAATGTGTATATATTTTTTCAACTCAATCGAGTAAGGCATTAAATCGCTATTGTACTTTAAATAATTTGGGCCCATAAATCACAATGACAAAGAAATTTTCTTTGTATTTCTGTAAAATCCATTTGTGCTATATTCTCCAAAATTCATGCAGTTCGTGTGTGACAAGGATCTATAATGTGTATATATTTTTTCAGCTCAATCGAATAAGGCATTAAATCGCTATTGCACTTTAAATAATTTGGGCCCATAAACCACAATGATAAAGAAATTTTCTTTGTATTTCTGTAAAATCCATTTGTGCTATATTCTCCAAAAATCATGCAGTTCGTGTGTGACAAGGATCTATAATGTGTTTATATTTTTTCAGATCAATCGAATAAGGCATTAAATCGCTATTTCACTTTAAATAATTTGGGCCCATAGACCACAATGATAAAGAATGATTCTTTGTGCCCCTGCAAAAAAATTATAAATGCTAGATTCTCTAAAATTCATACAGTTCGTGTGACAATTATCTATAACGTGTATATAAATATTCAATTCAATCGGATAAAGCGTTTAGACGCTATCGCACTTTAACGGCATAATGATAAGGAATTATTCGTTGTATTCCGGTGAAAAAAAAAAAAAAGTGCTAGATTAACCAAAATCTATGCCGTCCGTCCAGTTGTGATCTATAACCTGTGTACAAATTTTCAGCTCAATGTAATAAGGCGTTTAGGCGTTAAGGAATTTTTTTTTTTTTTTTGTGTGTGTGTGTGTGTGTGTCCCTGTAAAAAAAAATTATGAGTGCTAGATTCATCAAAATCTATAAACGTTTGTACGACTGTGATTTAGAACATGTGTATAAACTTTCAGCTCAGTCGAATAAGGCATTTAGACGTTATAGCACTTTAAAAAAAATTTGCCCATTGGCCATAATGATAAGGAATTTTTCTTTGTGTCCTTGTAAAAAACCTATAAATAATAGATTCGCCAAAATCAATAAGGTCTGTGCTATATGGTGACCTACAACATACGTACCAATTTTCAGCTCATTTGAACAAAACGTTTAGACGCTATCGTGTTCACTAATATACATGCACACATACAAACATACATCACTCTAAAAATAGCAAATATAAGCTTAGGGGGCCTCAAAACATGTAGATACATCAAAATCTCAATATTGGATTTTTGCTATGATTACAATATTTTCCTTACATATGTATGTCCAGGAAGTAAAAAAGTACACTTACTATCGTTATAACATACTAATTCTGTGGCAGAATTACGGGCAATTTTAGGTAAACGTTAAAAATAAAAAAAAAAACTGAAAACTTCAATGGTCCAATAAACTACTTGAATTTTTTTTTTGCTGGTCCGTTGAAAGTTTTTGTGGTCCCAGACTAACGCACCACTGTTAATTTCGAACCTTGTATATCTATATCTATATCTATCTATCTATCTATCTATATATATATGTGTGTGTGTGTGTGTGTGTGTGTATGTATGTTGTACGTATGTATGTATGTATCTTGTAACAAAGTTGAAGAATGCAAGAAACAGGCGATGAAATGCCACCATAATCCGCAAGCACCAAAAAAATAAAAATAAAATAAAATAAAATAATAGACAAATAAATAAAATAAAAATAACCAGTAATAATGTTAGTAAAGATATGAAAAATACAACAATACTCATTGGAATATTATGCCCAAAAATTTGTAAAACAAATAAGGATATCCATCCATAACTAGGGTTTCGAATTTCGTGCAGAACTCATACCAATATTTCTTTAAAACTTTTCCCTACTTATAAAATCGCTATGGTTTAAAAACAAAAAACAAAGAAAATTTTGTTTCATGAATACTAGTGTAAGTTCTGCGCCAAGTTTCTATTCCTGATAACGTACTTTAATAAAATTTGATGTAATTTAAAATTAAAGTGAGAAATTACATACACTGTTAAAAAAAATGCAGAAAAAATACAGAAATTCTCTGTAATTTCAGAAAAAAAGTCGTAAAATACGTTTTGTTTACGTAATTTTTCCGTAATTTACGCCTTTTTTCTGAAATTACAGAGAATTTCTGTATTTTTTCTGCATTTTTTTAACAGTGTATTCATAAAAATCACGATCGTTCATCCATATCAGACTTTAACAATATGTTTGTGTGTGTGTGTGAAAATTGAAAGTACAGGTTTATTAAGAAATTTTAGGCTACGAATCTGTCGTCCAAGTATGTTATTTTGACGACAACTGATTTCATAGCGACAACTTTTACCGTCATCTGGAGTAACCCTGTATCACTGTTAAAAAAATTCAGAAAAAATACAGAAATTCTCTGTAATTTCAGAAAAAAAAGTCGTAAATTACGGATAAATTACGTAGACAAAACGTATTTTACGACTTTTTTTCTGAAATTACAGAGAATTTCTGTATTTTTTCTGCATTTTTTTAACAGTGTATAAGATAAAGAAAAAGTAATTTATAATTTTATTAGCGTCAGAAAAATATAAATTTATTTCATTAAGAAAATATGCCCTATCATATAAGTTCCAATGGATATGTTATTGACATATTGAAATAAATAACCATGTTCATTTGTATATGTACAATAAACTATTACATATACACATAATGCGTAAAAAACTACCTTTCTTTTGGTTTTACTACATTCAAGCTAAGGGATGATGACATTATAAATCTCTTTTTGCAAATTACTTTATTAGAGTTGTAAAGATTTGTATACATATACAATAGAATATAACATACAGATAATAATAAAATTTCTTGAAAACTATTTGAATTTAATAAAATTAAATTAAAAAATTAAATTCTTACTGCTAACGAATTTTTATTTATTTTCCCTTCGAAAATCTAGCTAACAGCGTATAATCGGCAATTATCCGAGTTCACTCGGATAATTGCCGATTCAAAAGGTTTTAAATAAAAACACCATTTTAACTTTAAAACTAGTGGATCTGCAGATCAGGAGCCTCAACGTCCTATTTACATCAGACATTATTCAATAGGTCATTTTTATTTATTCCTTGCTATATAATCGTATATATTGATTCGATCGACTTGTTACCATAATCGGATACATTCCTGAGGGGGGCTGTCGCCCCCCTCAACCCCTCGCTGTGTCTCTATTTGCATATCTTATAAAGTGTTGCGGAATTGTAAATAATTGCATTTATTTTTGTATCAATTCTTTCAAAGAGGTTTAGTAAAGTTAATAAAATGCTAACTTTGTGCATTTCTAGTCGTTTTAGTGTTAAAATAGCCTAATTTTCCTTTAAAAATGCTTAAAAAAGCTCCAATAAGGGAAGAAATGGATTTGGCGCCAAATTTGGCGACTGTTTTCCTCCTTGGCGGTTTTTTTGGCGATCTTCGCGAGAAAATCCTTATTAGGGATATACCAAATATGGAAGCTCTAATCTCATTATGAGATACGAGAATTTTCCAGAACAGTCTGTGTTCGATAGAAAAGTATAAAAGGAGCATTTTTTCGCCAAGGCGGCCAGTCTCAGATCTGTTTCAGTTTCGTCAAATGCTTGCTTTGCTTTGAGCCTCTTTAGATGAGACTTTCTTTATGCGTTATTGCTAAACAGTTTGTACTGTTGATTTGCTGTTAACGGCTGTTGTTTAAGCTGTGTTTACTGGTTGAATTGAAGCTGATACTTGGTTTATAGACCTGTATTTTTCTGGAACTTCCTGTGAATACATCAGTGAATTTTTGCAAGTTTTGCCTTTCATTCTCGGACAACTTACGGATCCCCCAAGTACGCACCAATATGTATTCTTAATAAACGACGGTCTTGTATTATTTCCCTGAAATTCATAAATACCAAATTTCATACAAAAAAATTACATAGCATATCGGAAATATTTTGCGTAACCTTTAAACTAATTTCCAATTCTATGCCCACAATTATCAACAAGAAAACATGTTTTTAAAATTCTAACAAAATTTCATTATATTTGATGGGGTGTAACCATGTTAAAATAAACTTTTAAGAAATATCGACTATAGACCGTAATAGTACGAAATTATTTTTGTATCCCGGAAAAGTAGCCACAGTCATTATAAACGCCAATAATAAGAATAAACCTAATTAATTATAACTCATTAATTTTTCAAACTAATTTGACATCATTTGGATGATTACAGTACATACTCGGAATTATTTTGTGTGGTTGTAAGGTCGAGACTATAGAACGTCTCCACAGTCCGTTTGAATTTCAGCTGAATCCAGCAATCTAAAGTTGGGAAGGTTAAATTACTTCGTCGCCAGTAACTCGGCGACAGTTGAGGTCGAGTGAGTTTTATGTCGGCATAGTGCTGCTGTGAAATAATTAGGATCTGAATGTTTGATGAATGGGAAGTGATTGTAAGTTTTAACTGAAATGAAGGGAAAAGATGTTTGTTAGGATGTAGTATAAAAGGAAGGATAGTGAATTGCTAGGATATAGATATAGGATGTAATGTAGTGGATTGGAGCGGCTAGCGGTAATGGAATGTGATGGGTTGGTAGCTGATAAGAGTGCAGTGATGGTAGAGAGGTGTAGTATTGTGGCGTAAATTACAGTAGGAGTCCGTCGTGAGTGATCGGGAATCCGCTCGACGCTCTGAAGTGAGAAAAGTTAGTAGTAGTAAGGAGCAGTCGCCAAAAATATCAGCATTGGTGAGATAAAACAACTTCTTATTTTATATCTTGTTTAAAGTTAGTTCCTGAAGTCATTTATTTGAATAAGTTAGCTCAACGCCCTCCTATATATATTGAACGCTAAATAAACTTTGTTATCCATTTGTTAACTTTGTCTCGAGCTCTCCTCATTACGTAATTAAGTTAATCTAAGTTAATCTTTAGGATTTAGATTCAACAATAGAGAATCATGGCCCACTCTGAAACTCCACATGGTCCCATAAATTATTTAGTCTATACTTAACCTTTTTTAAGAGTAAACAAAATTTTAAGCATCTTTATGATGTATGTTAATTTTATTAAGTTCAATTCAGCATAAACGCATTAAAGTGCGCGCTTAAATAAAATTTTGTCCATAGGCTCTAATGCTACGAAATTCTTTTGCTTGTCTCTGTAAACAAACCATAAACATTGTATACACCAGTAAAAACTATTCAGCTTACTTTGCGTTTAAAATTAATAATTGCTCCAAATTTAACATCGTTTGGATGACTACGTGACATTGTCAGAACACTTTTGTAAGGTTCATTAATTAGAAAGCTTAAGAGCACATATTTTCTTTAAACAACATAAGTTTAAACATCTTACACACGTATGCTAGTTTAATTTTCTTGATTGCAAAGTAAAGATGTTAAAATGCGTTTAAACGCAATTCACCTCATACGCCGTAATGTGAAGTATTTTGGCGTGTCCCTGTATACAAGCCATAAAAAGTATAGACCTAAGAAAATAAATAGCTATTTCTATACCGAGCCTGAATATATGTGTCAATTTGCAAGTCAATTGGAGAATTTTTGCGGCCTGCTATTGCGGTACATACAAATTCATCCCATAGGCCGTAATGATAAAAAAAATTTGGCGTGTCCCTGTACACGAACTACAAATGGAATGCACACCCAAAACTATACAGCTAATTTCGTGGGGATCATGAACATGTGTACCAAATCTCAAGTCAATAGCGTGGTATTTGCGGCCGCTATCGCACGACAGACAGACAGACGGACAGATGGAACACGAAATCCTTTTGAGTCTCAACAGAGGGCCTCCACTGACGTTTCGGCAAAAATTGGAAGTCAATAGCTTGATTTTTGCGGTGGCTATCGCGGTACATACAGATTCTTCCCATAGGCCGTAATGATTGAAAAACTTTGGCGTGTCCCTGTACACGAACTACAAATGGAATACACACCTAAAACTATACAGCTAATTCCATTGGGCTCATGAATATGTGTACCAAATTGCAAGTTAATAGCGTGATTTTTGTGGCCGCTATCGCGATACATACAAATTCCTCCCTTAGGCCGTAATGATAAGAAAAATTTTGGCGTGTCCCTGTATACGAACTAGAAATGGAATACATACCAAAAACTATACAGCTAATTTTGTGGGGATCATGAACATGTGTACCAAATTTCAAGTCAATAGCATGATATTTGCGGCCGCTATCGCACGACAGACAGACAGACAGACGGAACACAAAATCATTTTGAGTCTCAACAGAGGGCCTCCACTGACGTTTCGGCAAAAATTGGAAGTCAATAGCTTGATTTTTGCGGTGGCTATCGCGGTACATACAGATTCTTCCCATAGGCCCATGATAGAATGACTTTGGCGTGTCCCTGTACACGAACTACAAATGGAATGCACACCTAAAACTATACAGCTAATTCCGTTGGGCTCATGAATATGTGTACCAAATTCCAAGTTAATAGCGTGATTTTTGTGGCCGCTATCGCAATACATACAAATTCCTCCCTTAGGCCGTAATGATAAGAAAAACTTTGGCGTGTCCCTGTATACGAACTACAAATGGAATACATACCAAAAACTATACAACTGATTTCGTGGGGCTCATGAACATGTGTACCAAATTTCAAGTCAATAGCGCTATTTTTGCGGCCACTACCGCGATACATACAAATTCCTCCGATAGGCCGTAATGATAAGAAAAACTTTGGCGTGTCCCTGTATACGAACTACAAATGGAATACATACCAAAACCTATACAGCTGATTTCGGGGGGCTCATGAACATGTGTACCAAATTTCAAGTCAATAGCGCTATTTTTGCGGCCGTTATCGCGATACATACAAATTCCTCCCGTAGGCCGTAATGATAAGAAAAACTTTGGCGTGTCCCTGTATATGAACTACAAATGGAATACATACCAAAAACTATACAGCTGATTTCGGGGGGCTCATGAACATGTGTACCACATTTCAAGTCAATAGCGCTATTTTTGCGGCCGTTATCGCGATACATACAAATTCCTCCCATAGGCCGTAATGATAAGAAAAATTTTGGCGTGTCCCTGTATATGAACTACAAATGGAATACATACCAAAAACTATACAGCTAATTTCGTAGGCCTCATGAACATGTGTACCAAATTTCAAGTCAATAGCGCTATTTTTGCGGCCGCTATCGCGCGACAGACAGACAGACAGACACACAGACACAGCCCAAAACCGTTTTGAGTCTCAAAAGAGGGCCTCCACTGACGTTTCGGCAATTACTAGTGGATCTGCAGATCAGGAGCCTCAACGTACTATTTGCATCAGACATTATTCAATAGGTCATTTTTTTAATTCCTTATTACATAATAGTATATATTGATTCGATCGACTTATTACCATAATCAGATATATTCCTGAGGGGGGCTGCCGCTCCCCTCAACCCCCTGCTATATCTCTCTTTCTATACCTATTTGTATATCATATAAAGTGTTACGGAATTGTAAATAATTGCATTTATTTTTGTATAAGTTCTTTCAAAGAGGCCTAGAAAGTCGATAAAATGCTAATTTTGTGAATTTCTAGTCGTTTTAGCATTAAAACAGCCTAATTTTCTTTTAAAACGCATTAAAAAGCTCCAATAAGGGAAGAAATGGATTTGGCCCCAAATTTGGCGACTTTTCCCCTCCTTGGCGATTTTTTTGGCGACCTTGGCGAGAAAATCTTTATTAGGGATATACCAAATATGGAAGCTCTAATCTCATTGGCTGATGAGATACGAGAATTTTCCAGAACAGTCTGTGTTCGATAGAATAGTATAAAAGGAGCACTGTTTTAGCTAAGGCGGCCAATCTCAGATCTATGTCAGTTTCGTCAAATGCTTGCTTTGCTTTGAGCCTCTTTGAATGAGACTTGCTTTATGTGTTATTGATAAACTGTTTGTAATGTTGTTTTGCTGTTAATGGCTGATGTTTAAAGTATGTTTACTGGTTGAATTGAAGCTGATACTTGGTTTATAGACCTGTATTTTTCTGGAACTTTCTGCGAAGAAATCACTGAATTTTTGCAAGTTTCGCCTTTCATTCTCGGACAACATACGAACCCCCAAGTACCAAACAATATGTATTCTTAATAAACGACGGTCTTGTATTATTTCCCTGAAATTCATAAATACCAAATTTCATAACTCTAAATTTCATACAAAAAAAAAAAAAATGCATAGCATATCGGAAATATTTTGCGTAACCTTTAAACTAATTATCAATTCTCTGCCCACAATTTTCAACAGGAAAACATGCTTTTAGAATTCTAATAAAATTTCATTATATTTGATGGGGATGTAACCATGTTAAAATGCACTTTTAAGAAATATCGACTATAGACCGTAATAGTACGAAATTACTTTGTGTATTCCGGAAAAGTAGCCACAGTCATTATAAACGCCAATAATAAGAATAAACCTAATTAATTATAACTCATTAATTTTTCAAACTAATTTGACATCATTTGGATGATTAGAGTACATACTCGGAATTATTTTGTGTGGTCCCATAAATTATTTAGTCTATACATAACCTTTTTTAAGAGTAAACATGATTTGAAGCATCTTTATAATGTATGTTAACTTTATTAAGTTCAATTCAGCATAAACGCATTAAAGTGCGCACTTAAATTAAAAATTTGTCCATAGGCTCTAATGTTACGAAATTCTTTCGTGTGTCTTTGTAAACGCACCATAAACATTGTATACACCAGTAAAAACTATTCAGCTTATTTTGCGTTTAAAATTAATAATTGTTCCAAATGTAACATCGTTTGGACGACTACCTGACACTGTCAGAACACTTTTGTAAGATCCGGTACATTAATTAGAAAGCTTATAAGCACATATTTTCTTCAAACAACATGAGTTTAAGCATCTTACTCACGTACGCTAGTTTCATTTTCTTCATTGCAAAGTAATGATATTAAAATGCGTTTAAACGAAATTCACCCCATATGCCGTAATGTTAAGAATTTTGGCGTGTCCCTGTACACAGTTTATAAAACATATAGCAATAAAAATTATACAGTTGCTTATATGCTAAGCTGCAACGTGTGCGCCAATTTGCAAGTCAATCGAAGGATTTTTGCGGCCGCTATCGTGATACATACAAATTCCTCCCATAGGCTGTAATGATAAGAAAAACTTTGGCGTGTCCCTGTACACGAACGACAAATGGAATACACACCTAACACTATACAACTAATTCCGTTGGGCTCATGAATATGTGTACGGAATTGCAAGTCAATAGCGTGATTTTTGGGGCCGCTATCGCGGTACATACAAATTCTTCCCATAGGCCGTAATGATAAAAAAACTTTGGCGTGTCCCTGTACACGAACTACAAATGGAATGCACACCCAAAACTATACAGCTAATTTCGTGGGGATCATGAACATGTGTAACAAATTTCAAGTCATTAGCGTTATTTTTGCGGCCGCTATTGCACGACAGACAGACAGACAGACGGACTGACGGAATCCAAAATCCTTTTAAGTCTCAACAGGGGGGCTCCACTGACGTTTCGGCAAAAATTGGAAGTCAATAACTTGATTTTTGCTGTGGCTATCGCGGTACATACAGATTCTTCCCATAGGCCGTAATGATAGGAAAAACTTTGGCGTGTCCCTGTACACGAACTACAAATGGAATACACACCTAAAACTATACAGCTGATTTCGTGGGGCACATGAACACGTGTACCAAATTGCAAGTCAATAGCGGGATTTTTGTGGCCGCTATCGCGGTACATACAAATTCCTCCCATAGGCCGTAATGATAAGAAAAACTTTGGCGTGTCCCTGTACACGAATTTCAAATGGAATACACACCCAAAACTATACAGCTGATTTCGTGGGGCACATGAACACGTGTACCAAATTGCAAGTCAATAGCGGGATTTTTGTGGCCGCTATCGTGATACATACAAATTCCTCTCATAGGCCGTAATGATAAGGAAAACTTTGGCGCGTCCCTGTATGCGAACTACAAATGGAATACATACCAAAAACTATACAGCTGATTTCGTGGGGCTCATGCACATGTGTACCAAATTTCAAGTCAATAGCTCTATTTTTGCGGCCGCTATCGCGCGACAGACAGACAGACAGACAGACACAGCCCAAAACCGTTTTGAGTCTCAACAGAGGGCCTCCACTAACGTTTCGGCAATTAAAAATAAAAAAAAAGGGGGGGGGGGCGAGGTACTAAAGTTGTAGCAAAGAAATTTTAAGAAATTAATATGGTAATTGTTGCTAAGGAACGAAATACATTTACTGCATTCCTTTCTATGGAAGATAGAGTAAAAAATTCTTGTCGTCCTAAATTAAATTTTGTTTTGTATAGAATCTCAAATCTCTTACTTAGAAAACAAAAATCGGCTTCGAGTTTTATGATTTAATTTATCTTATTCATTGAAAAATTAACTTATCAGTGCATCCACAAAGATGTTTGAATATATTGTTAAACTATAATAATATGAAATTGACTCGAAAAACTAAAAACCCAGTAGCCACAAATATTTGAAAAAATTCAAAAATTTTAAATTTTGAATTTTATTATTATTTTTTAAATTTAAATAGTTATTGACAAAGTTTAATATGGCTAATAATTTTATATTTCAATGCCTCTGTATGCAAATATTTATAAATTTAGAGAGTAATTTAAAAACTCTAATCTCCTTCATGAAAACTCTAATAATTTTAAACTCTAATCTTTTTCATGATGAAAACAAAAATTAATTTAATTTTGTTTATATTTTAAATAATATGAATAAAGTACAACAGATAACAACCGAGATCTTTTAATCCGCCGCTAAAAATTTCTCCGTTTAATCTTTTTATCTCAGCCAAGAATATTTATGATTTCAGAAATTTCCTTTCGTCACAACCAATTTATGACTCTTTTTGCATTACGATAACAAATCACAGATTAGAGCTCACTCGACCTCATTGCCTCGTCTCCTAGTAATTTCCCAGTTTTTTTTTTTTTTTTTTTTTTTTTTTTTCACTTTATGCTAATTTTTCATCAGTCTCCCAGTTATTTAAATCGTAAGGCATGTTGATAGCAATTTTGTTATTATATCTGTCTATAGGAAGAAAATAAACAGAATAATATTAAACAAAATTTTAGTACAGTTAACCGCCGAAATCTTTTAATTCGCCCCCAAAAATTGCCCATTTAATGTTTTTATTTCATCCAAAAATATTTTCAGAAATTTTCTTTAATCACAACCAATTTATGACTATTTTTTGCATTACGATAACAAATCATAGATTAGTGCTCGCTCGACTTCATTGCATCGTCTCCTAGTAATTTCCCAGTTTTTGTTTTCTCTTTACGCTAATTTTTCATCAGTCTCCCAGTTATTGAAATCGTAAGGCATGTTGATAGCAATTTTGTTGTCATATCAGTCTATAAGAAGAAAATAAATAGAATAATATTAAACAAAAATTTAGCACGGTTAAACGCCGAAATCTTTTAACCCGCCCCCAAAAATTCCCCATTTAATGTTTTTATTTCATTCAAGAATATTTTTCAGAAATTTTCTTTAATCACAACCAATTTATGACTCTTTTTGCATTACGATAACAAATAATCTGGTGTGTCACTCATACGACTTTCTCTTAACCTGCATTCAAAAAGAATGTAGACTAAATCCTAAAAACAATAATGAAAAGATGATAAATTATAATCTACAGTCGGCAACAAAATTATTGAAGCACTAGCGATAATTCCTACTTAAAAGATGGGGACCTAATGCTGTTTTGTTAAGTAAATATTTATCGAGTCTTATACTGTTTGTAAAAAGGCAAGTTAACCATTTGCACCTCCGTAACGCCCCCCCCCCCCCCAAAAAAAAAAAAAAAAAAAAAAAATGAAAATGTGTTTTTGGAAATATCCTAAGACACATGGCTGTTTTCAATACCTTTGTGCAATTTTTAGCAGCTCTAGTGAAAAAAAAAGAAAAGGAATTTCTGAAATTTCCCCCCGAAAAACGATTTTTACCCTCCCTCATGTAAGAATCAAGAATCCTAAACCCGTAGATAATGTTTTATTGACACTCAAATCTAGTCTCCTCATGTGCAATTTCTTCACCGTGAAGTAATTTGAGGCCAAAAAAAAAAAAAAAAAAAAATACTTTTTTTCTTTTTTCTTCCTGCCCCACAGGGGGAAAGGGAGAATTTCGATAAATCCAGTTACTTTACGGGTCGGATACATATAAACAATACAAGCACCAAACTTTGTGACAGCAGCTCCCCCCCCCCCCCAAAAAAAAAAAAAAAAATTAATTAATTAATGAAAAATGGCAGATCACAAAAAATCAAAAATGTGTTTGAAATATCGTAAAGTAGATGCATGGCTGTTTTCAACATCTTTGTTACGTATTTGGTACAGTTCTACTCAAAAATACGGAATTTGCAAAATTTCCCGCCAAAACTCGGTCTCCCCTCCCTCACCTTAAAAATCGAAAATTCCTAAATCGCTGATATTGTTTTATTTGTACTCATGTGTAGTCTCCCCATGTGCAATTTCTTCACTATGAAGTAATTTGGAGCCCAGTTATGCTTACAAAGATGCTTTTACCTTCTGTCCCTCCCAAGTGAGAAATGGGGATAATTTCGAAAAACCAGTTACTTTAGATGTCAGATACATATAAAAAAAATTCAAACACCAAAATTCGTGACCGCATATATCACTGATTGCTCAGGACAAATTTAGCGCTAAAACGGGTGTCTCGATTTTGCCCCCTCGTACCTCCCCCCCCCCCCCCCCCCAAAAAAAAAAAAAAAAAAAAAAAAAATCGCAAATCACAAAAAATCAAAAATGTGTTTTTGGAAATATCCCAAGGAAATCGCATAGCTTTTTTCAACATCGTTGTTCCATTTTTCGTAGAGTTCTACTCAAAAATCCGGAATTTGAGAAATTTCCCGCCAAAAATCGATTTTCCCCCTCCCTCCCGTTAAAAATCGAAAATTCCTAAATCGCAGATAATGTTTTATTTGCACTGATGTCTAGTCTTCCCATGTGCAATTTCTTTACTATGAAGTAATTTGGAGCCGAGTTATGCTTACAAATGTGTTTTTGACTTTTGCCCCCCCCCCCAGTGGGGAAACGGAGGGGGAATTTCATGTGATACCCAAACAAAAATAGCGTTACAGACATACAGACACGATGACACACACACACAAACAAAATTTTCTGAAGTCATTTTTAGCTTTCATGGCGTGTGAATCGTGAAGATATCGCAAAATTTTTTGATTCTGATAAATTTACAGACAAAAGTCTGATTGTTATAATATAGATTACAAATTTTTCTGAGGTAATGTACTAGCAGACTTTGCCCGCTTCGCTAGGCACTATACTTAAATGAGCTGTCAAAATCCCATATCATTATGAATAAAATTATTGATAAAATGCTGCTATAGCTGTTTTAAAGATGTTGGACGGAGTAACTTGAATGCCACAAATATTTCTTTGAGGAAGTTCATCTACTGCGTTTTATCCCCTTCGATGCAAACAGATTTTTAGTTGATAGCAAGCGCCTTAAAAATTAATTTGCTTATGCATAGCGTATAAATACGAAAAATGGTGAGAGAGGAGTAAATGAGATAGATTTTTTTTAAAGAAAGGTAAAGGGGAAGGTAAAATTCACCATCACTGGATAGCTTTTTAAAATTTATTAAACACTTATTTTTTTTTTTTTTTTTTTTTTTTCTTCTTTTTCATTTTTCGAACCGAGGAGTAAATTTTTAAATATTTCTATTTTCAGACGTTTGTATTTGTGTTTAATTTTGATTGATCACAGCGACATCTTGAAGAAAAAAATAGCAGATCAAAACTATGTGATTTTTTTAAATGTAGAATCTTTAATGAAATATAGGGATTTCTATTTGATATTTTGAACTTGTCTTCGTCGATGCGAGTAATTAATTCTGGCATCATTGGGTAGTTCTCTTAAAAATACCGAAAATGTAATTGTTTAACTTTTCAACCCAAGGTGTATTTCTCTAAATATATTTCCACGACGATCTTTCTATGTTACATCCAATATCTATCCATACAGATTTCTTTCATCAAAATTTGGTAATTCGAAAGGTAGAGGCTTCTTAGGCTAACAGTAGCTGAATGTGCTTAACTACTGAAAATCTAATTTTAATCACTTTGTTTATGACCACCCATATTTCCTTTAAAATGATATGGCTTATTTAGGCAACAGATAACCAAGTTTCTTTCTTTCTGTCAACATAGATAAGGATCATAAAATATACTTACCCTCTCCGTATCTGTGTTTAGACGGCCACATAGTTCTCGTACTGTTATCTTGTGTTCGTCCTATGAGGATAAAATAGAATGTTTAACTTTCAGAAAGGTCTAGTCAATAATAATATACTACAATGAATTTACAATTTTAGTCTTGGAATTTCAATAATTTTCTTAAATTTTTAATTAATGAAATATTAAAATGCATTTAATAAAGCACAGTTCGATATAAGAAAAAAAAATGGACATGGTACAAAATTTTTCTTTTATATTTGTAAGAAATTTCAAATATAAACAAGCGTTTTTCAATGTTGAAATTACATTTTTTTTTAATACTTTAAACCTGTTTCATCGGAGTTGGTGCTCATGACTACAATAAATTTGACTGTCTATTCAGTTTCTATCCGCACTCTATCTTTATTAAATATTTTTTCATGAAACTTAAAATTAAGTAATGTAAAATTTAACTCATTTATTTATTTTTATTTTACTTTTTTAACGCCCCACGTGTGGACAAGAAATTCTGCTCTCCAAGAGGTAAATGTGAGGTTTCAGGTTTAAACCCAGAACGTACTCATCGGCTTACTCATTCAGAGTTTTCTGAGGTTGTCTTTGAAACTTACAAGTTAGGACCTCGTGTAAAAGCCCTCACGGAAGGTATTATAACTAGGCCTATGTCACAACTACGAACAACTGACTTTAACTTTTACACCACACTGTAGCACATAAGAAAAAAAAATTCTTTGTGTAAATTTTAAATTATATTTTCTAATAATATTTCTTTAAAGTATATTTATTTTAATATATATAAAACCTTTTTAAAAAAATATTGTATATTTAAAACTTTTTTTCTCAATTGTTATTATTACAGAAAATGTTCATAATTTTTATCACCTTTACTCTATTTCTCAATCTAGCAGTTAAAAGAGAAAAAGTAAATTAACATAAAACGAATTTAAAATCTTTTTTATAACGTTCTACTAAATAAATATTCGGAATTAAAAAAATTTCTTCGAATTTGAATTACTTAATTATGTTTTTATTAGAGAAATATTTTATTTTGTTTTATTTCATTTCTGTATTAAAAGATTTTCCTTTAATCCCGTGTATTTCTTTTTTCTCTTTTTTTTTTTTTTTTTTTTTTGAGAAAATTATTTTAAAACATTATAAAAATTTGAAAAAATTAAATTACATTAGATTAATATTTTTCTAAGCTATTTCTTGAAATTGATAATAAATAAAATAATTAATTTGGAATATTAGAGTCAATTTCATGTAAATTAGCTAACTGAAATTCAAACACTTTTTAAAAATGTTTAGAATCATTTCATTTCTTTCATCTAATTTGCATATATAGAGATAATGCGTATATTTAATTTTCTACTTTTGAGAAATTTGTTGCTAATTATTGGCTTTTTAAATATTTTCTTTCATTGTTTTTACTTGCATTACCCTACTACCGTAGGTAATGGAAGTATTGTATTCGGTCCAAAAATTCGATATGGAGATTTCACCTAATTTACACGTTGTAAGGTCTCCCTAGTCCAAAGAAAGTAGTTTTTGGCAATTGGTCAGTGTGTGTGTGTGTGTGTGTATGTGCGGAATAGTCTGGCTATCATATCTCCGAAACTAATAGTGATAGAACTACGAAACTTCAGAATTGATACAGTTTGGTGTTCAGATGAATTTCCAAATTTTAGTGAAAATTGTAAAACCGGCAGTAGGTCATCGGAAACCGCAAGGGGGATCGTAAATCTTTATTTCAAAAACGACTCTAATAATTTTCTTCAAAGTTGCTATATAAACACTCTATGAGATGTCCTTTCGAATGATATAGTTAGTTCAGAAAAATTGATAGGCGTTCTGTATAAATAGCTCAATTTCAGGCCTCGCAAGTGCGTTCCTTTAAAAACGTCTGTACTTTTTTTTTTTTTTTAATTCGTCATATTAACTCCCTTTTAAATATCCTTTAGTATGTAATTATTATTTTCCAGTCAATAACTGAGTATACCAAGTTTTGGTAAAAGTTAATGTCTCAAAAACGGCTCTAACGATTTTCTTGAAAATTGTTACATAAAAATTTCAATTTTAGATATCCTTTCTCATGTATTTCATGGTTATTACAGGAAAATCAACAGTCATCCTGCTTAGGTAGGTTAATTTTAGATCTCGAAAATTGGTGTTTCAAAAAATAACTCAACCATTTTTTCTGTTATTTTCTAACTTGCCATGTAAACTTTGTTTTATATGTCTTTACTCGTGTATTAAGTTTCTTATACCGGAAAAATTTTAGGTTTCTATTCTTCGTTAGGTCAATTTTATGTCTTGTGATCATATTATCTCAAAAAAAAAAAAAAAAAAAAAAAATCAAATAATACGTGTAATAGTGGGTAATGGAAGTTGTGTGGTTGTTTCACACCAGATTTTCATTTTTTATTTTTATAATCATTAGATTTTCAGCCGTTAAAAATAGTAACCGAATAATAATAATAATAATAATAAATAATAATTCTTATTATTCCTATCACAATTATAATCATACTAATTATTGTTATTGTTGCAAAATTATGCTAATCTTAAATGATTTTTTATAAAAATCAAATGGAATCATCGACAATTCAGTTTAGTAATTGTATCGGTTGAGGCTGATTGTCTGCACGAGAGATTTATGCGTTGTTAGAATGTCATTGGTGGGTGCCATTGGTGAGGTCCTAGAGCGTTTATATGCGAGTTTCAAATAAAGACTGTATATATATATATATATATATATATATATATAAACGGCCAGGTTTACGATCATGACTTGGGTTTGAAACCATCATCTCCGTCTGGTGACCGCGAACCAGGCACCTCTAATCTACCATCTTCGAAAGCCGAACATCTCAGCCACTCCATTTCAAAAGAGAAGGAGCTGAAAATATATGTTCTAAAGTAGATTAATTTTAAGATTGACGATAATATTAATTAAAAAAAAAAAAAAATGCAGTTACTTTATATTTTATTTGCACTAGGCATATTAACTGTAATTCTTTATATTTCCGTTCTGCGGTCCTATTATAAGTGCGGGGAACCTAATCATAAAAATTTTTGACCGCTGTTTTGATACGTTTTGATGTGTGAAAAATGCGAAAATCACAAAATCGTTATGGTATAATAACTTTAATTCATTTTATTCTCATGATATTTCAGTTCTCCAATTCTACTATAAGTACGGGGAACCTAATCATAAAAATTTTTGACCGCTCTTTTGATACGTTTTGATGTCTGAGAAATCCGAAAATCACAAAATCGTTATGGTATAATAAGTTTAATTCATTTTATTCTCATGATATTTCAGTTCTCCAATTCTACTATAAGTACGGAGAACCTAATCATAAAAAATTTTGAGCGCTCTTTTGATACGTTTTGATTTGTGAGAAATCCGAAAATCACAAAATTGTTATGATATAATAACTTTAATTCATTATATTCCCATTATATTTCAGTTCTTCAAGTCTACTACAGGGTGTTCATAAAAGTATGTCTCAGTTTCAATGGTATAATATAACAGTTTAATTTAGACTATTTACAACAAATCATACATCAAATTGAAGGTAAGCTAACTTAGTTTTTCTTACAAATGTTCAATATGTGCACCTTTAGTTACACGGCACACATCAAACCTATAGTCCAATTCTTCACACACTTTGCTTAACAAGTCCGGTGTAATGCAAGCAATAGCCTCTTCAATTCTGTGTCTCAACTCTGTCAAATCATTAGCTAACGGCGGAACGTAGACACGATCTTTTATAAAGTTCCATAGGAAAAAATCGTATGGCGTTATGTCAGGTGAACGTGGAGGCCAACGACAAAGAGCTCTATCGCCTCGATCATTACGACCAATTCAACAGTCAGGGACTTCGACGTTCGACCACTCTCGTAAACAGAGACTCCAATGGGGAGGGTGATCCGCTCTGTCGCCAAATAAAATTTATAGGTTCACCCTCTACTAATTAGGGAAAGAGCCATTCTTTCAACATATCCAGATAAGCCACCCCTGTTACGGTAGCTTCGGCGAAACAAAATGATCCGTACACTCGACGTCGGGATACAGCACAGAAAACGTTTAATTTTGGGGGATCTCTTTCGCGTTCTAGAAGTTCGTGAGGATGTTCGGACTCCCCAGATACGAACATTATGGGTATTTTCCTTCCCACTTAGATGAAAAGTTTACTCATCGCTGAACAGAACACGGTTAAGAAAGTCATCTTCCCGCTCAAACACTTCATTTGCAAAGTTAAAACTTACCCCATAGTCATCTAGCTTTAAAGCTTGTACTAACTGTAACCGGGACGCATGCGTGAACGTTTTCTTAAAACCTTCCACACTGCCTTCTTTGGCAACTAAAGTTCAAGACCGACTTTAAGAACAGATTTCCTAGTACTACGCAGGTAAGATTCTCCGACACAGTCAACATCCTGTTTACACACTTTTGGTCGTCCCGTGCTTCTTCCTTTACAAATACATCTGGTCGTTTCGAATTGCCTACACCATCAGCGTATGTTTTTGCCACATGGGGGATCACATTTAAACTTTAAACGAAACGCACGTTAAACTGAAATTACAGATTGACATTTAGCAAATTACAGAACACAAAACGTTTTACGCCAATTTGCGTATGTGGCGCTGCAAGCGAGAAAACAACAAAGCAGTACTCACTCATGCGGTTATCTAAAACTATTTAAATTACTTCTTAATTGTGACCTTGAACCAACACTGTACAATCCCAATAGTTGATACTATTAAAATTTATAACTGGGACATTCTTTTATGGACATACTGTGTAATCACGGCAACCTAATCATAAAAACTTTTGACCGCTATTTTGATGCGTTTTCATGTGTGAGAAATCCGAAAATCACAAAATCGTTACGGTATAATAACTTTAATTCATTATATTCCAATTATATTTCAGTTCTCCAATTCTACTATAAGTACGGGGAACCTAATCATAAAAATTTTTGACCGGTGTTTTGATATGTTTCGATGAGTGAGAAATCCGAAAAAGCACAATGATGTCTGTCTGTAGGGTGTCAGTTTATTAGATTGTTAATTTGTTAGTCTTTATGCGCGATATCTAACGAACAAATATCACAGAGATGACACGATAAGAATACTATTTGTTTTCAACATCTGAATATAAAAACTTTGTAAGTTATTTGAAAATTACGATTCTCTTAACATATTCAAGAAAATTTCGCATAAACATGTATTATAAGAATTATTCTCATCGTAAAGATATTGGACCAATTTTAAAATATCATTGATGATGCTAGCATAAGCTTATGTATTATGAACTTTCTCCTTTGAAAACTCCGCAAGTTATCAAAAATTTTATTATTTTGTTAATATAGGGGAACAGGACAAAATTTTGCATAAACATGTTTTATTTTTCTTGTAAAAATATTCAACAAATTTCAAAATGTTATTATGATGCTGAAACATCATTAACTTTATTAAAATCATCGTAAATTATTCAAAATTTGTGATTTTCTTAACATTGCAGAATAGGGCAATTTTTTGGTATAAACTGTCACTGTGGGGATTATTGGAATGAAACTACTATGAAGTTACATAAAAACTGAAATCGGAAACTCACACTAATAAAATCAAACAACAAATTAGGATAAAGTAAATATATCGAACTGGAGTTATTGTAGCCTGTTGGATGGGCCATATGATTCTGTGACCATCCGGAATAATAGGTAAACTTTATTTCTCTTGGAGGGATGGAAATTAAAAATCTGGTGTGAAACAACCACACGACTTCCATTACCCACTATCACACGTATTATATGCATTTTTGAGAGATAATGTAATCAGAAAACATAAAAGTGACCTAAAGAAGTAGAAACAGAAAATTTTCCGGTAAGAGAAACTTATAAAGACATATAAAACGAAGCTTACCTATAGCGAGGTAAAAAATAAGAGAAAAAAATCCGTACAACCGTTTTTAAAGGAACGCCTTTGCGAGGCCTGAAATTGAGCTATTTATACAGGACACCTATCAATTTTCCTGAACTAACCAACTATATCATTCGAAAGGACATCTAATACAGTGTTTATATAGCAAGTTTGAAGAAAATCGTTAGAGACGTTTTTGAGATACGGACTTGCGGTCCCACTTCCGGTTCCCGATGTCCCACTTCCGGTTAAACTCAATTATTGACAGGAAAACAATAATTACATACAAAAGCATATTTAAAAGTGAGTTAAAATGGCGAGTTTGAAAAAAATCCGTACAACCGTTTTTAAAGAAACGCCTTTGCAAGGCCTGAAATTGAGCTATTTATACAGGACTCCTATCAATTTTCCTGAACTAACCAACTATATCATTCGAAAGGACATCTAATAGAGTGTTTATATAGCAAGTTTGCAGAAAATCGTTAGAGCTGTTTTTGAGATACGGACTTACGGTCCCACTTCCGGTTTCCGATGTCCCACTTCCGGTTTTTCAATTTTCACCAAAATTTGGAAATTTCATCTGTACACCAGACGTATTTCAATTCTAAAGTTTCGTAGCTCTATCTTTATTAGTTTCTGAGCTATAATAGCCAGAAGATTCTCCACATACATACATACGCACTGACCAATTGCCAAAAACCACTTTTTTGGACTCAGGGGACCTTAAAACGTGTAAATCAGGTGAAAACTCGATATCGAATTTTCAGACCGAATACAATACTTCCATTACCTGCGGTAGTAGGGTAATGGAAGTAAAAATTGTTGTCTATCCCCTTTGCTTCTTCCTTTGTTAAGTATCGGCGTCTCTGCTTGTGAGGGTAAAATCTATTACATACCGATTTTATTCGCGGTCCCGTTGACGTTTCAATTCATATTTCCGCAACTAATGACTTTTTTTTTTTCACTACGAACTCCTGCTTACTTATTCTACCCATATGAAAATTCCTGTAATTTTGTGGCACGTATTCGCTAAATGTATAAAGATACAGAAAAACACAAACAATCAGACATCTTATTTTGTTATTATAGATAACACACATGCATATCTTTGAAATTTCCTAAGCCTATCTATCAAGAACAAAACTATAAACTAACAGTTAAAAAAATTACCGCTAAAATAAGTGTTATGTATAGGATTTTCTGAACATTTGAGTAACATTTTTTTTTCAAACGCTAACTTTTTTTTTCCCATAAAAAAATATTAAACACTGAATTTTTACATTTTTACTGATAATAATTGTTTTAATGTATATTTTTTAATTTTATTTTTTAAATTTATAAAATTTATTCCGATATCTTATGAAATTTACGTTCTTACCATGGCAACTTCTTGTTTCAGCTCTTCCAGATCCATCTTTCCCTTTTTCTTCGCCATCTTGGTATCTTTCTGAACCGACTGAAAAATAATATAGATAAATCATTATACTGACAAAATATGAACAAAATATATTTAATAAACTCTCTAAAATTCTTAGATATTTTCATAAATATGTATTTCACAACTGTAATGCTAAAAAAAAAAAAAAAAAAAAAAACGGAGGGTAGTTATTTTATATATAGTTTTCGTATTTTTTTACGTAACTACCTTGAAATAATAAGTGAAATAGGTTCCACCATCTATTCGATATTACTAGTTATTAATTCCAGAAGTTATTGAGATAAATATTTTTTCTTTTTTTAATCTGCTATTAGACTCCATTAGTATTCGCCGCAGTACAAATGAAATATTCCAACTTTCAAATGAAGTGTCGACAAGAAATTGAACTTTGTGGGTAGTTCGAGTTCGATAGTGCGTTAAGCCATAGAATACAGGTTTTAATCCTAGTTCCGCCAGTTTTCGAGTTTGTAAAAACTAATTTAGCTTACCCATCAAAAATCCTCATTGAAATAATGTATTTTTCTTTCTTTTCTTTTCTTTTTTCTTTCTTTTTTGTTTGATTTATAACTGGTCAGTGATTCCAATTCAAATTCATGAGCACAATTGTCAGTTATGTTATTAATGGCCTAACTCTTGACAATAGCATAAGATATAATAAATTTTTTTAAATTGATGTGCACTGGGAAAGGGTTGATATGCATCATATTGGTTATTTTCATTAATGAAATACTTGGTCTCTTATTTACAATTACAATAGTTTTGCGAAACTTTATATACCTACTTTAGATACCAATGCACTTTAAAATGTAAAAAACGAGGGGTAAAAAAGCTAAAATTCCATAGAAAAAGCATGGAATAAAAAAAAAAAACTTACAATGTTAAGTGGGGGGAAAAAAAACCGACTAACACCGGAAGGAATAAAAGGAAAAAATTGACTAGAAAAAGATATCGAGGAGCGGGAGGGAAGGTTGGGGCATTTTCAACCTATCGTCGAACTCCTCGCTTATTATGTGTCTACGCTATGTATAGAAAATATAAAAATGATTTCAAAAAATAGTTGCAATAAAATAAATGCATTAAATATCATAAATATTTTTTTAAAAACGTATTTTATATTGTACGTACGTTATATTTAAATTTTGCGGACAGCTAAGGGGGAAAAATGTAATTGATTACACTTGTAAATGGAGCATTTAATTCATTTTCAAATAAATAATCTGTAAAAGATAATAGTACATGTTTAACAATGTGTTACTATATAAAATTATTGGAATTGCAGCAATGAGATATGGACTTGGATGTAGAAATAATAATTAAAAAAAAAAAAAAAAAAAAAAAAAAAGATCCTATTTTTTTTTCTTCTTCTTTTTTAGTACTGTTTTGGAGTAAAACTTTCTATTTACTTATTTACACGCTTTGAGGTTCCCTGAATCCGAAAATCAAGTCTTTAGCGGTTTGTCAGTGTCTCTATGTGTACGTCTCTGTGTGAGTCTGTTATCAGCAGCAGAAAACATTTGTGACACGAAGTCCAAATTTGATAATCTAAATCTGTATTATATACGGATGTTACTTGACTTTTTTTATTAAATTCTGACAAACGGTTCGGATATAGGAAAGTGCAAATTTTCTCGTAGGTATATTCTAACAACTTTAGAACGCACTAAACAAAATGACATTAACAAATATTTTTTAGATGCACAAAATATTGCTTGAAAATCATTAAACTTAGCAAACAATTTATACACATATTATAGGTAATAGTTGTATAAACTGCATAGCTTTTGGTGAATCTAGCACTTATAGTTTTTTTACAGGGACACAGAGAAAAATTCTTTATCATTATGGCCTATGGGACCAAATTTTAAAAAGTGCGATAGCGTCTAAACGCCTTGTTCAATTGAACAAAAAAATTATACGTGTATAATACGTGTATATATGTGTACATATTCTAGGTCACTGTATCACGATCTGTATAGGTTTTGATGAATCTAGCACTTCTAGTTTTTTTACAGGGACACAACAAATAATTCTGTATCATTATTTTACAGGGACAAAATGCAAATTTCTGTATCATTGTGGCAAATGGGCTCAAACTTTAAAGTACGATAGCTGCTAAATGCCTTATCCGATGAAGCTGAAAATTTATATAAATATTATAAGTTACTGTTGCACTAACTATAACCATTCTGGTGAATCTAGCATTTGTAGGTTTTTACAGAGACACAACGAAATATTCTTTATCATTGTGATCTACGTGTTCGGTATGATAGCGTTAAATTAATCACCGTGTACTATATAAAGAAAAATACTCAAACACCCTATTATAATTTTCTCTTTTGTTTATTTAACAACTCCTTTTACTTTACTTTATCTATAAACCGTATATTACTCAATGTTCGGAAAGTCGAGTAGAGTCACTCCAGATTTTTTTTTTTTTTTTTTTTTTTTCCAAATTTTTTATAACTCGTTTTCGAGTTAAAAAAAAGTATACAATGATTACTTATGAGCAAATTAGTAAAATAGGAATTTAATATGAAGAAGCTTTTAATGAAAGAGAATGAATATTTTTTTTTATCAACACGTTTCTATGAGATGAAATTATTTCATCGTGTAAGTTTGCATTCGTTTTATTCTTTCTCTTTAAACTAGATAATTTTTAAATCAAATTTTCAGATTTATAGAGCACTAAATTCCCTCCTTAAATCTAATTTCATTAAAAATATGTATCAGTGAAGACGACAAAAATCTACGGGCAATTGGCAACGGTCTGGAACACACCGATAAGAATGGACCGGAGACATGCCATCGCAATTTTAATCCTCTATGGAGGAGAAAAAAGTGATATGGAGTTTCATGCTCCTTTTAAGTGGAGGATCAAAATTGCGATGGTATGTCTCCGGACCACTTCTAGGGGTGAGTCCCAAACCGTCCCCAATTGCCCACTGCGCAGCACTAGTGCGACATAAAACCCAACCAACCAACCAACCATGATGTTTTTAAAATAATTGTTCACTTTTACTTAGCTGAAAAAAGACACATAAAACTTTAAATAAATATGTGAATTTTTGATAATAATTCCTTATATTCTCCTGTAGACAAAACCGTTATTTTAAGTTACAAAATAAATTGTATCTCAATAAATTTTTGCAATTCTATACAGATATACATTAAAGTAATTTACAATGCTAAACATTTACTTAAAATGTAACATTTATTTAAAAGCGTTTACATAAATTATTTCTATATTGTTGATCAAATTTAAGTAAAAGAATCTTTTAATAAGTAAAACATGTTACTTTTTGAGACAATCTTAAACGAGTATTTTCAATTAATTTTATTAAGAATATTTTTAAAAATAGATCCTCTTCTTTATTTATTGCGTGAAAAATGGTTGAAAATTCTTCATTTCAATTTGATTTGTCAAATTAAATTTTATTAGATAACTTGAAAGTGGTTAAATTTCTGCCGTACGTTTAAAACATTTTGATTTTCGTTTATTTAAATGCAACATCTTTTAAATTTAATACATTTTATGCTATACAATATTTACGCAGCGAATAAATAACATATTTGACTTGATGTACAAATAGGCAGTAAAGAAATTAATTTCTTTGAAAGTAATTTTTTTTTTTTCAATATATAAAAAAAATCTCAAACCATTGGAAGAGGAATAGTAGGTTATTTCAGTTTCAAAATGTTTTTTTTATTTTTATTTTTATTATTTAGTAAGAAATTTATATACATATATCAAAATAGACTTTTAACAAAATAAAAATTAGAATATTATAAATATTAGGAAAATAAATATATTTTGTCTTTTTTTTTTTTTTTGGGGGGGGGGGGGGGGGGGAGAGGAGGAATGACATTCAAAGTCTCATCTTTAGTATCTATGAATCGAAATTTTTATTTTAATTCACTTAATTGTAATATAGTCTATGTTGATTGAATACATGTATATGTACATATATATATATATATATATATATATATATATATATATATATATATATATATATATATATATACATATACATATATATAGAAAGAGAGAGAGAGAGATTAAATTTTAAAAAACAATGACAAATTTAATTTGCATTAAACTGGCGTATAAAGATGCTATGAATTTATATACAAAACGATAAATTATTTAAATTAAATTATAAGTGAAAATGAAAGTGGAATGTATAAACAACCAAAACAAATTCTTTTAACAGCGTTAAAAGAATCTCAAAAAGATTATTAAAAGATTATCTCTTAAATATATCTTCAGAAACCTGTTAGGATTACATCGTTTTTTAATGGCTGTGTTCCCACTTGCTGATGACGAAGACACAGCTTTGTTGTAATTTTGGCTTGAATAGTTTTGAAATTAACCTTTTCTTATTTATTAACACTATTAAAAGAATTTGTTTTGATTGTTTATACATTCAACTTTCATTTTCACTTATCATAATTTAATTTAAATGATATATATATGTGTGTGTGTGTGTGTGTGTGTGTGTGTGTGTGTGTGTGTGTATGTGTGTGTGTGTATATATATATCCGTACCCCGGAGGCAAAGGACACCATGTACATTTTGTGAAAAGAGGTAGTACAATGTTCTTGATGTGCATTTTTTGCTTTATATAGAGGCATTAAGCGTCGTGCCCAGTTACTATAAAGGATGTAGGGCAGTAGAACATAAAACCATGTCATTTTCTTTATTCATTATAAATGTCATTAATTAATTTCATTATAACATCATTCCTAAAAAAAAAAAAATCAATTTTTTGACATGGTGTCTTTTATCTCCAGGATACAGGTATATAGATGGTTAGAAAACCCTATCGTTTTGCTTTTTATTTATTTATTTATTTATTTTATTTATTTATTTATTTTATTATTATTATTATTTTATTTATCTTTTTATTATCAAAGGAACGGCAATTTGAATCATTCTACCAAGAATCTTTATAATTTTTACGATATTTGATATGGATTTTATATTTACATCTTGCTAATAAATTATATTAAAACGTTTTCGTTAACACTTGCACGTGTTCAGTTTGAATAAAAGGCTCATATTCCATCAAATATTTGATATGTTTATATGCTCACTGGAGAACATTTTGCTTATTATAGTATGTCAAATTTTCGAAAAGTGGTGCTGCACTGGGTTGAATGCGTGGCACGTTATAATAAATAGGTTTTTTTTTTCTTAATTTCTTAAAGAATCCATTTATTTTAATGTACGCGCTGTTCATATACAAATTATTATTCATAAGTAAAAGAAGCTAAACAATTACATGCCACAACTACAATGCATTTGAAGAATTATTATTCATAGAATGATGTGAAACATTATATTTTTACTGGTTCAATTTTTTCCTTCCGAACGAAACTTTCACTGCATTATGTATATTATAATATCTTATTTGCACCCCAGAAAATTCAAGATAATCCATCAAATATTTCTTTAGATATTCGAAAAAAGAAGACTGGAAGTCTAGATTCGAAAGTGTCTAAATGCTTTTGTCCGTACAGTGTGTGTATGAGAGAGAGGGGGATAACGAATAAATATTTAAAAAAAAAAAAAAAAAAAAAAAAAAAAAGAAAGAAATAGAGAACGTGTAAATTTTACTGAAAATTAATTTACTTAACCTTCTGACCGCCGTCAATATCGAATGTATCCGTTCATTGAAAGCTATTGTTACATCCGCAATACACTTATTAATTTAAAATAACTTAATTATTATTGTTTTATTTATTTATTTATTTGTACTGCATTGTGAAGTTTATGCATATTATTCATAAAGCTTACCTTCAAGTACTTAGATATATTTGTAATGGCAAGATTATATAGCCTTTGATTTAGAACTTTTTTAAATTGCCCAGTGCAAACAACTTTATAATTGTGATTTTTCCAAGGTGGTCAGGTGGTAATTTTGATTATTATATGCTCATATTGATGAATAAAATAAAATGTTATCAAATTTGACTCTAAATTTTCATAAAACCTTAAAGTGGCATGTCTTTAAAAAAAAAAAAAAAAAAAAAAAAATCCATTAAAGTTTTCTTTTATCTGCCCCACTTGATACATTTTCATGAAGCAATATAAAAACATGTGTATATATAATTACCATAATAAAGACAAGTATATATAAAAACCCCAACAAAAATACTATTGCATTTCGAAAAAATTATCCATGAAAGTAGATATATTAAAAAGTATCACACTATAAAAACAGAGCAAGTATAATTGAGAAAATAATCTTACATTTTCTCAAACATTAGAAATATATAATCCGAGAAGTTCATTTGTTACTTTCTCTTACCCATATGTATGATAGAGAAATTATTGTTTTTGAGTCAAGTTTTCGAAATTGTGATTTTGTTACACTTACGGGTTTTCAGGTCCCCTGAATTTGAAAAACAGATTTTTAGCAGTTGATCTGTGTGTTTAAACCCTCACTACGATGTATGTCGGCACATTAAACCTTTTGCTGAGATCAATCAAATGGTTCGTGTACAGGGACATCCAAGATAATTAAAATCCATTAGGGTTATAAGCGAAATTTTTGGTAGGTAAAGTTTAACATTTACAGTTTGCACTAAACAAAAGAAATGGGCATATATTCTTTATAAGCATGAAAGCAAGTTTTGTATAGAATGTGATGTGGAAATCCTTGATCATTCATTTGCAGGGCTACTCAAAAGAATTTGGATACATTTGTGATATGCTTGAAAATTGTTGGAAATAAATTTCAATTTGTGTTACGTGTTTTTCATATAGGACTAAATTTAAGTACATAATATGGTGCCTATATCATCTATATCCTATATAACCTATATGCATGGATCCCTCAAATTAAGCAGAAGCATTCTTTTTTGTTGAATGTTACTGATGAAATGATTTACTACAATTTATCATGACGACATAAACTTCTCAGGAATTAAAATTACTTTCTCATACACTGTAGACAAAATACTTTTTTTAAGTTCAATTTGCTTTTTTTTTTTTTATCCCAATAATATTACGTTTTTAAGTTCTCTGCATACGAAAGTCAAGTTTTTTAGAGGTGGATCTGTATATATGTGCATTATCAGCATAACTTAACGATAGATAATTGCAGAAATTACAAAATAGTATTTTGAAATTCATATGAGTACTGAGAAAAAAATATATATACTGCTTTCATCTAGAATAAATAAGTGATCATTTTCTAAATCCCTTAACTATAAATATAGATTTCCGAGCTATGCGCATAAGACACGCCAATAAATTGAATAGATGAAATGATCGAGAATTTCTAGTCTACACATTTCTTGATGATGAAACAATATTTTGACTATTCCGCCTATTCTGAATCTTTTGTATTGCGATAAATTCTCGCTTGACTTCTAGAATTGGGTAATAAACCAAGATTATAGTTGCTGAAACCCGCCTCTTCTATTCGCATTTATTTGAAAAGATTTTTAAATAACTTTGCCCTCGAGAATATAGACAAACGCTCTAGAATTTTAATAGGGGTTTCTAGAACTCGCTTTCAAATGGGATTAGAATTTATAAGGATGACATGGAACTATTTTTTCTAGAGCCACAATTTAAATTCTAGATGTCAGTTACAGAATTTTTGCTCACTGAGGCTGCCACTTGAACAGTTTGATGTAGATTGGTAAGTTTCCAGTAGTGGTGCGGGTGAAAGTTATCAAAATAATTTGGAATAAAATTTAAATTAAGTAAAAACTTTGAATTCTTTATAAACATAGTTACTATATTTAAAGAGGGTTGCAGGGGCTGTAGATCTCCTCATACAAAATTACCTATCGAACAAAAGTGATCCTAAATCTCTTTTAAATTGTTTTTAAATTAGGTTTCTATAAATTACTTATTACGTTACCTTTATTCTGCAAAATGTCTGCTGACAGGAATGGAACATGGGCACAGAACTCATACCACTATCAATGTATCAAAATTTTCTTCTTAAATCAACGATATTATAGGTAGAGAAATTTCTTAAACAAATACCGGTATGAATTCTGCGCCTGTGTTCCATCCCTGTGCTTAGTATTGAAATGTAAGGTAAGAAAAAGTCGTGTGAGTGACACACCAGATTATTAGGCATGTTATGAAACATCCTTTTCCTTGACTAAAAAAGATGTATATACTTTAAGGTATAATCACATAGATAAAATAGTTTAAAGATTAAATGATAGAAGGTTGATTGGTTGGTTGTGTGGTTCAGTGAAAACCGCGGAAAACTCTGAATGACTAGATCGGCAAGCGCGACCTGGGATCGAAACCTGCACTTCCCGTCTACCAGCTTTAAGCGTAGAAAATTATATTAGGCGTACTTAGAGTTTAAAAGTATTTTATAATCGATGAAAGACACATGGTTTTTATTTCTTGTAAAATACTTTAGTCTATTTAATTATTGATTAAAAGAATGAAAATTATCTATTTAATAAACCTGTCTCTTTTAAAACTAATAAGGAAAAGGACAATATTCGTCACATGAAACGAAAACTAACTTTTTAATTTATTATCTATTTAAAGGTAACAACCATAATAGAAATTTATGGATTTGAGAAACAAGGAAGATACCAACAATTTACATAAAAAAGGGGGGTGGGTGACTTTATTAATTGGATGTGTTCAAATAACAATTACTTTTTACCCAATAACTTTCAACTTTCGTTTTAAATAAAAGCACTTTTTTCATCTATCTATATATATATTTAATTCTCCAATATTAAAGATTTAATTTCCTTTCATGATATAACTTTTTTAGAAAAATATTTTTTTTAGCTATAAATTTTTAATGAGAATTTATTTTATATATATATATATTTTATTTGTTTCAATATTTCATTAAATCGCTTTGAAAACTACTATATAAGTTTAAGTTAAATTCATTGCTTTTGATTTAATATTTCCCTTTAAATATTTTAAAGTATGTGTATTTTAGTAATTTATTTTAACCGAAATTTTTTGTTTACTTTTAATAATATATTTTGAAAATTTTCTTTATTTTAAATCATTATTTAAATATCTCATGCTGTAATATTTCCCTTTTTTTATTTTTCAAAAAATACTTTTTCATTACTTTAAAGGTTACGAGTACTTTTTCACGTTTTAAGTTTATATGGAGCAATATTTTTTAATAAAAATTTACAAACTTAAACATATTGCTTTTTTTTTCTTAATTTTACAATATTTCTAAATGTAATATTAAATTGTTATTTCTAATGTTATAATATAATGATGTTAGATTAATATCATAGCAATATTTTGTATACAAATTGTATTTTTTTTTTTTTTTTTTTTTTTTTTTAATATACAAGAAAAAATTATTTTCTAAAAGTAAAACATTATTGAATCTTAGTTCAAATATAAACTGAATTTTGTCTAATGTATTAAATTCTTTATACTATAATCTATATTTTTGTAGAGAAAAAATTACTAATTTAATACAAGTGTAAGTCTTGAAATTTTACTTTCTTAAACTTATTTTGAAATAAATATTTACTATAAAATATAAATTATATCAGAGAATGCAAGAGTGTAAAATTCTAAATACATTCTAAATACTTTATATTTTAAATACTGCTAGTAAACAAATGATGATTCATTGACCAATATATCACATTCACATTACATTTTATCTTAAAAATCGTAAAAATGCAATAAGTTGCAAATTTTACGCTTTATTAGTGACTAGCTGACCCGTCCTACTTTGCACGGATGAACAAATTTTAGCTAACGATGAATTGATATGCAAAAAATCAAAAAAATATCAGTTTATATGTTATAGTCAGGCAATATTATCAACTGAAAAGTCAAAATATAATTTTACAATTATTTTTTTCAATCAGTTGTTAAATGTTGGTAATTTTTACTTTATGGTTATTTATTTATTTATTTCATAAAAAGAAGCATGTCTTTACTCATGAATAAAAAATATTGAAAAATAAACCTATAACATGAATATGTGTTTGATAAAGTTGACGTCATAATTGCTTTAATTATTATTTATTTGTTTTTATAATATTAATTTCTATTAAACACAGAGCTTATGTGTTTTTAATTTTCTTAAATTTAACGTCCGCAAAGTAATCTGGTTATTGTTTTAGTAATGGTTCTCCATTAGTGATCGTTAATATTTTTTGTGATTTTGGCGGTGAATTAAAAAGGTTATCGCAAATACGTAAAGTCCTTCGAGTGAAACGTCCTAGCTATTGCGGTGCCAAATTTTAAATATCGCCAAAGAAGCCCTATACAAAAGTAGATTTCTAACGCGAATGCACATACAATTTATTTTAAATGAACCGCGTTTCCAATCAACATAATGAAACTTGCATAATCAAATGTCATTTGCAATTTCCTAGCGGCTGTATATTGCGCTACTTGCTTTCGGAAAAGATTTTATATCAATCATCCTTGGCGGGAAGAAAAAAAAAAAAAAAAAAAAAAAAAAAAAATGATTGCCAAGTTATCTCGCAAATATATTTAATTTTTTCCATAACTGATGGTTTTTAATATTGTATATTAAGGGAAAAATCAATAATATGAAACAATATTCGTATAATATATACTATTACAAAATCTGGTGTGAAACAGCCACACGGCTTCCATTACCCACTATTAAACGTATTATATACATTTCTTTGAGATATTAAGTACATGCATTTTTTTTTTTTTTTTTTTTTTTTTTAGATTTTCCAATAAGAGAAACTTGATACACGTATAAAGACACCTACAACAAAGTTTACATAGTGAGTTAAAAAATAATGGGAAAAAATAGATAGTTATTTTTTTAAACACGAATTACTGAGATCTAAAACTGAACTTCCTAATCAGGATGACCGTTAGTATTCCTGTAATATGCACGTAATACTTGAGAAAGGTTATCTAAATTGAATTAATTAAACAATTTTCAAGAAAATCGTTAGAGCCGTTTTTGAGATACCAACTTTTACCAAAACTTGGCATACTCAATTATTGACCGGAAAACAATAATTACATACAAAAGGATATTTAGTAGGAAGTTAACATGGCGAGTTTGAAAAAAATTCGTACAGCCGTTTTTAAAGGAAGGCACTTATGAGATCTGAAATCGAGCTGTTTATAGAGGACGCCTATCAATTTTCCTGAACTAACCAATTATATCATTCGAAAGGACATCTAATAGATTGTTTATATAGCAACTTTGAAGAAAATCGTTAGGGCTGTTTATGAGGTACGGGCTTACGGTCCCATTTCCGGTTTTCGATGACCCAGTTCCGGTTTTTCAATTTTCACCAAAATTTGGAAAATTCATCTGTACATCAGACCTGAATCAATTGTAAAGATTTGTAGTTCTATCTTTATTAATTTTGGAGATATGACACCCTGAAAATTTCACACATTCGTACACACACACACACACTGACCAATTGCCAAAAACTACTTTTTTGGACTCAGGAGGCCTTAAAACATATAAATCAGGTGAAACTCTATATCAAATGTTTGGACCGAATACAATACTTCCACTACCTACGGTAGTACGGTAATTGAAGTAAAAACATAGATCTCGTATTTAATACGAAAATATACAGATTTTCGTATTACGTTTTCGATCTCGAAATACAAAAATCGCCAAGGACGACCGATATCAAATCTATGCTTTGTTTTCAATTAAAATATTGAAAATTTGAATTAAAAATGTATTTTACCAAAATTTATTATAGCCT
>OZ005652.1:294415827-294430804 GCA_963930645.1 Salticus scenicus
TATAATTAGTTTTAAATTTAAAAACGTATTTATAACAGTTATGTTTAATTTTTTATAGTAGAACAACTTCTTATTTTTCATTTTGTAATTAATTCCTTTAAAAGAAAAAACTATTATTTATTAATTTTTTTTATTTGCAGTATTTATCGGGAAAAATGGTTGTATATACGTAATAAAAAGGATTAAATTGATTAAAATTTATTTGTTTATATATTATATTTATTTTTTAATCACATTTTATTTATTTATTTATTTATTTATTTTTTAATTATTGTTACATTGGTCGGAATCAAATCGTAATAAAGTGTAAATAGCATGGGTTATAAAATACATGGTTCAAAACTAAAATATTTAATAGATGCTGAGATACAGTCATCTTTAAAATCGTAGCAGATCCCCCCTGTCGTCGATAAATATCCAGATTGAAGTGCCCGGAAAAATCTTTCTGCAGGCAATGGAAACCTAGACCTGATACAGTGCGGGTGGGAAAAGAGCTGCCGTAGACAGCGGGTACCCGAAGCGAGGTTTGAAGCAATTTCAGTATCTTTTCTTTTAGTTTTTTTTTTTTTTTTTTTTTTTTAGTTAATGTGGTGTAAAAAAATAAATATTAATTCAATTCTTTCGAAAATTCATTTAAATATAGTGACCAGCGAAGCGGGCGTAGTCTGCTAGTTATAGAATAAAATTGTTGGTATTGCTTTGCTTCTTTGAACTTTTATTTTCTTTATCTTAATAAAAGTGACTTAGCTTTCCATTCAACTTCTTAATAATAAAAGCCTTAGTTTACGAGGATGATGCTCGAAATTGATGCCATAGCTAAAACAATTTATAGAATTAAGAAAATAAAATTTTATCAATGCTTTGAAAAGAAATGAAATAATAAAATAACGGGTTATTTAACAGGAAAATTGCATCTCATTTTCAACAATAAATGAAAAAAAGAAGAATATGAAACACTATCCTTGGTTTGAAATAATAAGAAAAAAGATCCTATATAAAAATAAATAAATAAAATAATATTTTCTTGCATATCATGATATATCATCGAGGTTTCACTTTATTGAATTATGTGTGTAATTTTGTTCATTGTTTAGTTTTTAATTGAGAAAATTTAACACGCTATTTATTTTTGCTTTCCTTAGTAAAAAAAAAAAGTAAAATAAAATAAAATAAATAAATAAAAAGTCGTATTATGACATTACTTTTTCGTAAAAATGTCGGTTAATTCTCTATATAATGCATTTCTCAAAATTTTTCAACTTGACACAGTATTAAATCTTGATTCTGGAAGCTACAATCCTTCATAATGCAAATAAGAGTTGAAAACTGATCAACAAGATTTCGAACGTTATCGAGGAAAAAAAATAAAGAAAGAAAACAAGAAAGAAAGAAAGAAAGAAAAACCATTCGGCACGCATTGATTATTAACACTTTCCAAATGTATGTAATTGTTTTATCGTGTAATTTTCAATGCTGTTTGCCTACGTAATCACACAACTGACGACAGTAGTTCTGAAAGGCATACAGATAGACTAATTGAATTCCTAATCATTCTTAAACATTTTCAGAAAGCGTTAAAAATACTTAACACAAAAGAAAACGTAGCGCTTATATTCTAATTGCAGCCCTTAACGTATCTGAATATTTTAGTATAGCTCTGTAAATCTGAAGGTTAACAAAATCATATTCTATTCAAAATATTATTTTAGCATATTAACAATAAATGTCAATTTCTTTATGATTTTTACAATAGAAAGTTCTTTAAATGTAATTTATAAAAATGTCTCTCCTAAAATGCAATGCAATGGCATTTTTTTTTTTTTTTTTCCGGTCTGTCCCTGTGCACAAACCTGTTGCACAGGATCTATTGATGCTATTTAAAATACGGAACATTCCATGGTGAATTTGAATAACATATATCATTTTTTAAAAATTCTGAAAACATTTACGGATGCTGGGGACGCGCAGACGGACAGATAGATACACAAATTGAAATAATATTCACAGTTAAAAAATGTGTTAAATCGCTTAATGTAAACGAAAATGTAATTCTAGCAAACTTCCAATAAAAGCCCTCAATTTCACTGAATATTTTTGTGTGGTCCTGTAATCTGATGCTAATCATACTACATTCGGTAGAAAGTATTCTTTTGTGCATATGAATAACATATTTCAATTTTATTAAGATTTGATCGAAGTAAAGTTATTATAATTTTGTTTATAGAAATACCTCTCATAGAACGAATGCTTTGGAATACTTTGGGGTGTCCCTTTAGAGGTCTGCACGGGCCGGGTTTACGGCCTGAGCCCGGACCAGCCCTCGACCCGGGTTCGGGCTGAATTTTTCAGCTTGTTCTCGGGCCGGACCGGGTTGGGACTGAATGAAATTTTTTCCGGGTCGTGTCGGCCCAAATCTTTTTCTAGTTTCTTCGTTAATCAACGAAAAGGGAAAATGATAAAATATTTCTTCAGTAATTTATTTTACATAATTTTACAGGCTAGTATGTCACATAAAATTTTATTTTGTTAAAAAATGTCTGTAACTTCAAATTAATTGTCTATCAGGTTGTCTGTTCGCGATCTGATTTTCCGCACATATTTTTAGCATGTCTCGAAATTACTATATTTTATTTAAAGTAATATTAGATGGTTTCTGTTCAAAATAGTATGCATGTGTCTACCAGTTTGCGTACATGTACAAACAAAAGAAATTTGATACGTTACTGTGTATAAGGTTTTGTTTCCTATGGTCTTTGAAGTTTAGGTGGTATGAAGGTTATAAAAATCCTTCCGCTGTAACTTTTTCTCTAAGGCTCCCTTTTCTTTTCTCCAGTGCACTGGATGAAAGTAGCATCATTTTTAGCATGTGCAAAAGCATCTTTTTGATTCAAAATAGTTGGATTAGCATTAAAGTTTTGTTTGCCGGATCACATGAAAGATTCGGATACATTACGGTATATAAGAGGAAATGGTTGAAAGTGCATTTTTAGTATTATTAACCATTTTAAATACCTTCCTATATTGTTTAATGAATGCTAATATTTTCGATTTGACTTTCTGTCTGTCTTTGTGCCTTGTCTGTAACAATGATTTTCTGTTTATATATAATTATCTTGCAAAAGTTCAGCAGTTTTGTTAAGGAACATTTTATTGCTTGGCTATATAAAACCTCTGCAAAACACATACTAAAAATCTTTTTCACAAAAAGGCATGCATTTTTTTTTTTTACATATTTTTGAATCGGGCCTCCTTTTATCGTTTTTTGTCAGGGCCGGGCCGGTTCATACACTGGTAAAAAATATATGGGCCATGCCGGGTCGGGTAAGCATAGCTTTGCCGGTCCCGGGCCTCAAAATCTCGGCTCGTTTAGACCTCTAGTCCCTATACACAAACCGGTGATGGTATTTAATCCATTTTATATAGCAAACATACGATAGTGAACTTGAATAACATATTTCAATTTCATTGAAATTTGTGTAAAATAAAGGAATTAAAATGTAGCTCATAAAAATACCTCTCATAGCACACAATGCTTTGGACTACTTTTGGGTGTCCCTGTACACAAGCAAGTAGAGGTATTCAATCCATTTTCAATAGAGAACATGCGATAGTGGACTTGAATATTATATATCAGTCTCAAGAAATTCCATGAATATTTACTGGCTTTAGAGCACGGATAGACAGATGAACCGAAGTCATTAGCTATTTCCAACCTCATTGGAAAGTATTAACAACATTTAGAAAGTGATAAAATTGATTAATGTAAATGAAAATGCAATTCCAGCAAATTTCCAATAATACCCATTAATGTAACTGAATATTTTTGTGTGGCCCTGTAAATCTGATGCTAATCATACTGTATTCTATGAAAAACATTCTTTTGTGCATACGAATAATATATTTTAATTTTATTCGGATTTGTGCAAAGTAGAGTTCTTAAAATTTGGTTTATAGAAATACCTCTCATAGAACTCAATGCTTTTGAATACTTTCAGGTGTCCTTGTATACAAACCAGTGATGGTATTTACTTCATTTTCAATGGGGAACATCCAATAGTGGACTTGAATAACATATTTCAGTTTCATTAAGGTTTGTGTAAAGTAACGGTATTAAAATATGGTTTATAGAAATACCTCTCATAGAACACAACACAATGCTTTGGAATATTTTCGGATGTCCCTGTACACAAATCAGTAAAGGTATTCACTCCACTTTCAATAAGGAACATCCGATAGTGAACTTGAATAACATATATCAGTTTCAAGAAATTCCATGAATTTACGGGAGTTAGAGCGCAGACATACAGACAGGCGGACAGACAGTCAAACCGAAGTCATTAACACTTTTTAACCTTGTTGGAAAGTGTTAAAAAAGAAGAAAAGGCACAAGCAGTGTGTTAAGCTGAAGTGGATAAAATGTGTATGTGTGTATGTCTTGTTTTGAAATATGTATGCGTGTTCCATTTTAAATGCGTTTGTGTATATGCACGTATTTAAATGTCTGTGGGGGTATGGATGTTCACGTGCGAGTTTTTATGTATGATATTATTATGCATATCTGCTAGACTTTGGTGACGGAGAACAACAACCATAGGCGTTTATCATGGAAGCCGTATATTTACAAAAGTACGATTTTTCATTATGAGCACTTTTATTTATTTATTTTATTTTATTTTTATCTCCGTAATATTCTGTTTTATTACACTTTTCTTTATTTTGTTATTAGTATGCACGATTTAGTTAAACTGACATCAGATTTAAAACTTATTTAGCTGACTTTGTTGAACTGTTGAATGTTGAATTGAAAGATCAAGATGTACATTTTAATTATTGCAGACTTATAAACTTTAAAACATTATGATATACATATTACGACGTAAAAGGTACAATTATTTTTAATTATATCGCTTAAACTAATGTTAAACAATTTAAAGTCGCATGATAACTAAACAGGAAAGGATTAATGAATTTCGAAATATGTTTGATTGAAAATATCGGACGCTAGGATCAACATAAGAATTCTTCATAATTCACTTATGACTTTCATGCATTTCATTTGGAGTTGCTTTCACATTTTTTTTCCCCTTAAATATTTACTGAAATTTAGAAATTTGTTTTTATATAAAAGTCTATGTAAATAATGTATATTTTTCTTTCAAAGACTAGAAAACTAACGACATATGTATTAATTTTAAAAATATTTTATAAAAACAAAAATCTAAAGATATATTCAAATAATTATACGAAAAAATGAAATAAAAAAATAAATTGGCAATTAATTAGAAATTCAAAACTTATTTTGAAAACTTATTTGAAATATGTATTTAAAAAGAGTTTGTAAAATAATTTATAAATACATGAAAAAATATATATATATATATATATATATATATATATATATATATATATATATATATATATATATATATATATATATATATATATATATATATATATATATATTCATTCACTATAATCAAAGAGTAGTTTTCATTCACAGATATGCGGCATTTTAAGATGATCTAATTTAACTAATTAAATTTCTAATTAACTTTTTTTTTTATCTTATGTGAAATATTTTTAAAATTCAATTCCAAAGTTATTTCTCCCTGAATTATTTCTCAAAGTTTTCAAAAATTTATTTCTCATTTTTTATTTATTTATTCATTTTTTCACTTTGAAAAATGGGTTCAAATGCTGTTACAGATATACGTTCAAATTTTCAAATCAGATAGAAAGAATCCCTATGTGAAAAATTATAAATTAAATAATTAGTTTGAATAATAATTTCAAGTTTTAAATGAATATGAATGACTTAGATACTTTCGATGACTCAGTTCACATGGATTATTAACACTTTCCAAATGTATGTTATAATTTCATTGTTTAACCTTGCCTATGTGATAACGCAGTGGACAGACAGTCTAACCAAATTCATATTTCTAAACATTGTTGGAAATTGCTGAAAAGGCTTAACACAAGTGGAAAGATAATTATAGCAATTATTAGCATTTTACCACCGCACTTCAGAATGTAAAAAATGAGGGAAAAAAGGCTAACACCGGAAGAAACAAAAGGACGAAATTGACTAGAAAAAGTCATCGAAGAGCGGGAAGAAACTTGGGTTGGGGTCCTGAAGGACACCTGGTATATATTGTTCCTTTTATTATTTTTTAAATGCTGTTTTTTTTTTTTTTTTTTTTTTTTTTTGTGTGTGTTTTTTTTCACTTTGAGAAATGAGCTCAAATGCTGTTACAGGTAGGGTAAGTGCACCAGTGATTGACACTTTTAGAGAAATCTCTGATGTTTTTAATGTTCTAGTCATCAGAAAATATTTTTAGAAATCTTAAGTTAGTACATATGGTATGAAGACATTCAGAACCACAAATATGTTAAAATATATACATTTGATAACAATTACTTTTTTTATAAATTTTATTTGACATCCACTCAGTGTTCCAGTAATTGACACTGCCAGTTTTTCAGTTTATCAGTAATTGGCCCCTATGTTCCAGTGTTTGACATTGCTAGTTATTCATTTTACCATTTATTAGCACCCCCATGCTCCAGTGTTTGACATAAAATGTTAAAATTCTTATTTGTAAAATGTATGATTTTATTATTTTTTTTTTTTATTAATTATTTCGGGATGTATGTCAATTACTGGAGCATGCCAATCACTGGAGCACCTTCCCTATACGTTAAAATTTTCAAATCAGATGTAAAGAATTTTTATGTGAAAAATTACATTTGAACTAATTATTTGAAATAATTATTTGAAATAATTAGTTAAAGTTTTAAATGAATATAAATCGCTTTAATTCATTAAATTAATAGCTTACCTGATTGTTTAAATAAAACATTGGAAACGTAATATAAGGCTATTTAACGATCCATACTAATACAGTTATCAAAACCACTTATATAAAATTATATTATTATATATATATATATATATATATATATATATATATATTATACATCGATACTCAAAAAGAAAAATATATTGTTACTCTTAATATTTTTAAATATATATATATATATATATATATATACCGTAAAATCCCGAAAGTAACCCCCCCCCCCATCGAATGTAACCCACCCCCTTTTCTCGCTGAAAGTGAAATGTCTTTGCTATCCTGAAAGTAACCCCCCCCCCTTTTCTAATTTAACTAATTTTTCATAAATTGTCGGATGCACGTTATCAATGGAATCATTACGCAGTTTTTTTTTTTTTTTTTTTTTTAACCTTTAATGTAAGAAATGACAGCCTTTAATATTTCCTTTTAAGTATGCACTGTAAAATCCCGAAAGTACCCCCTCCATCAAATATAACATCCCCTCCCTTTTCTTCATTTTTTTTGATAATTTTTTTTTTTTTTTTTAAGAATCTTGATTATAACCCCCCACCTGAAATTTATCCGTTTTGCTTTTCAAAAAGGGGGGGGGGGGTACTTTCGGTATTTTACGGTATATATATTTTACTTTGAGAAATGAATTCAAATGCTGTTACAGGTTTACGTTGAAATTTTCGAATCAGATGTAAAGATATGTGAAAAATAACATTTAAAATAATGATTTTGAATATTTAGTTAAAGTTTAAAATTAATATGAATGACTTTAATTCGTTAAATTAATAATGTGAAAAATAACATTTAAAATAATGATTTTGAATATTTAGTAAAAGTTTAAAATTAATATGAATGACTTTAATTCGTTAAATTAATAACTTGCCTGATTAATCAAATAAAATATTGGATACATAATTCCCCATAAATAATGTTTAACGATCCATATTGATACACCTCAAAAGTCACTTATATAAAATTATATTAGTTTATTTGCATATTATACTTCGATACATTTTATTTTTAAAAAATATATTGTTACTTTTAATATTTCTAGCTATTTTTTTCTTCTTTTTAATAAATTATATAAAGGTTTATTCATTCAGATTTATTTGTAACCAATTGAATTTGCGACCATTTATTTATTTGGTGTAGTTTCGGTTTCAGCACACCAAAATATATAACAATCAGACAAAATTACCAAATCAAAATTTTAAATGTAAACCTGTGTAATTAGTTTCTCGTGGAGTATTTGAATTTTACATGTCTAATTTTTTTTATTATTTTTATTTTTTTCCTTCAACGTATTAAAATTCCACTCAGCAATGAAAAAAGTTTATTCTAAAAATAGAAATTGTTTTAATTTAGAAATTTATTTATCAACCTTGTAAGTTCAATAAAAAAATTTTGGAGTGGAAGGCTGTATTTTTATACCAACTAAGTGAGCAATACCAGTGCCGGGAATCGAACCCGGGCCTTCCGCTTTACGTGCGGACGCTCAAACCATTGAGCTACCCTGGCTGATTACCAGCTAGGCATTTCTCACATAACATTCGTTGGCAAAGAAATTGTTTTGTTTTCTCGATTGAAGATCAATGAAAAAACCTTCTAAATGCATACAATTCAAGAATAATGTTTTGTTTTCTTTATCTCAATACATTATTGCGATTTTGATATAAGTTTTCCAGTTAAATTTATTAATTTAAAATGCGCGCATAAAAAACGTAGATAAAATGTTACTTTTTTTATTCCAATACATTGTTTTAGTTTTGGCATCATTTTCAACATTATATATATTTATGTATATGTTTTGAAAAAAAAAGAAAGAAAGAAAGAAAGAAAAACGTTAAATATAATAATTATTTTTAGATGATGCCCAGCCATTATAATATAAAATCTTCAATATGTAAAAGTAATCTTTTTCACCAAAAATTACGTTTTAAAATAAAATTTAAAATAATTTGTGATTTAAAAAATAATTCTAGTTACTTTTGAAATGAAAAAAAAAAAAAAAAAAAAAAAAAAAAAAAAGCAGCATATATAGTTATACTCATCACTGACTGACTCTGCCACGCTTAAAAAGGCTAAGAGATTTCCTGGACTCTGTGTGTGAATGCAAGTTGCCACCTAATTTTCATACTTTAGTTAATTTTAAAAAATCTAATTGTCCGATCGATAAGCTATTTAATCCAACGGATTCAGAAAAATCGCCTCTTTCATTTGGTACATTATTTGTAACGAATTTTTTTATTAGATTTTTTAAAATTAATTAAAATATGAAAATAAAATAACTTTAAAATAGACATTTAAATTTTTATTTTATTTTTATTTTTATTTTATTTTATTTTATTTTTTATTTTATTTATTTATTTATTTATTTTTTTGCCTTTATTTATTTATTTTTTTCAGCAGAAAATGAAATATGCTTTCATGCGAAAAAAAAAATTATTATTATTATTATTATAAAATACTAAATTTGCTCATGCATATGAAAAAATGACGTCTATAAAATAATAATAATAATTTTAAATTTTAAAGTTAACGAAGAGACAAATAAAGTGCAAAAATTTCGCACGGGATTGCCAGCAAATAAATTTTTAGAAGTGAGAAATAAATAAAATGAAATGATCATTTTTGAACGGTCGCCTTAGTCGCCCTACAACTAACTAGTAAGAAAATATTTTAAGTTTGCAATATTAAATTAACAGTTCAATATCGACAAATCTTGTAATTAAACAACTTTCATATTTTCTATTTTATCTTTGAATATATTAATAATATTTATATTTTATTAACCCTTTAAGCACCACGGAGTGTCTGCGTATGTCATTTACTCTTCCAGTTGAAATACTACCAGGCACCTCAAGTACCTATAAATCCACCAACAAAACAAGAAGGAAATGATATTCATTCTTTGCTTCTGTATTAAATAGAATGCACTGGATTCATTAAAAACTTCGAATTTTAGTTTTTGATGGATTCATACCTCATGAGGGTACCAGAATATAATTTAACTATTTTGGAAAACGTTTGGCTGTCTTATGTGTATGTCTTATGTGTATGGCAGCTCTAGCTCAAGGACTGATGTACAGAATTTCATATAAATTATATGTAATTGCAAGTTAACATAAATTAGTGCCAATCAATTTTCGGGTGAATATCGCTTATAGGTGGCGTTGACATTCTTTTTACCGTAATACTTAATATGACAGTATAAGAGAAAATTGAGTATAATTGTGTAGAATGAGAATTATTTATTTATTTATTTATTTTATGAATCACTGTAAAATAAAACAGAACTATTTACAATAGTATTAGTTAACTAGAATTTTTCTTTTTTCTTTATTTATTTTTCTTTTCTTTTTCTTTTCTTTTTATTTCTTTTTATTTATTTATTTTATTTTATTTATTTATTTTATAAATGTAGAAATTTTGCTTCTCTCCTTAAGGAGAGGGAGTTTTTTCTTTGATGAAAGTAAATTTTCAACATGAATATTTTACAAAATAACTTGTCATTATCCTTAAAACGAATTATTTAGCCACAAATCTGTGATATTTTAAAACAAAGTAACAGTTTTTTTAAAACTATATGTATATATATATTTCCTCAGATGTCAACTGTAGGGAACAAAATTCACTTTTTATTGCCACTGAGTGTTCTTCTCTAAGATGAAAATCGTTTGCACTTTTCATGAATAATAATAATAGTAATAATAATAAATACATTGTGCTACGTGAATTTGTACTGGAAAATACAGAAAAACGTTTTGTAATGTTCACAACATACTAGTTCTTTGTACGTGTGTGTATGTGTGTGTTTCTACATTTCTAAATGTATATGAGCAGTTTAAAGCATTTTATAATTAGTTAGCTTTTTCTTCACTTTCGGAAAAAATACGTATTTTCGTTTTAGGCGCGTTTGCTCATTTATTTCGTTTTATTCTATAATTTCATTTTATTATTATTATTATTATTAAGTTATTTTCATTTGAAATTTATATTACAAATCTGATTTTATAAGAACTGGTGATTTATTTCCTTAGTGTAAATGTCAAATTTAAAAATCTCTGTGCAGATATGTATTACATAAACAACCATTAACCTTGGAAGCGGCTCTGGATATCCCGATCAGCTGTAATAACGGAGCCATGCATTCTCCAATCGTGTGTATGAGGAACCCTCGCTTGTCATACGCATGATTAATTAAAATTATTGACTAATTAACAGCATTATAAAAAAGGTTGTGCACCTCTAATCTAAACTAAAATGGTCTCTTACATTAATCAATATGCATAAAATAAAATAATACTTTTTTATATTTTTTCTTTATTTCTTTACTTATTTTGCATTCTTTTTTTCTTCCTTTTTCTTTCTTTATTTATTCTTTCTTTATTTATTCTTTTGCTACTGAAAAACCAAAAAAGAAATTCCCTACTGACATTAAAAAGGAAAGAACGGAGGTATGGGAGAAAACACGGAAAAAATTATCAAAATATATTAAATAAGTAAATTTTAATGATTAAAACTTAAAGGAAAATAAAAAAATCGAAACCTAATTTCAATTTCTAAATAACATATATAAAAATCTGTACAAAGCAAAATTTAATTTAGAACGACAGGATTTTCTTTTAATTCTATTCTCCCATTTAAAACATGTGATAATTGTGTCACGTATAACTTCGCAACGGTTACTGCATTCATTTCTTAAAATTTCTGTCGCATGCTTTCTCACAGTTTTATTTTAAATATTTTGTTAACTTGATAAGACAAGAATATAAAAAGAAAAATATATATATCCAATTGGTCTGAATATGCAAAAAACGTTGATTTATTATTATTATTATTATTATTATTATAAAATATAATGTTTCATTCCTCAGCAATGATTAATATTTTCATTTCATAAAACTTCTTTTGCAATTTTTCTTCAATTTTATTTTTAAAATATTTTTAAAGTTTTTATAATATATTTATTAATTTGTTTAAAAAAAAAAAAAAAAAAAAAAAAAAAACAGACCATTTTTAAGTTGTCTATTTTGTTTGAAAGCAGTAGTCCTGTTGGTCGAACAACTTACTTAAAAACAACTATTACTGTCATTATATATTTTTGTTATTAACTCCATTTTGTCGCATAAAAATTATAAAAGTCGCGTAAAAATTAAAAATAACCATTGAAGATGATTGAAACTGCTGCAAATGGTACTCACATAAGATTTAGTTCCTCCCATTACTGTAAAGAGATGTTTTCATCACCAAAAGATGACTAATGTAGTAGAATGTTAATAACCCGATTTGGAAGCGACAGGTACATGCAAAGGTCCGTAAAAAACTAGTAGAAATGACTTTTCAAAAATTTCTGTAAGGAATATACAATATGCCGGTATGTTGAAATATTTGACTAGCCTCCAGATGACGTCAAGATGACAAGCACCCAATGAGAGATACTGAAGCAGAAAACAGAAATTTTATCTTTGTTATCACGAAAAGCTTCGTAAGTTTCCCCGTTTATGTTCTGTTTAGATTTACTGCAGTATTCTTTGGGATTTAGATAATCTGAATTCCCTTACTTTAACTAGGGCAAGTGTTCAAAAATAACAAAAATGTATTTGTTTAAGAAGCAATGCAAGCAAAATTATGTAAAATAGATACATGCATAGTTTTATGCAGGATACTTATGCATAATGGTAAAATTTACTTATTTCTGAAAAAATAGTGGGTGAATTAGGACGATCAGATTAGAGATGAATTCAGTCGCCAACTGTAAATTTTTCATTAACTAAAGAGATCCATTAGTAAGACCGATTTTGACAGAGTTGTTTTGATAGAAATGTAATCAAAAAAAGTAAACTTTCATAAATTTCATCAATATTAAGCCAAATCGAATCTTCTGTTAAAATATTTTATTGGTTACAATTGATATTAATATGTCACATTTAAAATCTAATTTTTCGAAAAAAAAATATATATATATATTCTTTTTAACTACAAAAATCTGAGAAATAACATTTTGGTTGATATTAACTTGAAATAGGATCGAAAGTTTATGTGGTCTACAAACAAACAGTTTTGAAAAGACGTTTTTGTTATAGAGTGTCACATAACTACAATTTGAACCGAATAAAGCCTCCTCTATTTCATACAACAATAAATCTTGAAATATTCACCGCCAACATCACGATATTTTCGAGATTAAAATTTCGGCCTTAGAATGTTTTAAAATTTGGTTCAGATTGTCATTTACTGATACCCCTTAGCTATATTGTATTTTTCTTTCTTTTAAGTCTCTATTATTTCTCTGAAACCTAACTCAAAGGGCAAAATACGGCAAGTATTATTTGTATAGTATTGCATGTTTCATACATAAAATCTGTATAATATTTCTCTGACGTGGACAATTTACGATTAGATTTTGTCAAAACGATACGATAGTGACATAAGGTGTTATATAAGCGCTTTGGCTATAGTTGTAGCAAGGTACATAGTTCACTTTTTTTTTTTTTTTTTTTTTTTTTTTTTCAGTTTCAAATAATTAATTTAATGAATTTTTAGTTATTTTTGATTCGTTTTCCTTCTTGATTTGTGGTTCGTAAATTGTTTGGACATAGGTAAAAGAAAAATTTAGCTTAGGCTCTCTTTGACACAGAAAACCATTTACTTTACATACTTTGTTTTCCTACTATAAACTTGATAACTTTAGGAAACTGACATGCTTATTCATTCATTTCCATTTATCTTGTTTTATATCATTTTTAATCAGATATATTGTAGCTTTGGGACTGATCATACTTTATCGTTTATTTTGGTAATTCTATAAATTTTCATATTTGTAATATTATGTGTGTATATATATCAATGCACATTATGGGAGCAAAAGGTAAGGGAAAAAAAGGAAGAAAAAGCCGACTGTAATATTTAGTTTGCAGATATGTGTATATTTTTCTAACTGTGATTAGTTCTATGTCCAGTCTTTTATCTCGCTTTCTTTTTAAAATCATACGGATTTTTAAGAAAAAGTAGGGATAAAGTTAATACCAATTGAAAATTATTTCTGAAGTCGAAGCTTTATAAAATTCTATTGATAATTTGATGACGAACATATATAAATTTTATGTTCATCTGTTCATCTATTTAAGAATAATACGCAAAAGAAAAAATCTGATGTGGGCACCACATGACTTCCTTATACACTTTTAGAAATATACATGTTAAAAAACATTGACATTGGACCCGAAACAGTTGGCTAAAAATATTAATAAAAAAGAATTATCACCGTGTTCTGAGCTATTCTGAAAGTTAGTTAAAAACCGATGCAAGATTTGTACTGGTAACGCTGACAAAGGCAGCAAGGACCCGAAAAAATTAGCTAAAAGTATTTTTTTTAATGCAGTTTCACCGTATTCTGAACTATTCTGAAAGTTTCAAATGTCTAGCTAGTCGGGAAGTTAGTTAAATAAATTTTCTGTTGAACCATATAAACGCTGTCGAAGGCAGCAGTGACCTAAAACAATTGGCTAAAAATATTTTAAAAATGCATTGTCACCGTGTTCTGAGTTTTCCCGGAAGTTTTAAATGTGTAGCTAGTCGGGAAGTTAGTTAAAAATCGATTGCAAGATTTGTACTGGTAACGCTGCCGAAGACAGCAGGGACCCTAAACAGTTGGCTAAAAGTATTTAAAAAATGCATTTTCACCGTGTTCTGATCTAGTCTGAAAGTTCCAAATGTCTAGCTATTCGATAAGTTAGTTAAATAAATTTTCTATTGAATCACATAAACGCTGCTGAAGACAGCAGGTATTAGAAACAGTTGACTAAAAGTATTAAAAAAAGGCATTGTTATTGCATTCTGAACTCTTCTGAAAGTTTTAAATCTCTAGCTAGTCGAGAAGTCAGTTAAATTGCAAGATTTGTCCAAACCGTTTTTGAGTTATTACCCTTTTTTTGATACATTTTGGCCATTATGAACCTAATTTTCCTAAATATCTCCAAAACGGAAAATCACACAAAGTCCAAAAAGGGAGGTGCACAACTAGATGTTATAACAAACATATGTACCAATTCGCAATATTCTACGTCCAACCGTTTTTGAGTTATGCGACATACTCACACACACACACACACACACACACACAC